>VZTU01001854.1:329-72051 GCA_013400835.1 Zapornia atra | reverse complement strand
GCGGTCCGGAGCGGCGGCGGTGCCTGGCGGCGGCCGGGACGACCCTACGCGGGGAGCCCACTCCCGGGCTGGGCCGCCGCTGCCCGCTTCCTGCCTCCCGGCGGCCGCGCCGCCTCCTCCCGGGCGCTGGGCGAGTACGAGAAAGTTTTCAGGTCCTCCGTAGCGGAGCCAGAGAAGGTCTGGGGAGCAGCCGCCGAGCAAATCCAGTGGTACAAGCCCTGGGCCCGGACCCTGGAGAGGGGCCGCTCGGGGAGCGCCTCCTGGTGCGTTTGCCCGTGTCACTCCGGTGTGGTGGAGGGTCCGGGGCCGGGGGAGGGCACAGCCCAGCTGTAACGGGGAGAGGTGCCTGCAGACGGGCAGGGGTGTGCAGGGTCGTGTGGTTGACACAGAACTCCCTCAGCACGCATTTGGGGTGGTCAGTGTACCGTAGCTTGTATCCAAGTGAGCTGCAGAGCATGGAAGAGTTTAATAATTACACTTAGTTAACGTTAATGATTAAAAGCAACAGGGGTGAGTGTGTTGGGGGTGAGAGGGGAGTTACTGTGCACTGTGACAGGCATGATGTACATATGTGTGGGTATGAGGTCCATGGATGTCTGGTTAACAAGGATGTGTGTGCCCCATGCTCCCCCATGCAGCCCCTTTCGGGCCTGGCTTGGGAGCGGGCTGCTGAGAGCATGGAAAACCAGGCAGCAGGTGCCAGGGGAGGTGTGTGTGTGAAAACACAGAAATGGTGGCTTCCAGAGTAGTTTAATCTTAGAAACTATCCAAGTAGTTTGTAGTTTAGGCAACGCTTGGCAAAAGCATTTGCATTGTAATAAATATAATACATCCATGGAAGATATCCTTATAAATTACCAGATAGGATTTTTAGTACTTTCTCAAAGGAAATGTGCCTGTTACAAATTTCCATCGACCACCAGTGCCTCTTTTCAGCAAGTTTACGTCATGCTCTTTGATCTTTACTCAGAGAAACTAATATAAGATGGAAAAGGCAATGCGGGATGAGGGTCATCTTGGGTACATCGGGGTTGTTTGGCATTTTTATAGGTTTCTGGGGTTTAATTTAAAAATGCTAGTCATTCTCAAAAGGTAATATCAAACATTAATCACTCTCAAATCTGCCCAAATGAAGATATGCAGAATGGAGTGGAGCTTGCTTTCTTAGTGGTGTCTGACATTACAGCTTGGCATCTCTAGTAGTGAAAATTGTTTATAACTCTTAAGCTGAATGTTAAACAGTGCCCAGCCAGGATAAATCTTGTTAAGGCAGTAGGGCTGCATAACAGTCAAAAATCCTAAAATGGATGGGTAAAGAGACCTGTGGTCTAGGCCATGTCACTATTCAAAAGCTGCAAGTAGGATTGTCTGCATAATTAAAGACAAGTAAAGCTCCCTGGCTCTGGCATTCCTTAAGGGAATGATGAAGTCAATACAATGGTTACTTTATAAAAACTAAGGAATGAATATTATAGATGCTAGTGAGCATGGTTTTGCTATCAGATCCTGTCAAACAAATGTGGTTTGATTTACTGAGTGTGATAAACTTGCTTGCTGAAAGAAAGATGGTTAAGCCTTTGGAAAGCATTGTGACTTCTGAGAAGTTATTTGGTCTTAGAGCAGGGATAATTGGATAAAGTATCATCAACTGAAATCTGACTTGTCTTCCAAGTGTATTTTCTATCCTCACTTCTGACATCTTTCTCTCTGTGGATGCAGACTGCCACAGACTGAAATTATCTCGTTAACATTGTCAAATACCTGAAGGGAGGGTGTATAGAAGATGGAGCTAGGTTCTTTTCAGTGGTGTTCTGGGACAGGGGCACAAACAGAAACACAGCAGGTTCCCTCTGAACATCAGGAAAGACTTTTTAACTGTGAGGGTGACTGGGCACTGGCAGAGTTGTGGCTTCTTCATTCTTAGAGATATTCAGAAGCCATCAGGGGACATGGTCCTGATCTACTGGGTCCAGGTGGCCCTGCTTGAGCAGGAGGGTTGCACCAGAAACTTTTTTGTTGCCCTTGATGTCCCTGGCCAGACTGAACTCTATCAGGGCTTTAGCCTTCCTCACCTGATCCCTGGCTGCTTAGACAGTTTCTTTGTATTTGTCAAGTTCTCTTTAAGTGGTAACAGGCTGCATGTGATCTTGGTGTAGTACTGTAGTGCATCTCAGAAGCCCCAGAGAGTTACCAGCATTCAGTGTGCTCAGCAGGGTGAATGATAGGGCAGTTCTTTGAGGAAAAGGTTAAATATAAGGGATTGGGTACAAAAGTCCATTATAGAGGACATGCTGAAGAGAAGACAAAGAGGATGGAACATAACTGAGGAAGAGGGTAGGCTTCCAAAAGAAACATTGCTTGCTAGTCTAACAGGGTAAAGATGTAGTCTGAATCAGCAGTTTACCTAGGAAGGAGGTTATGGAGACATTCAAAATAGTAGTAAGTAGTTAATGTATGTATTTCTCAAATTAGAATTTATCTCCTGTTTCAGAGACATATTACGAGGTTAATTACTAAATGTCCTTTGTTTTCAGTTTCTTTGTTTTTGGTTGCAAAGAGACTTATGGAAACAGAAGCTTTTAATATACTTTCCAGTCTATTTACTTCAGTTGAAGAAGTTGAAGGAAACGGTTAACATGTTTACAATGCAGCTATAAGGCAAACACCAATTTGTCTTCTCTAAATACTGTGAGAGCGTGAAAGAAACGTGCAGCAGCATGCCTTAGTATGTACTTTTCTTTAGTCTCTGCTATTGGAAATACCAGTATTATGCCAGTGGGATGCCAAATGATTTCCTAAAGGTGTGTGATGAGTGTCACCATTCCCTGGCTGCTTTGTTGAAGCAGTAATCCCGGATGCCATTGACTGTTCTAACCTGCATCAGTGGCTGCTGCAGCGCAAAACCCGGTTTGGCCACATCAAAAATAATGAGCAAAAAAAGCAGGAAGGAATTGGAATTTTGTGGTGCAGAAGGCAAAAAGGAAACCTAAGTTTTAAAACATTGGCTATGAAGTTGGAGGAAAAACTCTTGAGTTGGCTTCGGAGAGGTCAAAACTAGGAGTCTTACACTGCAATGAGGAAGATGTAGATTTTAGGTGTTAGAAAGAAAAATCTTCTTCATGCTAAACATACAGTGTTTGGGAAACTCACAACTGTGCTTTGTGTGTGTGTGTTGCTATTATTTTTGCTGTAGAGAGATATGTGCAGATAGAAAACCAGACAGGAACAGCATTATCTAGAGAGGACTGAATTTTCAGATTGTGTGCCATCTTTCAGTTAGCGGAGTCATCTTTGTATCTGGTGCCTTCTGTATTTTCTTACTTGAGGATTATGCCGCACTTGACTTTTTCTGTGTAAAATGACAAAAATGATGCCTGAGTTTGTGAAGTGTGTTCCTTTCATTAGAAGATCCTGAGTTTGTGAAGTGTGTTCCTTTCATTAGAAGATGAGAATTTTTTTTGTGTGAATGTCTGGTTGTTGAAGAGGCTGTGACTCACATCGCTTTACAGGGGATTTTGAGTCACTGATGCAAAAACATGGTAATATCAAATCCATTATGAATGTCAGACAAATCTGTAAGATTTTGTAAATGTTGGGGTCAGTTTCATTTAGATACAGATTCTTGTATGCTTAACTGTTACTGCCACAAGATGAATAAGGATATTTTGAGTCCTTTGAACCTGTTCTTAAAAAAGATACGTCTGCATTCCAATACAAAGTAATGTAATATTTTCATAATGGACAGGCTATTTTAGGTGAATGTATGCTTTTCCTGTGAAACCTTAGCTTTAAAAATCAGAATGATTGATGCAGAGTAAGTTAAATCAAAGCAAGTTTAGCAGATTCTTAGTTAAGTCAGTTAAGGTGCAGTACTTTGACTTTTTTCATTAATAGGCTTATTAACCTTTTTTAGGAGATTATGAGGTTCTAGAATAAAAAAATTACTTCCTGAAATGTGTATAGTATTTTGTGAACTATATTTTAATAGAATGCTCTCATTCCTTTAAACAAAAATGCAAAAAACCAGTCAGCTTAGTTGGGAAGGCTGGTTGTTATGTACTTCCAACTTCTTTTTCAGGTTTGTGGGTGGTGAGCTGAATATCTGTTACAATGCTGTGGATCGTCACGTTGAGAATGGACGAGGAGACCAAGTTGCCATTATTTATGACAGTCCTGTAACAAACACCAAGCAGAAAATAACATACAAAGAGCTTCTTGAACAGGTATGTTTGAGAATAACCTTGTTACTGAAAATGCACAGTAAATATTGCACAGCAGGTAGATACTAGAGAGGGAGAAAAGGTCTACTTTGCTAGTTTATTCCTTATGCTGTGCTCAGTATTGATTTATAAGCTTCTCTACCTGTACCCAGTTATACTGCATCTAAGAGGTTTTGATTTTCTTCTAGTTCTTGTTTTTCTTATGCAGTACAGTAATTTTTTTGGTGGTTGGTGAAATTTTAAACTTTTCTGTGTTGGTTTACTTTATTATTTTTCTTCTCTAACAGCTGTTATTTCATATTGAAAAGGTAGAGCAAAGTATTAGCCGAGTCACTTGTCTGTTTCTACAATGAATGAAAATGCAGTTCTGCAGAGATGATGATGTGTACCTTGGCCACTGCTACACATAACTGAGTGTAGAACCCCTTGACATTTTAACAGGGGGAAGATCTAAAAAGAGCTGTGTCACCTGCCCTGTTGTAGGCTGTAGCGGGGCTGCTGATGGCCCCGCACTAATTTTCGGTCAGGAAAGTCTGTGGTGTCTATTCAAGGTCCTCTGCTCTCACAGCTGTCAGCTGGTAGCTTGCCCTCACTCTGCTCCTCTGTTTACCTGGCTTTTTTCTTCCAGGCACCTGGTGTTTTTCTTCCAGTTGCATGTAGCAGTTGCACTTCACACTGAGTACAAAAACAGTATGTTGGAGTTAGGCTCATATTCTTAAAAGCATTTCCATGCCTACGATGCGTTACAGTGAACGGATATGCACCTAGTGCATGGAGTAATGTGAACTTACCATTTAAAATGTGAAATGAGGTTCACCATACAGTAATTCAGTTTGTAAGGGTTTTATTCTACTGATGCAAGAAAAGAGAAGTCATGAAGCTACTAAAAATTAGAAACCTGTACTGCACTCTACATTATAAGAAAAATATAGAAAACATTTGCTCCTCATCAGTTTTCTGCTGATTTATCAAATTCAAAAATCAACTTGGAAGTTGCTGTACAGTAGGCTGGAGCTAGAACAACTCAGTGCTTTAAGTGCTTTAAGAAATTAGAAGACTTTAAAAGGACTCAGCTTCTTATCTAATTTGATTTTTAATTTTTAAAATGTATATGCGTATATGTAAAAATATAATCCAATATATGAAATTATAATTCTATATATGATTTTATGTCATGTACCATATGTAAATATATATAAAGTAGATATGTATGTATTAAATAAATTTACACATACATATACAATACATACTTGTTATTTTAATGAAGTAACACAATATTTTAATATAAATTTTCATAAGTGGACATTGTCTATAGAAGTTTATTCTGAAAAGCACCTGAAAAGTAGCCTTCATTTTGTTTTTGAAGCTTGATATTGGCGTTAAGTCTCCTAAGTTTGGTCTCTCTCTTCTCTATGAGCGTATTACGTGTTTTAGAATGTGGTAGATTTGTGTAGGATTAAAAAAATTTTGCTAGCTGACATAGACATCCTTTTCTCTAATTTTCCTCTTACACCAATATCAACAACCCAAATGGAGAACTGGTTTAAGTTTTCATGTGATGTGTCGCAGAACTTGCTCAGAAGTTCATTATAACCTTCCTGGTAGCTGAGTCCTACCGAAATACCATTTTGGGTATTCCCTACAGTTTACTCTTCTCCTTAATCAAAAGGGAATATAAGTGAAAGGCAGGATTTGAGATGAGTATCTTGCTTGTCAAAGCTTTCTAGCCCAGTCCTGTGGGGAAAATTTAACTTGGTTTACCCGGTGACTACTGGACACCCTATAACAAAGGTGTTCATAAAGAGATTTGCTGAAAATGGAAGAGATGTATGCTGGTGTATTTTGTGTCATGGATCTTGTAGGTGCTAGGAGAGACTTTGAGAAAAGGCCTACCAAACCATTACAGAGCATGGGTGATGGTGTTTGGCTCATAGCCCTCAGTCACCGCTTGTCACTGTGTTCTCAGCCTGCTCAGGGTAAGCAAAAAGTACTGCGTCCTGTCATTTTAAAATAGACTTTCAATGTTGTGTGTGTTTCATTATAGATCAATTTGAGTGCAGATCAGACCTATGACCAAAGTTGATGAACCTCCTGGTGGGGAAAGAAGCCTTTTGCCTTCTCACCTGAATTCCTTTCCTAATGTAAAATAGCCTGACAGTGTGTATCTGTGTGCAGACTGTTGTTTCAACTCTCCACATCCAACAAATACTTAGCAGTCTGTCTGGCCAATAAACTGATGGTGTCATATCAGAGAGACTGCTCGTTCAAAATGACTCTACAAGAGGCAGTTGACCAGCACTTGAAGTGGTGGAAATCCTTCTGGTTTTTGGTAAGAAAAGTAGAGTTTATAGATGGATTCACCAGGAGTTATGTACGATAATTGTGTGTCACAGAATGGGAGATGCAAAATTTTGTAGTGGGTTGGATCATTTGTTCCACCATGCAAATAATGATAAGGATGAAACAAAATTAGGCAGGTGCTTGGTTGGAGGCAGCATCTGCGTAGAGAGGGTGGGAAAGTATGAGTTGTTTACAAATTATCCTTATCCTTTTTACTTGTTGCACTGCAGCTCAGATCCAAGGGCTATACTGATGCTGCAATTTTAAAGTTAAGCACCATTAAACTATAAGGGAAATGTTGGAAGCTTGTGTGTTTAATGCCCAACGTGTTTTGGGGTGTTTTATTGGCAGAACTAGAATAGAAGGGTTGCAGGACAATTTCAGCAAGTTTTTATTGATGTAAATAATGGCAAGATCAATTTGTGGTGTTACTCTCTTCAACTATATTGTCTTCACACTTGGAAACTCTTGAGAATTTTAGTTAGTTAAAGCTATAAGTAGTGCATGCAGTTGCATTTTAAGTGTGTTATTCAGATGTTGTTACGGATTAAATCCTCCAAGTACAGAGAGGAAAAATATGGCAAATGTAAGACATACCAGTCTTCCAGAGTGTACTGATTGGATTTTTTTTCTTTACTGATGCCTGTTACAGGTCTTTAAATGAGGATTCCAGTGTTGGACTGAAGCCAGTGAAATGGGGTTGTAGTTGAAAATTTTGAGTATACCTTGGGAGAATATCTAATTCCAGCAGTGAGATGGCAGGAAACGATAAGGGAGATGAAAATTCTGTTAGAAATATTACTGAATCTACGTAGTACTAGGGGAATATAAAGGTACCCAGAAGAAATAAGGAGAAACGACTTCTGTTCATTTAAAACCAAATTTTCTCATTGTGTTGGAAAATACTACAATTTTCAGGTGAAGTCATAGGTTTCTAGGTTCTCTAAATACTCTAAAGTCCTCAGTTGCTAAAAAGTCATCTCAGGAATTTGAGAGTCACTTGCAGCTACTTGCAGTTGAGCTTGACAGATCACGGACACAAAAGCCGGGTGAATTCTTTCTGTGATTCTTTTCAATAACAATGCACAGTTAACACATTGAATGCAGCACTGTGGTAAATAATTTCTGAGTGCAGTAACATCATGGGATTAGTTAAAACCAACACTGCTTCAAGCCTTTGGCAGCATTGAATGTTACAAAAATACGGATGAGAAAGAAGGGCTTCAGGTTATCAGCAATGGGCTAGGATGTAATTTCTTCTGTAGGAAAGTTTTTTTCCATAGTTACCTGCCCTAAAAGCATTTTCTTCCAAAGTAGATGTATTAGCCATTGTCAGGTTGGATTTACGTGTGTATCAGTCCTGCTGTCCTCATATCTCCTGTATATGACTGAGGAGTCACCCAGATTGTTTTGTTTCTAGTGGCCTTTCTCATTCTTCATGCTATATTCCATCTTCTTTCTCTGTCTTCTTCCTTGAAAAATGACCAATTCCTTCTTGGCTAGAAATAGGGACTTCCATTTCAATATACTTTTTTCCTCAGAATTGCTTTAGAATGAAAACTAGGGTACAGACAGAAAATTCTACTGAGACTGACAACCCAACTTTTTAGCTTGTTTTCCTGGTAGAGCAACATTATCTTGATAAAACTATGCATTAGAATTCTTGTTTGATGCAGCTTATATTAATCTTATTTAAATCTCAAATGTTATTTTTCAATGCATGTCCTAGAAAGATTTAATTGCAATGTCACTGGGGTAGCTCTTCAAAAATATCAGTATTAGTATTCTTTAAAGAATGAGACTAATCAGGAGTTTACAAAGAGTTGCTGGTGTCTTGGGTTTTTCATATTCCACAGAAAAGGCTTCCAAATGACACTGAAAAAGTCAGAAGAAGCGTCTGGAACTTCTCTCCCCTGACTGGAGACAGTTATACTGCAGCATGTCAACATCAGGGCTGCCTGCAGTACTGTATAATTTGGTGCAGTTTAGGCAGATGAGTGAAGCCAAGGCATGCTGAATTAACTGCTGAGGTTCCTGATATTTTCACAGTATGTAGTTTGTGAGTTTTACTTTGGACTAAGTTTAGTTTCATCCCTGAACCAAATGTCTCATTGCTCACTTCAAAATCACATGAATGTAGCTGTCCCAGAAACCTTGGTGGATTCCTTTAGAAAGTTCTGTGCTCACCCTTTGTCTGTCTCATGCTTCCTGATTACACTCCCTAGTCCTAATGGATGTTGTCCAAATAATGGGGTTTTAGGTTAGTTTAGATGCTGCAGTAGTTGTGCAGAATGCTATGGGCCGTCCCTCACAAATAGCAGGAATTCCTTGCAAGGCAAATGCTTGTCTGGAACCCATCTCTTCTGCAAAGTGATGGCATGGCATCACTTCTGATCATACATTAAATCTATGCCATGCTGGTATTATGGAATCCCCCTCTCATCCCATTCCCTCTTTGAAGATGCACAGTCCACAGCTGATCTCCCAAACCAGGAATGTAAAGGGCCCTTCCCAAAGATTCCCAGCTTCTCCTTCTTCCAAAGAACATCTTGGCAACTGAAAAAGGGAGGAGAAATTACTGCAAGTAACCACAGTTCCAGCAGCTGTCTGACTTTATGAGAAAGATCCTGGCTTGTAATTTGTTCTTGTTAGTTGTGGACGAGTGTAGCAGCACCACTACCACTACTGGGCAGGTCCTTTACAGACTGCATTTGAGGAGAGGAAGAGACAGTGTGGCTGGGCTTTTGTGCACAAGCCTGGGGGTGGGGGGGCTGTGTTACCCAGGCACACCTTGTCCACAGCTTACACAGTTGCCAGGACTGTGCCTGGCACCCAGGCAGAGCTGGAACAGGGCAGGTGGTCTCTGACAGAGCTTGTGAGAAGCTTACAGAGCTACAGCTCACAGCCCCTGGGGAATTGCCTCTCAGGGCACAGCAGCTCTCATGGTCAGTGCACAGAGTCGTATGGTCTTTCCTCAGGTCTATAACCAGTGCCCTAATCATACCAGAAACCTCCTCAGTGTAGTCCCACGCCCACTGTGTATGCACACTCGCTCAGGTGGCATCTGGACTGCTGATTTTGCAGTTGCTGTTGCCTTCTGTGACAGAGAGCAGGTCAAGGGGTTTGTGTCCTGCATGTACCTTGTGGGGGGTCATCTGTGGGTTGTGGGCATGGAGCTGTGAACAGCACCATTTGCCATGCTTTTCCCCAAGGGGGTGGATGCCTGTGGGTGAGCAGTGGGCTCTGCAGAGGGCTGTCTCTCCTGTGACAGTCTTCAAGAGCCCTGCAGTAGGGGTGCACACACACCATGCTGCTTCTGTAGCATGTTTGTCCCACCTTTTCAAGAAGATGGTCTCCACCCACTTGAAATGAATGCGGCGCTACTTAGGAGTCCTCTCCCACTTGGCAGCAGGCCTGACATTAGCAACAGGGTGGTGCATCTGCTGGAGAAGCTTTTGCAGCAGTAGGAAAATAATTAAGAGTAATAGAAGAGTGAAGAGGCTGATCAAGGGGTGATCTTCATGATCAGGACGAAGTACTTTCTTTAGTAGTCTTGGAAAAATAACGCAGTGGAGAAGCTGAAGAGCGTAAGGCAACTTGCTGCCTTTGGTTTAGAAGAATGTGTATGTGACGTGGCTCTTTGTACACCCTGAGATGCACTTCAGGGTGTTTCAGGAGCTCTCAGTATGCGAAGAATCCTTTTGTGTTTAGCTTTCATTGAAGGACTCCTGAGACCCAGTCATTGTTCAAACCAGGAAGGTTTGAAATTCCTCTTTTGAGAATGTGAAGTGAAATTTCTGGTTTTAGTATCTAAGAAGAATTCTTCTGGCGTGGATGAAAACTCGTTTTTCTAACTACTGGGGACAGCCACATGGTTTATTCCAGTACTTCTCCAAACCTGAACTGTTAATACAGGTGTAGCATTTGTTTGCTGGCTGGGTAAAAAGAAACCCATGCTCACTGGGGGCTTGCATTTGATAGAAGTGTAATTTAAGCCCAGATCTTCAAAGCTGAAAGCCTACTTGAGTTTCTTATTATATCACTTGGTCTCAAGTGATTTTATTACTGAAGTGTCAAATATATTAAAGTGATAGAGCAGCCTTAAACTTGAAGAAAAGCAGAGAAATAGTGTGCTGGTAGGAAAATAGCAATTGTAAAATCTTGAGTGATAAAGTATGCTGTCTTAATGTAAACCATGAATGACAACACACTATAACAGAGTGGAAGATTTCATGGCTTTTAACAGTTTAATGAGATGTCACTACTCAGACTTCTCCCCCCCTCTACTTTTTAGAGTGATTGCTTGGATGTTTCAGGGTTTCCACATCAATCTTAAGGGCAATGTAAACCTGCTTTATGATGTTCTTCAGTCTTCCAAATAGGTGCAGCTAGAGACAGTGTTTTATTATGTGTTATGTAGTCAGTTGCTCCCCGCCTATCAGAAGGATGAGGGAAAGGGCGCAAGGAAAATCACAGATACCCATGTAATGTATTGGGTTATTGTCTTCGGTGACATTAAACTCTCTGGGGTGAGGAGGTTAAGTGCAGGCAAGTGATTACTGGGTTTGCATGGAAGACCTGTGGTCCCTGTCTGCAGCAGGCTATATATATATTCAGCTTTAAGTACAATTTACCCATGACAGGCTTCAATAAAAATGACTGAAGTACATGCAGATCTCTTCACTGTCTCCCTCCCACAGACAGGTACCAAAGTGATATAGCTTGTGTACAGGCACTGGGAGTCTTCTATTACAAAATTACTAATTATAATCTTTAAATGATACCTCTTTCCTCTAGCAGGCAAAAATTGCCTTTTTCATAATAATCTTTAATAATTATATAATAATAATAATCATAATAATCCATTGTGTTTAAGTACTTATTGCCTACTGTCTACACTTACATTGAATATACAGTTATCTGCTAAAAGTTGCTTTCATTGCCTCTAGCCTTTTTGTGTATGCTTTCCTTGAGAATCTCACAAACAGCAAAGATAAAGATTAGTTTTCTCAATTCTTTGAGATAAGGTGATGTTAGCTCTGTTACAATGAGTTTGCAGATTTTAATGTGTTCACAGCAGGAAGTATAGAAAAGGAATTTACCTTTGGAAGCAGAGTTACCCTTACTTAGAATTACTTTTCACCAATCCTATCTAGAAATGACTGTTAGTACCAGTCATATAGCAATATACATGTCCAGGCCTTCATGATTTTTGTTGGGTTTTGATAGCCTATGTCAGTTTTATAGATTATCATAATCAGTACCATTTCATATAAGATGTCTCTTTCAAGTAAAGCATATACCTACCTTAGTTTGTGTGAGTTTAAGCTTGGTATGGTGATGACTTTGCCTTGTAAACATATTCTCTCTTGTGTCTGGAAGTAACAGACAGAGATTTATGCAATGTTTATAAAAATTGGAAGCTGTTCTATTATCTTCCAATGCAAGCATACTTCCTTGGGGCTTCTATGTTTCCATTTCCTTAAATCCTCAGGCAGAAGTGTAGAAATATGCATGGTTTCATTATGGATGAGCTGGGCAGTAAGTGGAAAGTCAGGTCAGATACACTTGGAGCTTCTGGATTTTACTCTCTCAGGTTGCTGAAAGTCTGAACGCCCATTCCCACTGAATAGGGAAGCAGTGAGTAAGGCTGTATTAACCCCTTCAGTATGTGTATCAGGCTTCTGGGGTTGGATGTAATTGCCACAAGTTTCCTTGAATATGACTACAGAAGAAAGAGTCTAATGCCTACAAACCTTGGAAAGTAACAGTGTTACTAGAATTTGAAATACTAAGCTGGAATGATGTAACTCTTTAAATAGAAAAAACTCAAATTTGATGAATAATAGAATTGGAAGTAAAACATTTCAAAGAATATCTACCCTCCCAAGTAGCTCATCCTTGAAAAAGGGGGTCCTTCCCTCCTGTCCTGCTTGTACAATGCATATTACTGGCCTAAGCTGTTCCCATTACTTGCATTATTTGCTTGGTCACTGAAAACACCTCTTAGTGCTTCACAAGCATGGGCATTTTCTATTCTACAGGACATGTCCTCCTGCTGCTCTCCGGAGTTTGTCTCCCCTTTCCTTTCTCTCCATCTCTACAGTACAAGAAGAAAAAAGTCTTTCATAAGATTAAATTTTACTTGACATCTTATCTATGTGATATAAAGAATAAATAAGGAATAATAAGATGTGAGGAATTCACATATGAGTAGATTCATGTTACTTTGATAGTGAAAGAAATTACAATGTTTAAACTTCTTATGTTATTGTAGTATTATCTAGTGAATGGCAACCTCTTACAGAAGCCTTGAAGAAGTGTAGGTAAGAATAATTCCCCTGTAAGGCAGAGCAACTCCTTTGTTCTGAACTTCGATTTATATGTCTTCAGATACCCCAAGAACTTCCTAGAGAATTTAAATTTTTAGTCTTATCACTAATGTAAAACTATTAGAAGCAAAACTCCTGTCCTTGTAACCATGCTTGTGAAGTACTGCTTCCTGGGATGGTTCTACTTCCATCCTGTTTCTTGGTAATTTATTATTCTACTTTTTTTTCTTCCTAGTCTGTGCTTTCTCCTGTTAGCCTAGGTTTTGTGCACAGTTGCATCCACTGTTATCACTATTACTTATGAACCTCTACACAGTGGTGTCTTAATTGAAAATTTTAAAGGTGGTGAACAGGTTTGGCTGCTGCATGTTACACAACTGTCAGCCCCTGGAACTTGAGAAACCCTTGAGGGCTGAGTTCATTGGGTTACTCTTGGGGAATTAGTAATTTGCTTTTCCTTTAGAAGAGGCCAGGTTTCTATGTTGCAACAAGCAGGTAGGGACAAGTGCACGGTGCTTGTCACAGGCTCCAGTGCACACTCTAACATAACTTACTATGTGTAGTATGTCCATCCTGGTGTACTAAGTCATATTTAATACTAGTGACAGAATACTTACTGTACACTACTGAGGTAATAAATATTTTCTCATGGTGACAGAGATAGCTGACATTGCTTTGTGTTTAACTGATCTGTGTGTCGAAATTATCTAATTAGGACAGAATTTGTGTTATGAAAGCCCTGTTACAGCCATTCTTAAAAGCTAAAATTGGAAAATACAAGCAATTATCTGGATGAAAGAAGGAATGGTTAGAGTGTCATTTAAAATTTTGGAATACATTGCTAATTGATTTTTTTTTTTTGGAAAAGAGTAATTAGCTTCAGTCCATTTTCATTTTACAAAAAAACCCATAAATTCTGACAGTGTTTTTTGCAAATAGGAAATTATCCTAAATTTATTGAGCCTGGATAGGATTGTTCATCTACATTATCATGCTGCCTTGTCTCCTCAATGTCCTGGGTCTGTTGGTGGTACAAAAGTTGCTTTTTCTGGGGCAACAGTAGATCTGGAAAAACTTTTTAATGTCTTGTGAATGTTTTGTCAGTACAGGTCTCCAAGTTAGCTGATGTCATGGTCAGACATGGTGTGAAGAAAGGAGATCGTGTTGTCATCTACATGCCCATGATTCCACAAACAGTGTACTGTATGCTGGCTTGTGCAAGAATAGGAGCCATCCACAGCCTGATTTTCGGTGGATTTGCATCTAAAGAGCTTTCTGTTCGCATTGATCATGCAAAGGTAATACCTATTTGGAACAACAAACACCAGTGCATTAGTTATTCACAGAAATCAATGTCACAACCCCTTTTTTGCCAGAGAGGGTGGTGTTTCTCTGTGTGGTGTGCAGTCTCAATTTGTTTATGAGACCTAACATTGAAACGTGAACCAAGTACTACGGCTGTGCTGAGAGTGATACTTCAACAGCAGACACTGAGATATAAATTTTGACCTGTTTTAAAAATGCCTGAGTTTAACACACTGTTCTGTGTTTACAGCACTCTCTTCTTCCATTTGTCAATCTTTGTCTACGAAGCATCACCTTAAAATTGACTTTTCACCCAGCACTTTCCTAAAGCGTATGAAAAAATTGCTGCCAACCCTAAATGGCTTCATTGCTTTACTTGGTGTTTAGACATATTAAGAAGTACGTTTTTCAGCTCTATAGGTACTTCATCTAAGTTGTACATGAATCAAGGCAGCTAGGGAACCAGCTGTCTTAAATAAGTGACTCTGCAGAGAACATAATTAATAAAAGTGAATGCTTTAGAGGCTTCTGTGTTTGGCAACAGTTGAGCTTGTTTATGAAGCACTACGTAACTCTTTGTAAGTGAAAATGCAAATAGTACTTTAAGAACCTACTTAGTGGCTGATATGTACATATTAGTAGCTTGTGTCTGCCCTGGTCATGCCCCACCTGGAGTATTGTGTTCAGTTCTGGGCTCCCTGGTATAAAAGGGACAGGGATCTTCTGGAGAGAATCCAGAGGATAGCTACGAAGATGATTAAAGGACTAGAGCATCCCCCCTATGAGGAAAGGCTGAGTGAGCTGGGACTGTTCAGCCTGGAGAAAAGAAGACTGAGAGGGGATCTTATTAATGTTTATAAATATCTCAAGTGTGGGACACAGGGGGAAATAGCCAGCCTCTTTCCAGTGGTCTGTGGAGACAGGACAAGGGACAGTGGCTTCAAGTTGGAGCATAGGAAGTTCCATACCAACATATGGAAGAACTTTTCACAGTGAAGGTGACAGAGCACTGGGACAGGCTGCCCAGGGGGGTTGTGGAGTCTCCTTCTCTGGACATATTCAAGACCTGTCTGGATACCTACCTGTGCAGCCTGCAGCCTGTCCTAGGGAACCTGCTTTGGCAGGGGGGGTTGTACTTGATCTCTGGAGGTCCCTTCCAACCCCCGTGATTCTGTGATTCTGTGTGTGGATTAGTTTCAAACCAGCTAACAGTGTTTGCACTGGAAGTTTTCATTCTTGTTTTCTACCAGAGAACAAGACCAAAATCTTTGTCAGCTTGCTCAGTCATCTGCATCATTCAGACCAGCTGTGGTAGCCATCTATTGCTGAATCATGTTGGTTGGGTGTGTAAACAAAAACATGCATGCTTAAGTCCACAGGATTTCTGGAACTTAGATTTTTACGCTTTTCAGATCCCCAAGGCTTGAATTTTATGAATATTTGTAAGTAGAAAGTTGAATGCATTCCCCTTCCTCCCTCTTGATGTTTTCACAAAGGAGAAGTTAATGAAAGAGCTGAAATGGTTTGCTGGAATTGTGAAGAAGAGCTGGGGGAAGATTAATGACAGCTCCATAGTTTTCCCTGACTTTTTTTCCACTCCCTTGCTTTTTCAACCAGCTTTAGAATTTAACTCATAGAAGCTTTTGATTAGGGAAAAATAATGGTGAAGAAAAAATAATAGACTTTTAAAATTAAAGTTGCTACAAAAGGGAACACCTGGCATGTTTACTTTTAGAGTATTTTGCCAATATTAACTAATTAATCCCAGTGGATTTTCTCTGAGGAACAAAATGAGACAGCACAGGAACCACAATCCTTGCTTCACACATTAAAAAGAAAACAAAGTTTAAGTGATTTACCCAAGGTCACACAGCAAGGCTTTTGCAGGGTTAGCTGTAAAATTACTAGCTGCAGGGCATGGATTAAATCCTAATTTACTTTGGTTTTTTTCTTTGTTTCTGGTCCATCTGATGTGTAATGAAAGTGAAAGTAAAGAGAGGAGAGGCACATCCTCAATCTAAATTTCAAAACATGCCCCAATTTTGCAATACTGTAAAGCTTTTGAGATTATTGCAAGATGTATATAAGTAGCTGTGATAGATGTTATCCTGCTGAACTCTGAAGATAATTCAAGCAGTCTCAAAAAACCCTAACCTTTTCTATTAGGCTTTTATGTGAATTGGTTTAGGTGCTGTGGTACAGGACCTAATAGTGTTGAGATTAATTAGAAGGAGTTAAAGATGTGGAATGGAAAGCTGGCTGTGAGATGCTCTTGTGGAAGAAAGGTCAAACTTCACATTTTATTGTAAGATCTAAGTGAAAGCAATAACAAGCACTTTCTAGTGACTATGAAAAGGTACACATACTTTACCAGCTTACCTTAATTTATCTTGAATTTTAAGTAGGTCTGGGAATGCTTCAAAGTCCTTCAGCTGATCATTTTTACGCTTGTCAGGTATTGGCAGTTACAGACGTTCTGCGGTGAATGGTGATGAAGTGATACAAAGCATGAGAACAGGCATTTCTTGCCATCTTTCTTTTCACCTGAGTCTGGGAATGTACAGTTTGCAGTATTTAAACAATCGATGCTTTTGAAGGACGTTAGCTTTATTTTGGAAAAACAACATGACATCTGTTTAAGCACTGTATGTTAGTAAACTAGGAAAACAGAAGACATGTAAGAACAGTATGCTTATATGCCTGTTTGATACAGGTATTCCCTCAACAACCAAATCTTCTCATGTTTTTTTTAATTAAATGCAGTTCCAGAGGCCTTGTTAGATGTTAAGTCCAAGCCCTGCAAAATAAAATGCAAGTAATGGAGTTTTTCAGATGTGCAATTTTGGAAAATATTTTACTAAAGCAGTATTATGATTTGCAAGTAAACAGTTCTTGGAAATACAAAATGTATGAGATACACAAGTTACTCAAAACTATTTGTTACTATCTTCCATTGGGGTCAGAAAATCTGTCTTCCTCACCTACTTACAGGTGTCACATTTGGAGATTTTAATAAGGTTTGCTTGAAAAAAGATGAGCTAGAATTTTGTAGTTGTTTATTCTGAATGAGACAGTTCCTGGCACAAGTATGGGTCTGAATGGTTACCCCTACTTCTCCTAAGATGATCCCACCTTTTGGCTGATTAGGCACCAAGCTCAGCTGCTGATACTTGAGGTGCACAATTGCCTTATAATATTTGCAGTCTGGTCTTTTTTTCTCTTGAAGCACTGCTCGTTTTTGGAATATGTATTGTAGATTAAAGAGCACTATCTTTTCCTTTTAACTACTCATATGGTGTGATTCAGGTCTCTGTCTTTAGAGCGCTCTTTAGTATTTGACAGAACTAAATGTACATGGCAGTCTGATATGGATCATCTAGCCACAAAGCCAGAGCAGTACCAGCAGGTGCAGTACAACTGTATAATGACTGCCTAAGCACTGGGTTTCTTTGAAGGGCATGTCACTTTTTTTTAAGGAGGAAGGAGGCACAACAAAAGTGCAGTAAGTTTGAATACAGGTTTGTGATCAGATGTGTGGCTGTGGCACAAAGGGAAGAGAGCTTTGAGTGTTCAGTAGTGAGAGCTTGAGTGCTGGATCTCTCTGTAAACCTCTTCATAACACTCCTGCCCCAAAGGTAGCTGGCTTTTAGTTTGGGCTTTTTGCAGCTTTATTAGTTGGCCCAATAAAACGTACATATTGTTTTTTTCTAAACTTTGCCTTGTGTGCTATTAGACGTGATAGAAGAATGTGTAGGAAGTGTCTTTACAACAGAATAAAATTGTTGGTCTGGTACTATTGGGCCTTGTGTTATTTCATTTCTACTTCTTCATGTTCGCTGTAGCTCACTATTGCTGGCGTTCCTTCTCCAGCAAACCTTTGAACTTTCTTGGTCTTCCTTCAAGGCAGGCATAATTCTATCTAATCTTACTGTGCAGGACTGCATGGAGCCATAGAAGAGGTGGGAAATGATTGTGTAAAAACAATATGGGAGCAGAGAAGCAGAGGAAGTAATGTCAGTAGGCAGAGAGGTAAAACACTAGAAAACAGTTAAAACCTGTAATAGACCTTTGCTTTGCACTGAGCGATCCATAATACTTCCAAGTAGCAACCCTCTCTTGGGAAACACATCACCTTAAACAATTTAGTATTCATTATTTTTAAACTTCCTTACTGCATACAAAGCAGTTGATGATCAGAGGTGGCACCATATACAAATGACTGTAAAGCCAGTGTTGACAACAGTCTTTCATCTTAACAAGTGAATAGAACTGTGTTAATATCTGACATTAATTACAGTCTAATTTCAAGGTAACCTCCGAATGAATTTTCAGTTCAACTGCCTTGTATCATCTTTTATTAAAACCAGTGCATCCTGAAAGATGACAAATGCTGAAATTTTTAAAGGTCCTTTGAAATCTTTATTTTGAATACAAACTAATTAGCAAACTTTCCTGAGTGACACATTTGGACTGGAAACGTTTTGTTATTGCACAAGAAAACAATTTAATCTGTTTTCTGTGCTGAGTTTAATGCAGCCTTAACTGTGGCATTGTGTTTTGTGCCTGCTTAATGAGATTTATGCTAATGCATATAATTAGTAAACTAGCTTGATCAGACTGAGGGGCATAAGATAAATACACTTCTAAAACTCCAAAAGCAAAGAGATTGAAGACTCATTCTTCTCCAGTTAAAATGTGTTCTAATGCATAGTTTCTTTGGTGTTACCTTCTAGTTCCTGAAATACATGAAATAGAAAGACGGTTCTTGGAACCTAAGTCAAAATAGTTTGTATACAGGTTTCTTGACTTCACATAAAATCAGAGGTTAACTCAATGACAAAGATGTAAAATCCACATTTGGAAATAGAAATGATTCTGAAAACCACAGAACAGCAAAAATCTGATTTTTAGTGGTTTTGCATTCTGAATCCTGCAATTATTACTTGAAAGACTTTACTTCCATTTATTAGCTTATTATTTTCCTATAATTCTAGTTTCCTGTCATCTCTTGTTTGCCACCTCTTTCCTCTGTTTTACCTCCCATGCCATGTAATTGCAGGCTGGAAAAGAGCCAGCAAAGTACTATAGCTGGTTTTGGAATTTGCCATTGGTTGCAGGCAGATAATTAGAAAGCAGGCTAAACAGGACAGCTAATTGTTGCCATGATTATACCACTTTTCCTTAATGGAGGGGCTAAGATGGAGATGGATTTTTTTCTCTCTTTTCATTAATTATTATTCAAATTAGAAGAACCTAATACTGTTGTATTCTTACACAAATTTGGCTGAAAATGATGAAGAGTGTTAGAAGTTATTAGTGTGAACAAAAACCAGATGCATGGGCAGCAAGATCCAGCAAGCTTGATTGATTTCCTTAGAAAACTGATATTAACCCCGCTTTCTAATTATGTGAAGATAGGTTTTATATATTAAGCACCATTAATTGAATGGAAAACTTGTTGTTAGGTTACATAAAATATAGTGCAAATGCATGTGTTAACAATCTAATTTCCTTATTTTAGCCCAAACTTATCGTAACAGCAAGTTTTGGAGTAGAACCGAAAAGGAAGGTTGAATACATACCCCTCCTGGAAGGAGCCCTGGCGAGGGTGCAGAGCCAACCTGATAAAGTTCTCATTTACAAGCGACCTAATTTGGTGGGTGGACAGTTGTTAAGCCTCTACGTTAACTTTGAAGTGTGCCATGTGGTGCATGTGCCTTTACTTTTTTACAAGCAAAATGTCTGGTGTTGTCTGTTGTAGTTTGGTTTTGAATTTTGTGGGGGAACTTTATATTCATAGGATGTAAATAGTAACTAGAACTAATGCAACTGAGAGATTAGTGTACAGAAAACTGCATAGTACATGTGTTTTGACCCACTTTCATTTTTTCCATCTGTTTTTCTTTTGACATTTTTCTGTTTTGCAATGGACAGGGCCCTGTTCCTCTTGCCCCAGGTCGTGATCTCGACTGGGAAGAAGAGCTTGCAAAAGCACAGCATTATAAATGTGTCTCTGTTCCCTCAGACCATCCACTTTATATTCTGTATACATCTGGAACAACGGGCTTGCCCAAGGTAAATGACTATCTGTAGTGTAAGTGGCTGTGACCAAGCTATTTGCAGTTCCACTTGAGAAAATATTTAATTAAAAAGGTTGAAAATGTTTGCCAGAGCTCATATGCATTGCTAAAAAATGGTTTAAGCTCATTTATTCACATTTCACTGCTTTCAGTGTCTAGGAATAAATCACATTTGTTTATTTAAATAGTAGTAATATAAACTTCATTTCACAATGTTTCTACTGTATAAACTTTCCAGCAGAATGTCTTTTATCCATTAATATCTTCTGTGTTTGAACTGATAAGCAGAATATAGTCACTTAGTGGCAAGATTAGTTAATGTATCACTTGTGTGATAGCGTTTATTGCAGAATAGTCTTTGCTTATTCATTATATATTAGCTAATCTTCTACAGATAAGATGTAATGAACGATGTTAAAGATTAAATGGAATTAAGTGTATTCTGAAGGCTTGTGTTACTGAACAGTTCTGAGAACGTAAGTCCCATGAAAATTCAGGTTTGGACTGACTAATTGAAAACTAACGTAGGACATTCTTTGAAAATGTTTGCTTTGAAATGTCAATTAGTCTTAATGATCTATTTTTACAAGATCTTATTTTAAAAGCAAACTCTTTTGTGTTTGCTTGGTACTCACAATTCTCTTTCAAAGTGTAGAAGATAAGCTATTCAGCTGTTTTCTGGTGGTGGTCTTACCAGTGCAAATTCAGGGACAGTATTGCACATCCATGGGTATGGCAATGTTTAGACTACTACTAGAAAATTATTTAATGATGAACTATAAAGTTCTGTTCTGAACTATAATGTTCAAAATCTATGAGGAGGTAAGGAAAAACAATCATCAGTTTTACTGAGATATCTTCTGCTTTTGCCTTAAACATGGGCACATTAAAACAGCATATGCATCTTGAATTGTCAAAAGGTTGAAGACAAGACCCTTTGTTACAACATGTATTTTCCTTGACTGAGAGTTGAGTGGAGGGGAACCAAATGAAATTCGACAAAGGCAAGTGCCCCTGGGCACCAGTACAGGTTACGGGTTGGCCTGCTGGGGAGCAGCTCTGCAGGGAAGGACCTGGGAGTCCTGCTGGGCAGCAAGTTCTCCTTGAGACAGCAGCGTGACCTCATGACCAAGAAGGCCAGTGGTGTCCTTAAGAACAACATGGCCAGCAGGTTGAGGGAGGTTATCCTCCCCCTCTACCATGGTGAGGCCATGTATAGAGTACTATGTCCAGTTCAGGACTCCCCAGTTCAAGAAGTCAAGGAACTGCTGGGGAGAGTCCAGCAGAGAGCTACAAAGAGACTGGAGCATGTCTCCTGTGAAGAACAGCTAAGAGACCTGGGGCTGTTTGGTCTGCAAAAGAGAGGATTGAGAGGGGATCCTATCAATGCTTCTAAATACCTAAAGGGTGGATGTCAGGAGGGTGGGGTGAGACTCTTTTCAGTGACAGGACAAGGGGTAACAGTCACAAACTGGAACAAGGGAAGTTCCGCTGGAATATGAGAAAATACCTCTTCACTCTGAGGGCAACAGAACACTGGAACAGGCTGCCCAGAGAGGTTGTGGAGTTTCCTTCTCTGGAGATTCTCAGAACCTGCTTGGAAACAATTCTGTGCAACCTGCTCTAGGTGATCCTGCTTAGTGCTGATAGCACTAAGCTACTATGAATAATGTAGTGAATAAAATAACTTTTTTTATCCACTTAAGGAACTTATTTTTAAATGTTCATGCAAGTAAAATTACTCACTTATGACCTTCATAACAAAATTTACGTTAATCTCAGAGTAGGGACTAAGCTAGAAACTGAGTCTAACAAAGGCAATCTGCTTTCTGAAAACCATGCAGTATTAGCTAATTGTTCTCTGCTGTGGCAATCTCCATTTTAGTGAGTTAATGAAGCTCCACAATCTGTCATTTCTTGGACAAGGCCTGAAAATGCCCATTTCATTCTGTCAACTCCATAGAGAGACTGTGCTGTGCTTGTACAGAGAGATAGCTGTATTGCAATGTCTGCATTATAAACAGTTTGGACAGTTGACTCTCACCTGAATTTTAGTTCAGGTCATCGGGACATAATTTACTTAACTCTTTCTTCTAGAGACAGTGTACTAGAAGATGATGAAATGTATATTAAACATAAAAATATCACAAAATACTTCATTTTTTTTCCCCTATTACTAGAGTAACTCACCCCAGTTATTTTAGGGATCAGCTACTCCACAGGTTCTCCTCTTTTCCAGTAACGATACAGAGAGACTGGGCAATGAATTTTAAACATGTCTAGCATTAGATGGCCTCAACTTGAGTGAAGTAAACATTAATTTCAGGGTTTTTTGTCAGTACATGTTGACTAATTATTTGAGTACCTGATTTTAATGGCAGAATTCTAGCCTTTGTTAGTTATATTCTGAATACTATTGTCATTTAGGGTTTGGCTTTTGTTTTTATGTTTGTTTTATTGTGTGTTTGTTTACTTGTTTGTTTGCTTTCCAAAATGACTTCTTCAGTGGAAAAGCTAGCACAAACATACACTTGTTAGAATAGATCATTTTCTTAAGTGACTAGTATTGGAATTAGACAACTCTAAGTCTATTGCTGCTAAAACCCCCAAATTTTATTGAAGATAGGAATATCATTGCATTGTTCAATTCATTTTAAATCTTAAAATTTTCTCATTTAGGGTGTTGTCAGACCAACAGGTGGCTATGCAGTTATGCTGAACTGGACAATGTCAGCTGTATATGGACTCAAACCTGGTGAGGTAATTCTGTTTAAATGTCATGTACATATTTTTGAACTCCTCTTAAAAAACTCCCCACTATATTTATGTTTTTATTTCATTTTAGGTGTGGTGGGCCGCTTCTGATTTAGGCTGGGTTGTTGGCCATTCCTACATTTGCTATGGGCCTCTCCTTCATGGGAATACTACAGTTTTGTATGAGGTATGATCCATTCTAAAAAGCCAGCCTTTGAAAAGGCAGCATCTCCTCCTGTTGATGATCCTCGTGATTCTGTTTATGCCTGTCCATTCTTCATGCCATAAATACTAAAATTTTGTGTATGTCTTCAGTATTAAACTCTCCCATAGTTTACCATAATTCTTAAGGAAAGCTTACAGCATTATCTTTCAAACCTGCCTACTTCATCTGTGTGACTGGTGATGCTCAGCAAAACAACTGACTTAAAAATGGAGCGTACCTCTGTGGTGGAGTGTACCTGTGTTGTAGAGGCTTCGGCCACAGGCCATTAGACTACCTTTATTATGGGTCTAGGAGAGGACGTTGTGTTTTGCAGGAATGGGGATGGCAGGTTCTTTCTGGATCTAAGTTGGAGGCAACCAGGAGCTCAATGAATGTGGCCAGAATTATTAAGGAGACTTGTCTCTTCTTTCCTCCCCCTACCAGTCAAGGCATGTGAAGCCAGGACTCAGATGACATTCAGGGCATGGTCTTGGGGATCAAACTCAGTGAGGTGGAGAGACTAGTCCAATTGGAATGCCCTGCTATGTCCTACCTTTGGTGCTCACAAAGGCAATCATGCTGCCTTACATAATTGTTTTTTCAGAAGTTATTATTTATTCTCTATTTGCCAGGCAAGAATCCTAGAATGGTAGAATGGTTTGTGTTGGAAGGTACCTTAAAGAACATCTCATTCCAACCCTTCTGCACAACCTGTTTTAGTGCCTCACCACCTTCATGGTGAAGATACAGTGTTGCTTGAACCATCTTTTTTTTTCTTCAGGGACTGAATCCAGTATCCACCAGTGGTAGGAAAAGGCATTTTATATGAAAAGCATCAACACTGTTAGTTCTTAAGCATGCCAAGACTTGGTTGCCAGCATTCACTCGACATTAGGAACTCTGGGTATATCCCAGCTTCTCCAGCACCGTGCAGAGTGAAGCCCATCTTGTAATTTTTCTGTCTTTCTCAGCAGTTCTGGAGGCAGAAGTTGTTTTAGCTCTGCCATTGTGGTGTGCCAATTACCTCTTTTGATTTATAGTGGTAATTAGAAATGTGTAAGCCATTAAAGGAACTCTAACAGTAACTAACTCACAGCAAAGCATACGAGAACTGTGAAAGTTTAGTGAATGTACTGGATACTGAGGGCTTGTGAATGCATATGGGACAAGCTTTGACAGTGTGAATACAGCAGTTGTTAAAGCAGGATCAGAATCCAATGTTTGTGGAGCAGCAGAGTCAGCATGACATGGTGGAAACATGCTGGTTTACAGAGCATCATATATGCAGAAGTTCTGCATTAGGAAATGTATATTATGGTTAAACTTTCTCCATCTTCCTGCTAATACACCATATAAATGAAGGTGACCATACTAAGGCAGAAATAGATTCTTACTGTTTTCAGGAACAAGCGTTATCAGAACAATCCTTCAGTATTTGCACAACCTGTTAAGTTGGATGTGTTTCCTTGTTAGAAACCAACATGTTGTTGGTGGGTAGCTGGTACTGCTGCCTGAATTTTGAGTAAATATGTTTCTGAATCCCAGGGATACTGAAGAAGAATGGGCAGTTGTAGTTGGGTACCACTGCATAAAAGACTGCAGAACTGACTAGTACTTCCTGCATCCTGTTTTGGAAGTTAGAAGCATACTTTAACTGCTCAGTGTTCAAATTTATAAACTTCATAAGGGAGAGTCACAGAAGCTCCTTTCCCACTGCAGCGTATTCATAGAATAACAGAATGATTTGAGTAGGAGGGGACCTTAGAGATCATCTTGTTCCAGTCCCCCTGCTGTGGTCAAGGACACCTCACACAAGACCAGGTTGCTCAAAAAACTATTGTTTTGCCATAGTGACAACTGTTGCTTCAGCCTCCCAGAATACTGAGCAAGAGGCAACCAGGAGTTTGCAAGTTTTTAGAAAGTGCTAAGTTATTCTATGACATAGAAAATGAGCTTTTGTTGGGAAGTTTTTCTTCCACATAATTTTGTGATTTGTAGGATCAGAAGAAAATAATTTTGCTTTTTAGCTTCTAGGAATTGGATTGATTTTTAAATAATTTCTCAGTAATGCAGGTTGGCAAAACAAGTGTTTTTTATTAAAGTCCACAAAGTGGTAACAACAAGCACAAGGATTATTTTTCCAAATGGCTGAGACAGACAAGCACACATGCCTTAATGCTCCCAGTCAACGACTGCAGCAGCTGGATAAAACTTTAAAAAATGGTTATTCTTAGTTTGAAACACAATCTACCTTCTGTCCAGATAATCATAGAATCATAGAATGGCATGGGTTGGAAGGGACCCCAAGGATCATAAAGCTCCAACCTCCTGCCACAGGCAGGGCCACCAACCTCCAGGCCTGGATCTACACAAGGTTGCCCAGGGCCCCATCCAAGCTGGTATTGAACACTTCCAGGGACAGGGCATCCACCACCTCTCTGGGCAGCCTGTTCCAGCACCTCACCACTCTCTCTGTAAAAAACTTCCCCCTAGTATATAATCTAAACCTTCCTTCCTTTAGCTTTAATCCATTCCCCCTTGTCCTGCTGTTGTCTACCCTTTTAAAAAGTTGAATCCCCTCCTGTTTATACATTCCCTTCAGGTACTGGCAGGCTGCAATGAGGTCCCCCCACAGCCTTCTCTTCTCCAGGCTGAACAACCCCAGCTCCCTCAGACTCTCTTCGTAGGGGAGCTGCTCCAGCCCTCAAATCATCTTTGTGGCCCTCCTCTGAACCCTCTCCAACCGTTCTACATCTCTCTTGTATTGGGGCCCCAGATCTGGACACAGTACTCCAGATGGGGCCTCACGAGGGCAGAGTAGAGAGGGACAATCACCTCCCTGTCCCTGCTGGCCACCCCAGTAATGTTTACTACTGACCTTCTTACTGTCAGTGTCGAGCATGAAAGCTTCAATGAATGCATTGCTGACATACGTGATGCAGAGGGTATCTAGAGTGCAACTATGACAATAAAAATTACCAATTCATTTGAGTATTGCTTGTGCTTAGCTCTTTTTTGAAAAGAGTCTCTGATGTGGTAATCTGATGGAATCCATTTGCTTCCGTAAATTTACAAACCAGCTCACTGTGGAGCCTGTGGAAGCTTTTGAGTCAGTGACAAAGGTGAGCCTATCAAGCAGAATCACAGAATCACAGAATCTTAGGGGTTGGAAGGGACCTAAAGAGCTCATCGGGCCCACCCCCCCTGCCAAAGCAGCTCCCTATCTCATATCACATAGATAGGCGTCCAGACGAGACTTGAATATCTCCAGAGAAGGAGCCTCCACCACCTCCCTGGGCAGCCTGTGCCAGGGCTCCGTCACCCTCACTGGGAAAAAGTTCTTCCGCATGTTGGTGCGGAACTTCCTGTGCTCCAGCTTACCGCCATTGCCCCTTGTCCTGTCCCCACAGACCACTGAAAAGGGGCTGGCCAATTCCCCCTGCATCCCATGTCTAAGATACTTATAAACACTAATTAGGTCCCCCCTAAGCTTCTTTTTTCCAGGCTGAACAGACCCAGCTCACTCAGCCTTTCCTCATAGGGGAGATGTTCCAGACCCCTAATCAACTTTGTCGCCCTTCTCTGGACTCTCTCCAGAAGGTCCCTGTCTTTTTTATACCAGGGAGCCCAGAACTGGACACAGTACTCCAGGTGGGGCCTGACCAACGCAGAGTAGAGGGGGAGGACTGAAGCTTCAGCAGGACTGAACCTTGGTTCTTAGTGCACATACAAGTTCTGAAGGACACTGGGAAGCAAGGTTATTTCTAGGACTCTGCAAGTTAAAAGTAGTTAAGCAGTTAAAAAAAAAAAAAAGGAGAAAGGATTTTGTTTAAAAGCAGTAAAGCAGTAGGGCAAAGGACTGGGAAAAAAAAAAGTGGAATTCAAGAGGAACAGATAAGGAAAAGAACATGTTAAACTCAAAAGGTGGACTCTCTTACAGAAGGGATTGCTTAGTAACTAGATGGTTCTTTATGTGGAAAAGGGAGTAAGTTTCCCACAATTCATATGTTCAAATACATATATATACACACATATATATAGACACACACATCCATTTGTATAAATGGATAAAAATGTCCAGAAGAACTAACACTATATGCTTGTTCATGTAACTTGCAAGTAACTCCAGATGCAGAGGTGGATTTGTAACATTTTGTAGTACATGAATACATGCTGTACACCTCTCCTATAGTTTTTGCTCATCTCAGAGGTCGTACTTGTCACATTCCTGTGTGCTATCCATTCCTGTAGGACAAGCAAGGATAAATCTGTGAGAACTCTGAAGATTCACGAAATAATTTGGGTGTTGATTTTAATATCTTGATTTAAGTCATGTAGGCTCAGTTAACTGCTTATGAAAGACAGGTATCACTGTACTGTTCTTTCTGTTTTGTCTAAAAAGATAATTTTTTCCTTTCAAGAAGAGAAATTCTGGTCTTTCTGCATCATTGTGATGAAGAGACCCCTGTGAACTAGAAAAAACAGATGTGGCTTTGAAAAAATAACTGAAGTATACATGGCTTTGCATACAGAGATATTCAGTGTGCATATTCCACCTGCCTTTTCCTGAGGTGGAAGAGTGAGGAATGTGTGCTGCATTTAAATCGTAGAAGACTCCATTTATCCCTCTCCTGGCAGGTGGGAACAGTCTGTGCTATTACACCTTTATAGTATGTAAAGACCTTGTGAAATCTTTGGAAATTCAGTACCCTTAAGCAAAAAAACCCCAACCTTGTTCCTTATTTTGACTTTGTTCTTTTGTCTGGGAATGAAGGCATCACCATAAACTGTATTTAATTAGGTACTAACATGTTGTACTTCAATCTCCAATTTACTTTCACAGCAACTTCAATTATTTGTGTAGGTAATCAGAGTTAATAAGTATGTTCAAGATTTATGAAGCAGAAATATAATCTGGGAAGATCCTATCTGTTCTTTGCTGATCCCGTAGCCAGTGATGTGTTTTGTGTTAGATAATATGGGTCAATATGTGGGGTTAATTTTCTGGTATATAGTCTCCACTCAAGCTAAAAATCTCTGCTTTATTATTTCATTTGGCATTACTTACACAGAATAGGCCTTCTGGGCAGAGTTAAAAGATGTGCACAGCGCAGGCCTGCTCCTTCTCAGGCCAACAGTTACTCTGCAGTATACAATAGTCCTCCAGTCTGGATCACTTCTGGTTTTGCAGTACGTGATATAGTAAGTTCTTGTTTTGGCTAAGGAATTTGTGGACCAAATTCTTACTGGTTTGTGTGAGAAATCTCAGCATATGCTACTAAGAGCTTGTCCTTGCAGTGTCAGTGTGTGATACATTCCCATATGCAGATGGGTGTTCATAAAAGTAAGGCTGCATGCTGTGTAAATATGCCCGTAGAGATAATGATCTCTTCTTTCCCCCCTCATCTATGACTTTCTTACATTTTTCAGTGTGTTTAATCATCCAGTTTTCAGTTGATTTATTCACCTGTTCTATCCACTAGTCAAAAAGTATTGCTTTGATTTTCTTTTGTGTTACAGAATTCTACTTTATGTATTATAAGGTCTTCTTTGCAGCTCCTTTCTTTTAATCAAGAAATTTTGGAGGCAGTGAACACATAATAAGTTAACAGAGTGTATTGGCACTTAATGTTTGAGTTCAGCTGAAATTTGGAGAAGAAATTGAGCTTTTTTTTCTGGGCTGATTTTATAATTTACCTAATGCATGGTAGTTTAAAAACCCTGTCTCCACCTTTATTTCATTTCCAGATGCCCAGTACAGTTTTGGTATGCAATTTTGGGGGGGCCTTCAGGGACTTCAGGATTTCTACAAATAATTAAACAGAGAACTCCAGTTATAAATGACTTTTACTAAAAAAGTAGAAATTGCTTTGGGGTTGTTTTTTTTTTTTTAAATTTTTTTCAAATTTAATTCTGTTACAAACGAGTTGCATTTTCCAGGTTGGAAATAACCCAGTGATTTCCACTAAATGAATAGGATTTTAAGTCTGGGGACCACAGTGGTTGACTTCTTTGATGTTCTGAATAACAAGGGGCAAAACTTCATCCAGTGGCAGAAACGCACATTTATAGAATCAAATACCGTACTAGCGTTAGTAATAAATTACTGTAGTCTAATTAATGTTTAAACACCTAATAGATGTTAATTAGATTCTTCATTCCAAAGGGATGAACTCATTACCACCATGCTAATTAATAGTAGCTATTTTTGACTGCTGGTACACTGGGCTGCATTAACATTGTTGCATGAATTTGACGAGGTAAATCACTAAAATAAATATTGCAACAAAGAGGTTTTCATTCCTGCAGGTGTAGAGTAAGACAAGAAGCAATGGAAAGTGATGCATTTCTTCAGCAGTCTCTTACACAGTCATTTTACAGTGAAGTTTTATCTCCATGTGAATATGTGGGGTTTAAGATCTTGACATTTTAAAGGTACCTCTCAATTAATAGTGTGTTGGTTGTGGAAAATAAAAAGGGTAAAATTCCTACTTCTTTAACAGTGACTACTAAAGAAAAATCTGAGTTAATACCTGGTTGATCTACTTGTCTGCTTTGAGATTTTTTTTGCTCTTGGTGAGAACATTATAACATTATAACCGTAATAGTTTTTTTTTTTTCCATTTTTCTCTCTGAGATGCCACCAATCAAGTCTTCAGACCGTGTTCATGACATCAGTATTGTCTTTTTGAGCATCAAAAATGGGAAGAAAAGGAAGACTTCTGTACACAGAGGGAGAAAAGGAATGTTTAAAAAGAGGGACAGTGTGTAACTTTTCCTCTGCTGAGAAGATGTGTCTTAACAATGAATATTTCTAAATTTTCGTTTTTTTTTTTTTTTTTTTTTTTCCTAAATGATTGCCTAATGATGGGCTTTGGGTTAGGGAGTATCAGTATGCTGTTTAAGTACAAGGAAAGAACACCTTATCCCTTTGCCTGAGGACAACCACTATTGAATACGAAATGGATTGGCTTCATACCCTCGCTTCTTAAAATGATTTGTTTGTTTTTAAATTACTTAGTAGGTGACAACTTGTTGTTTTAACAATTGCTATGGAAACTACGTGCTTGCAGTTTTTCCATGCTGCAACACCATTGTCAGGAATGTGAAAACATTAACGAATTCCTTTGACTACAGCAAGGTTTGTTGTATTTTGTTTTAAATCATCTGTCCTTGATTGTTTTTCTCCAAGGCACGACAAGCTATAAATAAATTACTTGAAGTTTCACAGCCCACTCTGGGTGGCTCTAGCTAATGGGATCACAGCATGAAGAGAAAGTCTAGCTACTATCAGGGCTCCTGTGATGTCAGGAAAAAGGCAGCATAGTAGTTGCAGTGCTCGGGACTTTGAATTGGAGGCAGGGTAAGGAAGAGGAGGCCCACACTTTCCAGGACTTAATTTGAGTAGTCTAGGACAGAGAGGAGCTATTGTCACACACAGAGCTGTAGCGAGACACTGCTGTGTGTGCGGAGCCTTCCTCACAGCGCTCACTGGGGTCCTTCCAGCCCCTGCTGTTGCAGGAGATCCATGGGGTACACAACAGCAGCAACAGGTTTAAAATGACTCTCACTTGGCCCAGCTGTTAGCAGCTTAGGGACATGCAGCCTTTCTGCAGTTTCTGTAAGCTGCTATCATCTTACCAGGCAAGCACTGCCTCTGGACTTTGCCAGTTTAGTGACCTTTCTGCCATTGTCCGTACTGACTGTATTTGCAGAGCGAAGTCAGTGGGACATATCATCTCAAGTCCTTAGGGAATGTTGGGGAGCAGGGCCAGTGGCAGAAAGACCAATGCCTCTATGAACATATTCTTTTGAATCCTGATGGGTTGGGATTCTTTGTGTGCTTTGGTGTCAGCAGGTTTTAGTGACAATGTATAACATTTGGAGAGGGAATTTCCTCCTCCTCGTAACTTTGAATGAATTTATCTTAATTGAAGAGCTGCTTGTTCTTAGGAGTCAGACAGAAAGGGATTTGCTGAGCTATTACTGATGTATTGTTGGTTATTTCATTATAGCTCCTCTTAGAATTTTTTCCCTTAAAGTAATTTATTTTGTTGTCTTCTGACTTTCTCCATAGAAGAACTTTCTTATCCCCTTGATCATTCTTGCAGCCTGACTATGAATCTTCTTTCATAATCATGTATTAGCCATCAACACATTCTGCCTGAGGATGTCTGCTCAGCTGGTAGACATCTGATAAATTACATGCTATATCTAGGTACTTCCAGAAGGATGTTCCTATCTGTCTGTCTGTCTCAGAGTCTCTTGGTAGGTTATTAAAAGAAAGTATTTTCTACTTGAATCCTCTTAAGTGATACAAGAAGTGTCTATTTCTACTTTTCTGTTTTGAATTAGGTGAGGCAGATCGTTCTCTTTCTGATTGCCTTGCTCCTGTTTACGATACTTTCAGTTCCTGCCAACCACAAATACCAGGGCCAGTTTCTTTTGAAATAATTTTTCCTCTCCAGTATTGATGTAAACACTGGATAGCAACAAGTCTTCAGTTGCAGAAATCCAGTGGAAACATCTCATTTGCTCACAGTCCCCAATTGACTCAGCAATCTGTCAGTATATTCTGAATTGAATTACCCTGTGCTTTATTGTTTGTATTGGTAACCTTGTAAAAATCAAAATTGCATGGGATAATAAGCCTCTCATGGCATCTTGCAGTGTTTCTTAAATTTGTTGTATGATAAATGAGAACTCTCTTTGGCCATTTTATTTATTGTTCTAAAATTAATTTGCACTGTCTCAGATTTGTTTTGCTTATGTCAGGTTTTGTTTATGCATTTGCTAAACCATGAAGAGCTGCCAAGGCACTGGGGGAGTTTTTCTGCAGAATCAGTAAGAATGTTTTACAGCTGGGCAAGACTTTTTTTTTCCTAAAGAAATATTTTAAGTGTTGCCTTATTCTTTGGGTATTATTTCCTATCAGCTGTCAGGGGAACTTTCTGTTCCTTTCCTCTTGCTAGTTGTGTTACAGGCTTTTCTCCTAGGTCTGAGTATGGTACTTCTCCAAACCAAAGCTGTTGTAGCTTACCTGTGACATATAAATATCAACCTGTCAGAGCCCTGCATGCCTACCCATCCACTCTTGAAGGTTTAGCTGCTTGGGTTGAAGATGCCTGGTGGTGTGAGGCATAGGCATGGCTGTGATGTAGTTCAGGCAAGGAGCAAGGGCGAAAGGATAAATGCCAGTTACCTCTCGAGCAAGGGGAAGCTCCTTTCAGCTCTTCTCATAACTCTGTGGTTTTCCCAGTGGTCTGAGCCAAGGTTGCACAGCTTCACCATGGCAAACCTGGCATTGAGCATCAGCAACCCAAGCCCCTGGGAGGAAGTGGGTGTGCTTGGGGACAGGCACAGCCCTTTTATAGGCTCTGGATGTTTCCGTGTGGTTAAAAGCAGCAGCCAACAATATTACTGGCAGGCTGACCAATTTCAGATTGATCCACAGTTAGGTTTGGTGCTGTCCAAGATGGTTACAAAAGGTGCTAGTTGAGTTACATAATTAATGAGAAGTTTATGGAAACTGAGTTTTTCAGTCTGAGACAATTTGTCTGTGGGTTTTAGTGATGTGGGCTTGAACTCCTAAGCAGATGGTGACAGATCTGCAGGTATAGTGAACATTGTAGGGAGATGGCATGAACTCACATCAATAGGTTCATTGAGCAAACGTGGATGAGCACTTGGATGAATACATGAAAGTTGTGATGAAGAAGTGTGCAATGTGAATGCTCAAAGGCAGCCTGGTGAAAGATTTTTCTTTGGCAGTTGTGTGTTATACAACAGAAAAAAGGTTATAACTCAATTTTTTCAGAAAGCAAACAATTTTTTTTGCATTTCTTTTCGGTAATTTAGGATAGGCTAGTAGCAAAAAGAGCTTTTGGCATTGATTATACTCTTCCCTGCTACTTTGGCTGGGAACTGTTTTTTTGGTGTATTTTCTCTCCATTTGCTTCTTACTGCCTCTCCTTGACCAAAAAAAAAAAAAGGCTTTTCAATTGTGCATTCTGTTTTGTCTTGGGTTTTGTTTTGTTGGGTTTTTTTTGTCATCCTCTGCTGCATCCCTTCTCTCACCAGCAGTATCTCATGGTAGGGCTGCACAGCCAATGGTACGTATCCGACCTCAGGCATCCCATGTGCTTTATATCTGGGAAATGGTTCATCAGCGCCCTTGCCAGTGTTCAGGCACAGCTGGATGCAGAGCAAGCATGGAGGAGGTTGCAGTGGGGAGGGTGGGAGGGAGGGAGAGAGGGAAGGGGATGAATTCCTGTGAGCCCCCACGGCAGCCAGTGTGCTGCTTTTAGTGTTGGGATGGGACATAACTTGATCAGCGTGTTTTCATGAGGGATTTGCTGTTGCTGGTGCCCCATTATCAGAATGAAAGCCTTGGATTTAGTACACTCTTCAAGGCATTCAGATGCCTGTGTTGCTTTTGCATCTTGATGAAATGGAAAGTAGCAGTAAGAGTGCAATGTGCTGGTTTTTTCCCCACTGGAGCCGTTAATCTATACATTCCAAATCTGCATTTCTATGAGGATGTTGAAGGTATGAATTTGTCCTGTGGCTGGTGAGCTGCTGTAAAGACAAAGACAGTTCATTAGCGGAACTTTCTCTGTGTTTGCAGCTCCTTGGGTAGAGCGCTGCCGAAGCTGTGTTTGCAGCCTGAAAAGTCTGTGTGTCTCCTGACTTGGGCGCTCTGGCAAAATTGATCTTCCATGTGTGGCCTTTCTCATGAAAAGATTATGGCAATACCTGTGGAGCTAAAGCTCATTCCACATAAACATCATCTCTTCATAATTTTAGAACACGTATGGAGCAGTTCACACACTCTGGTAATTGCCTACAGTAAGATAGTGATTAAGTGATCTCATACCAACTGCTTTTCATATTTGCAGCAGCACACAGAAGTATTTTTGATTATTTTTTTGTTGCTATTACTTACCATTGGGCTATTTGTCACATCTGATTACTCCTGTTTATAATTCTCCTGACTATGCCCCCTAGCTCAATACAATGTTTAGTTTTTTTAAAAAAAGCAACCAACCACAAACCAGACTGCAGTCTGGTAGCACACTAAAACAGAAAAGGGGGCTTTGGCTTCTCTCTGGTCTTCGTGTAGGGCAGCAGCACAAAGGTGCCAAGAAGACAGTTGTAAGCAGCTAAGTGGGATTTTTTCCCAGAATTGTCACTGTGTCCAGAAACTCTTAGTTCAGTGGGCTCAGCGTGTTTTACAGGCTGCTTCAGAGTAAGGGTAGATGTAGGCATGACTGCTGCCAGTGTCATAACAGACTTCTGAGGCTGTCTTTTCATTTGCATGTCCATTTGTCCTGCTTCTCTAAGTAGCAGCTAGTATGTGTTGTGTTCTTTTGAGAGGTTGTGCCCAAAGCTTGTGAATTTATTTCTACAAGTGAATATGCTTACGGTACTATTATTTTTAACTAAGCCTTCTTTAAAGTCTTACTTGAAATTACTTCTGTTGCTGTGCTACCGCTACTGTTACGTGTTCAAGCCTTGAACTGTCAAGGAATTATGAAGTATTTTTATCCTGTGACATTTTAAATTATTCTCTCCATAGGGGAAGCCTGTGGGAACGCCAGATGCTGGTGCCTATTTCCGTGTGCTAGCAGAGCATGAAGTAGCTGCCTTCTTTACTTCACCAACTGCAATTAGAGCAATCCGTCAGCAGGACCCCGAGGCAGCCTTGGGAAAGCAGTACTCGCTGAAAAGGTGAACTAAGGATACACTGGAAGCAATTTCTTACAGAAAGGGGCTGAATGAACGAAGAGTAGCAGAGTGTCTGGGGCTTTGCCAACCTCTGTAGCAGGATTCAGATGTATTCTTGACAATTTTGATACGCATGTATTTGCTTGTAAATTTATATTGATCATTTGGAGGAGAGGAAAGCTGTTAGATTATGACTCTGAGGTTAAGCACTCTTACTGAGTTAGGATTACTTGCTCAAGCTTAATTTTACTCCACTGTGTTTATAACTTGTAATACAGTCTTGGATTACATGATCCTGTACTGTTTTCCCACATGACCTCTCATTTCACTGAGTGCATGGGATCTTTAAAGTTTGTTTAGTCAGCACCTAGACAATGTTTTGTTATTCTCCCCATAGCTGAGTTACTGCTTATAGTTATGTGCTCCAAAGACTGAGCTATTCGCTATCTTGTACTGGTTTTAAGGTGTTTATACTATCAGCACGTTTCACAATCATGACTGAGTTCATCCTCATAAATCCCCTGTGAGATGAGAGAGTGGTATTATCTCTGTTTTGCAGATGGGAAGCTGAGGCACAGAAAGATTAAGGTCTAAGTCTTCTATTAGTTTTCAACATCCAGCTTGAGCCACTGAACTGCTCTTAAGGAGTTCTTAGTATTGTATGGTTAAAATGCATTATTGGCATTATATTAATAAACTCCTCTCACACTGACTTTTATCTGGGAGTGTTTAGTACCTCTGCAGGCTAAGTTTCTGTATCTGTGGCAAAAAGTCTAAAAATGAAAATCATTTGGTTTGGACCACCTTGAATCTTGAATAATTTGCTCAGCATCAAACAAGGACTGAGTGAGACTGTATAGGCAGTATCGGTCATAAGGCATCTTTTATCACACTTGTCCAAAGACAAGGGGAGGATGTAGAATCATATAGCTTCATTACACTTCCACGTTGTTAATTGCTCAGGAAAGTTTTATTTATTAGTAAGCTGGGTTTATTCCTGAGGTATTCATTACAAGTTCTTCATTGCTTTCTTCCATCTCTTTTGAGTGCTATCATCAATCATTACCCCTCCTTGAAATAGGAAACAAGCTCATTTGAGACCCTATTGTATTTATTGACAACAAAGTTATTCAGATGTTAGAAATTTAATTGCTGTTCCTCAGCATTTTTTAGGCAATGACTAAAATGTCTGTCTTTAGAGTATTCATTTAATGGAAAATCTGCTTACCTGGTCCATAAGTTGTCACATTTTCTGGCCAAATGAGAATTTGAGATAAGAGCCTCCATGCTGATAGCAGTTGCCCCAGATGTAAAGAGGTATTTCATCATTCCTATTCACTGCTTAGTTAATGAGCTTCTCCATTTGTCTGCAAATTTAATTGTCCCATAATTCACTCAGCTTTGGGCCATGTCATTCCCTGGTACCCGAGTTCTCTTTACTAAACCCTCTAGCACAGCGTTTCGTATCCAGAATTCCCTTGGATTTGTCTCAAATCAGCACTATACAAAATCCAAAGTCTTTTTTAACCCATAAGTGAAGAAGACTTTGCATTTTATATAGGATTGAACTGAGTCCAGTGGCTGTTATCCAACTACCAGTACAATGCAGTAACTAAGACAGTCTTCAGGATGCCTCTCTTTCCGTGTTAGGCTAGGATTATCTTACTGTTAGGTCTAGTCATGACACTCCAACTACTCGGCTGTGTGTGTGAGTGATGCTGTGTGCTGCGTATTACTGAATTTGGATGGGTGCTTCAGTTAGACTGTCTATCCCATGATGATTTCACTATGAACATCCATCTGGTTATAGTGTATGTCCATTTTATCATTCAGGTGCAGTTGCATAAAAATGGAGTCCAGTAGGCCGTTAAAATTTACATTTTAGGAATATCCTTGCTTTTGGGTGTTACACGGATGGGCTTTTCCATCTAAGATCAAGTGAATTCAGTCTGTTTCAGGCTGAAATTAGTGTGTCTTTTAGATAATTTGAATGGTCTATGATGCTTTCTTCTGTGTTATCTGGTGCAGAATCTTTGGCATGGGGTATCTTTCTGCTACCTGGGCTAAGATGTATCCTTACTTACTCTGAGACTCCAAAACTTGTCCAGCAGTGCAGTCCTGGGAGAGGCTTCCATCCTGGTACATTTCATTCCTGAAAACTTCTGTTAAAAAAAAAAAAAAGATAGAAGCTTGTCACTTTTTAAGATTCCTGTTAAAAAAAGACATTTACCAATACGGTACAGAGTTGGTAGGCAGCACCAACTTCCAGTATACATGGAGGCACTTGATTTACAGGAGTAAATTGAATTACAAGCAGACTCATGTTCTTTTGAAATGACATAAGTTAAATAAATTTCTGTTAAGAACTGATGGTGGCATCACTGGCCTTTGCAGTGATGTGATGCTTGCAAAGGCTCTAGTTTGCATGCCTCAAATTCCTTGTTGGCTTTTGGACTCAAATCTTGAATTTTTTTGCCTTGGACACAAAAGGTCACCCATGTCTTAAACATGGCTCATGCTTGACAGTGAAAGAGGTGTGTAACTTGTGATAATGTAGGATAAAAGCCCTGTTAAACCACATTCTGCTAGACCATGTTAAGACCTGGCTTTTAATAACACACAGTGCTTCCAAGCAGGCTGTCAGATTGTGTTGCTGCCTGTTGTGTTTGTAAAACAAAGAGTGTCCAAATTCTATGACCCTCGTGTATCTGAGCATATTCTCTTCAGCTTTTAGAATCTGTTTTCAGCTTGACACAGTAACTGCGTGAGACTGAGCCATTAACTCTTCTCATATTTGGATTCACATTTCATCCTTTAATTGACTTAACTGTTATGAACTGGTTAGGTCTCATTTCCACATGATTGACAACTTACAGTTTTGCATGAAATGCGGCAACGACTCAGCAGATTAGCTTAATATACAAGCAGTGATTTGCACTGAGTGTCCCATAGCCTACTTGGCTTTCTTGACTTTAGGGCAATTGCAAATGTTCTGCCATTTTATATCAGGAGAGTCTAGAGATTCTTGCTTGTTCATCTGATAGCAGATATTAATGCAGTTTCTTTGGAAAGAAAGATAAAACTGCATAAAAAATGATGTAGAAATAATGAGTATAAAGTAGATTAGGAGCACCTGTTTTCATCTCCATAGCACAGGAATAGGAGAATGTGAAATTAAAGTAGCAAATTCAGAACTGGTAGAATGAAATATTTTCTGATGTAATTGATGTCTCTCAAAGGCTGCTAGAGGATGTGTGATTAAGCTCCAGGATTTAGGACACTGAAGTACTTTATGGAGTTCTGTCCGCCACTCCCTGCTCTATGCTACTCTAGATCATGTATGGCCATTCCTGTTAAGAGTCTTGAGCTGTGTTCATGGAGAGTCTTTGTGGAGCTCTCTTTTCCCTCAGACTGTGAGAAGGAGCTGAGCTGAGGTTGTGTTCTGTGACCCAGGTAAAATCTGTTCAGGAAGGAAAGCAAAGAAACACATGAAAGGAGAAAAATCAAAGACCTGAAAATATTATTTATTTATTTTACCTGTTTAGGTGTCTGCAGTCTCAGGAGCATTAAGAATTAGTAAGAGATCTTTATTTCCAGTTTATGTTAAGAAGTAAAAATGATGAACCTTCCTTGCTGCCTTTTCAGGAGAAAAAGCTTCTTTGACATGTTGCAGATAGAATTTTTCTTTGCCAAAATCCCCCACCCCCTTGGTGTATGTGTTCCAGAATTAAAAACACTTCTCTGATCCTCTAGTCTGGAAAATTACAGCTCAGATTATTACCCATGTGAACACTCCTACCTTTGGGAAATGGTTTGGAGATGTGGTTTCTTTTGTGCTTGGAGCAACACCAAAATGTACATGCTGATGTAGCAATTTAGATTGCATCAGGTCAATTAGGGACCTTGATCTGTACTCTGTATTAGGCGATACTTCAGTTCACTGTGCTGAACTCTTGAATAGGGCCTAAAAGCTTGATTGCACTGAATTTTATGTTAGGAGTTTAAGTTTTCAGGTTTTCAGTTTAGGACATGTTCATTTAACAGAGAAGTTTTAAGATCTTTCTTCCCCATTAACTGCATTGCAGTGATAGATGATTGCAATACCAGCGGCACTGACATGCTTTGAAGTTTTAAGTGGGCTGTTAAAATTTCTTCAGAGTGGGATGTTTTGTAACCAGTGCCACCTCTCTTGCTGTATTGTGTGATAGGAGAAAATAATATCATAGTTCTAATACTTTGTTAGGCTTGTAGCACTTTGCTCTGGTATCCTTTTTGATTGTTTTGCGCTGTGAATTTCCCAACGAGCTAATCCCACTCCCTCTTGCAACATAAGGCTGCTCTTGAGCCTGCAAATTATTAGAGCTAATTATTAAATCTGGCAATTCAGGAGAGAGGAGTTCTGCTTTTGGCTCAGGGGATAACATGATGTCTTAACTTTTTAGTCAAGTCTTTTAAATTCTTGCAGTTTTAATAGCCCTCTTTTTAAAACAAGGGCACATAACAGAATTTTTCAGCAGTTAGTAAAGTTAAGGACTTCATAAATTGAATGTTTACGTCATAGCTTCAATGTTGTGTGTAACCTACCTAATTACAGAACATTCCATATAATGTAAATTGGGCAGTGCTGAACAGGAGTGCCCCTGCACATGAGCATGAGTCTTAACTTTTTTTTAATAAAATCTTTTTTTCTATCATAAACTTTTTATCTGTGTTATATCCTCCACTTTGCTATTAACTGTAATTATCAGCAATGGCTTGTGCTTTACCACAAAAAGCATTCAGGTGCAAGATATTGATTGGGGTCACGCTCATTATAATCGTTATCTTCTAACTTGAGAGATGTGCTCAGAAAGCAGTTTACACAAATGATGTTAGATATTTATGAGTGCAGAAAGCTGTGTTTATTTGATATGAAAGCTGCTTATACATTTGAATCCCCTGCCTGCTATTCCAAGAAAGGAGCCACTCTGAGCCATCTTGGGGGGTCAGAAAGGCGGGTTGGCCGAAACGCTGTTCTGAAGTTAAGGAAGTTGAACTCTTTCATCTGCATGCTCAAATTCAGCATGGTAACATTTTTCAAGATCTTCTGACTTTCATAAGTTTGCAACAAGATGGACATTACGTTGATTTTCATATATCAGAGTTATTTTTATGGCTACCTGTGTGATTGTTACTTAGTTGACAGATAAGACCATTCTCAGGTGATTGTATTTAGCTGGTGCAGGAGTCCTTATCTTGGTGATTAGAGTTCCCAATATTTTTTGCTTGTGAAAGTTTCTTTTCCTCTATAATAGCTATGAACCTGTACATTGATCTAAAAGACAATAATCAGAATTTTTTATGTCTAGGCCAAGTGTTGTGAAAAAAACCCAAACCTGTTCAATTTTAGGGCACATGGCCTGTTGCATTTCATGTTGTTTCATCCCATGTTTTACTTACATTGTTGCCAGATGTAGCTTTTCTCTGTATATTGTTCTGCCCTACATCTATACAGCACCTAGGTCACACTGTGAGAGGTGCCTTTTATGCTAAGGGGATGTGCCTGTCCTCTGGAGAGGAATGGAGCGTGAGGATTCAAAGTAGGCTTTTTTGTTGGAGCAGCCTTGTCATAGGATGTCTGTGGTCTTTAGATGACAGGTCAATCTCTGTTCTCCCGCTTAGAGGGTATTCCCAGTTCTGTGGTCAGACAGGCTGATCTCTGCATTTCTTCTTTCTTTCTGACACTCTTGAGTTACTTGCTCTGATTTTCCTCATATTTTCCAAAACTTCTTTTGGGATTTCATCAACATGGAAAGATGAAACTCTTGGTTTTCTGTCTAATTTACATGCCTCTGAAGTGAAATTTGTTTCATACCCACCATATCTAAGAATTCTCTCTTTTTCTGGTCATCAGTCTCCAGGTTTTACAAAATGCAGCTTGTGTCCATTGCCTTCATAATGGACTGCGTGGAGACTTAAAGTGAAAAACACCTTGCTGACATTGATCTGGCTGTGGTATAGCATGCTGCAATCCTAGCAAAGGGATGTTTTGGAGAAGTATTTGGGTCTGATGTTGGGCCACATGGAGCTTGCTTTATATCTTAATTAGGCATTCTGTCACCTCAGAAACCTTGAGGATTGATGTGGTACTTCGTAGAGCATCTCTGCACTTCCTCTTGGTATGACAGGCAGTTTGTGGAATGTTTAGTCACTTGCAACATGACTATACCTGCACGCTTTCACGTGAAAGAAAGAAAGGAGGGAAAGTCACTTGCTGGTAGACAGGGTTCTTCTGATGTGGAGTCTGAATCTGTGTTTGCCACTTACCTTTCCTCAACTCTTTGAGGTTTTAAACTGCATGTCTGGGTAAAATGAAAGTGCTGTCTTTGTTGGTCATATGCTGAGTAGAGAGGATTTTGGAGAGGGCAGATATAAGCCCAGTCTGCAGACACCACAGAATGGGAAGTAAGTCCTCTGGCCTGTAGCAATAGGGCATGTGCGTGGCAGCTCTGCATTCAGAATTCACCTTATTCTTTGTGCAGGATTGCACCTGGTGATGACAGACAGGCATTGATGTTGCTGAAGTGTTCTGGATTGCCACACCAGCCTTCTGGGAAAGGAGGGGCCGTTTTCCATTGCGTCTTCTCTGTAAAACGAATCCAGAAATGTTATGTCTTAAATTTCCCTCTGGTTTTGATTTTATTTCCCAAACAGATGATTTCTGTTTCAAAATATTGCTTAAATAGGAGCGTATTTAAGTGTGTAGCAAAATAAGATGGTCCAAAACTTTCAGACATTCCTGATGTCCTTTTTCTGAGATGCAGAAACATCCCTTCCAAGTTACAACACAATAAGTTAATAGCTGTGTCTCTTGCCACTTTTTTTAACCAGTAACTCTAACAAAGTCTCCTTACTGTAGCTCAGTCAAGTTTTAACATTGCTCTCAGGCCTTAGATTTTGTTTCATTTTGGTTTTCATTTTGGTTTTTTGTCTCTTAAAGGTGAATTACTCTCTAGTGATGCCTCTTGTTCTATATGGACTATAAAAGAAGCCTATAAAACTAGTTCAGCATAGACACATTTTTTGGATAAGAGGCAACTAAGCTAAAAAACATGTGTTGCTCTAAGTAGGAACCATGTAGTCACAACACAGGCTATAAAACTAGGTATATGCTAATGACAAAGGGTTGAATACCCTTTCATCGTCAGTTCCTCTCAGTTGGCCATTCGTTTTCACCTGCACATCATGAACCTGAATTCCAGTTGTGTGTTTCTACTCAACAAGGGTTGCTTATTTCTTTGTTGGATGTATGAGGGCAAGATTGTAAATGATTCTTCTCTTTAATATCTTATTAGGTGACTGTGTGTCCTGGTTTCAGCTAGGATAGAGTTAGTTTCTTTCCTAGCAGTGGATGGAATGTGTGTTTGGGAGTTGTGATGAGAGCAGTGCTGATAACACAGGAATGTTTTAGTTGTTGTCAAGCAGTCAGGGACTGCTCAGTTGTTTTGCTAAGGGGAAGGGAGGGGGCACAGCCAGGACAGATGACCCAAATTGGCCAAAGAGGGTATTCCATGACAATTATGTCATGCTCAGCATAAAAGGGAGGCTGGCAGGGGGAGGAGCAGTCAGCTCCAGGACACTCAGTTTTGGGGACAGTCCGGTTTCAGGATGGCTCTGAGGTGTATGGCCTGAGTTGTGCNGCAGTCAGCTCCAGGACACTCAGTTTTGGGGACAGTCCGGTTTCAGGATGGCTCTGAGGTGTATGGCCTGAGTTGTGCAGTTTGGGGAGAAACTGCATTGGGTAGCACCAGTTTCATGTATTTTGCTATAAATTCCTGTTGTTATTATTATATCTATTTTTCTTCTATCCCAGTAAACTGTCCTTATCCCAACCCGCGAGGTTTTGGTTCCTTGGGTTCTCTTATCCTTCCCTTTCCCCCTCCCTCAACTCCCCCCCACCCCTCACACTCCCTTTTAAAGAACAAGCGTCTGCTCTCAGCTGGGGCAAAACCACGACACTGTGTCTGGCCAGTGTCATCAGTATCTGTGACCATAGAGTAGAATAGAATATTTCAGTAAGAAGGGGCATACAACAATCATCTAGTCCAACTGCCTGACCACTTCAGGGCTGACCAACTGTTACAGCATGTTGTTAAGGGCATTGTTCAACTACCTCTTAATCATTGACAGGCTTGAGGAATTGACCACCTCCCTAGGAAACCTGTTCCAGTGTTTGACCAACCTCTCAGTAAAGAGAGTAAAGTCCTCTCCTGCGTGGAGCCAGGAGTTGGACTTGATGATCCTTATGGGTCCCTTCCAAGACAGGATATTCTGTGATTCTGTGAAATGCTTCCTGATGTCCAGTCAAAACCTCCCATGACACAATTTTGAAGCATTCCCACTCATCCTGTCACTGGATCCCAGGGAAAAGAGCTCAGCACCCGCCTCTTCCCCTCCTCGGTGAGCTGCAGAGAGCAATGAGGTTGCCCCTGTCTCTTTCTCTCCAAACTAGACAAGCCCAGAGTCCATAGCCACTCCTCATAGGACATCCCTTGCACCAGCTTTGTTTCCATCCTCTGGATGCATTCAAGGACCTTCACACCCTTCTTAAATTGTTGGGTGCCGAATTGCATACAGTACTGAAGGTGAGGCTGCAGTATATGCAGTTTATTAGGGTTTTAAATTAATCATTAGGAAAAAAATGCAAAAAATCTACTATGCCATGAATAAAGTTACAGTGCAAGTGTTAGAAAGATCAAAACCTTTGCAGAAAGCAGCAATGTAGGGTAATGTCTGGCTTCTGAATAATGACAGTCATATTTAAGAAACTGCTGCTGACACAGAGGACTGTATCATTCTAAACAGGGTATGAAGTGAATTTACAATGCTTAATGAAGGATGATAAAGTGTGACTAAACTTCCAATAAAAGATTCTGAAGTTAGAGACTGTGTGTGGGTTTAACAGCCAGTTATATAGAATTACCTAATTTAATGGTACAAACATGCATATCGCATCTGTCAGGACTGCCAGGTGTTGCATCTCTTCCCTGCCAAAGCTGGCTCCAAAACATCCAGTCAAATGAGCTCAAATCTAGTACTGCCATCAGGGACCCAAGGCTGCTGAATTGGCATTATTTAGCTGGTTTACTTTATTTTGATTTTTAGTTTATGCCTCATGTTTTGCCTAATGGATATCTACCTAGTTCCTGTAGACAGAGTATTTAATTATTTTTTACTTTGACTCACAGTTGCCTCTGGTATCCCATGGTCTTTTCACTTAGAAAAGCAAGCTGCTTTTGCATGACGTATTAAGTAGCACAAATTAATACTGCTATGATTCTAATTGTTAGTAGGAAGAGGCACATAAAAGAGTGAGGGTCCTCCCTCCCCTTTTCTCTTTATCTGGGAAGCCAACCAGAAGTACTTACTGAATTAGTCCTCTTGTTTTCCTTTCCCCAATCAGATCAAGATACATATTTTTCTGTTTTGATTTAAAGGTTCAGAACATTATTTGTAGCTGGTGAACACTGTGATGTGGACACACTAGAATGGTCAAAAAGGGTCTTCAAGGTACCTGTCTTGGACCACTGGTGGCAAACTGGTGAGTATTTTTAAATACCATTTGCAAATATACAGTGAGGAGACTTGTTTTCTGAGTCTGCAGGTAGGATTGGTTTCTCTTTCAATGAACATTTAAACAGGCAGAACCAAGTGTGAAAATAAAATTCAAGCAGGAAAAAAGTGTTTTGTGGAAGTGGTCTGAAAAGTGACATCAGACTGTATGTAAAACACAGCATTTTTAAAAGCTGTAGATAAAAAAGGTTTCGTATTTTTGTGATGCTTGTGTTTAGAAAAAAAAAATGCCTGCAGCAATATTTTCTCCAGGTGTGTTTTTTTATTGTTTGCCTGTGGGACTGTTTTGTGAAAGAAAATTTGGTATTTAGGGAAACTTTCAAGTTTTAAAGTAAGATTTCTGCATGTCTGTTTCTTATTATTAAAACCGAACTATTTGCAGTACAGAGTGGACTCCTTGGTGTTTAATTTTGTTCTGTATGGGTCTCATTCAACTTCTGTTGATTATTTTGGAATGTCTTCTGTTATATGGAATAGAATAAAATAGAAGTTGTAGTTTAGCCCCAGCTGGCAGCTAAGGACCATGCTTATGCTCACTCCCTGCCCCCCACGCCCCCACCCCNGCTGGACAGGGGAGAAAATACAGCGAGAGGCTTACAGGTTGAAATACGGACAGGGAGAGATCATTCAGCAATTACCATAGTTTATTAGCCAGTCAAAACAGAGTAGGATAATGAGGAATAGAAAGAAATCTTAAAATACTTCCCTCCACTCCCCCCTTCTGTGGCTCAGCTTTATTCATGATTCCTCTGCCTTCTCCCCCTGAGCAGCACAGGGGGATGGGGAATGGGGGTTGCAGTCAGTTCATCACCTGTTGCCTCTGCCACTCCTTCCTCCTCAAAGGGAGGACTCCTCACACTCTTCCCCTTCTCCAGTGTGGGGTCCCACTGATGAGATACAGTCCTCCATGAATTTCTCACACATGAGTCCTCGCCATGGGTGCTTCAGTTTGTCATGAACTGCTCCAGCCTGGGTCTCTTCCACAGGGTACAGTCCTTCAGGCCCAGGCTGCTCCAGCCTGCTACCCCATGGAGTCTCAAGTACCCCCAGAAAACCTGCTTTGGCATGGGCTCCTCTCTCCATGGGCTGCAGGTCCTGCCTGGAGCTTGCTCCAATGTGGGCTTCCCACCAGGTCACAGCGCCCTTCGTGTGTCTCAGCCTGCTCCAGTGTGGGGGCCTCCATGGGCTGCAGGTGGAATCTCTGGTCTCCATCATCTTCTATGGGCTACAGGGTGAAAACCTTCACCTTCTTCACCATGGTCTTTTCCACGGGCTGCAGGGGAACCTACTCTGGCACCTGGAGCACCTCCTTCCTTTCTCTTCACTGGCCTTGGTGTCTGTAGTTTCTTACATCTTCTTACTCCCTTCTCTGGAAGCAAAAAGCAGCTGCTTGGGTTTGGTGGTTTTTTCCTTCTTAAATATGTTATCACAGAGAAACTATGACTGTCACTGACTGGCTCAGCATTGGGTCCATATTTAAGCTGGCTAGTACTGTCTCTGTCAGACCTAGGTGGTTTCCACCTCCCCCCTACCCCAACCTTGCCACACAAACCCAAAACAGTTGGGGTAAGGACAGTTTATTGGACTATAAAAGGAAGAGGAAAAAACAACAGCACTATAAAAGAATATACAAAGTGAGTGATACACAATGCAGTTTGCTCACTGTGAGAAATGTCGACTTCTTAATGTTACCTGAATACTGTAGATCTTATGCAGTGATGTATTCTTGTTGGCTCTTCCAACTGAGGCTGGAGCCTCAGATGGAGGAGCAGAGCAGTATTTGGGTAATGAGTATATCTTGTCTGATGGGGTAATTTCTGTTCCCTCATTTATGACTGAGAAAAGGAAGGAAGAGATCAGATTCGTAGAGATGAGGAGCAACTGAGTGAGGATTTGGAGATGGAAGTGAGTATGTGTGAAGGCAAACAAAAGGCTGACAAACAAAGTATTACAGAGTAAAAAGGAAGTGTAAGCCACTTGCTTCTTCAGGTTTAGTAAGGTGTCTTCAAAGCTCTTGGCCCCTTTGCCTTGTATAGAAACTAGAAATAAATGTGGACAAAGACCTACACAGAATTGTATTTCATTTTGTCTTTGGAAGATTTATGGAGTATATGAAATCACTGTGAGTTGAAACAGTGCTTTGAAACAGAAGAAAGCTTTTATTAGGGGACTTCAGAGTAGCTACACCTGGAAAAAAGCCTGATTGATTTAAACGTTGATTTGTGTCAATATACCTTCATCAATAGAACTTATTTTAAATGTTAATATTTCTGTTACAAGTGTAGTGAGCACATCTTACAAGCTGTGAAATGTATGTCACAGGATCAATGAACAGCAAGTAGGATTTGAGGCAGTAAGGACTGATAAGCGCGTGCTGTTTCCTTTGGAGACATGCCAGGGGATGAAAGAACAGTACTTTCAGATCCTGTGCTGGTCTGTGCATGGGGGAGAGGATTGTCTTATTTTGGATTGGTGCAAGTGTTTAGTTTTTGCTTATTTATGTGACGTGACACTTAGCATTTAAAGAGCAGTTTTCATCTTCAAAGTAACGGCACAAACACAAGCAAATGAATTCTTCTAACACCCCGATGAAGTAAGTAAAGTTATTCCAGTCTTGCAGATGTTAAATTGAGAAAGACAACTCTCTCACCCAAGCTACCCAGGAAACCATTGCAAATTCTGTTTCAGAAAACAGAGCTTTTCTTGCTCAGAGATAAATTTTCTTGTCATGTTTACATAAGACTTATGGTATTTTTTCTGAAGGGGAATGGGAATGCACATTTTGGACCTTGTTCTGTCTCTCTGTGTAATTATGTTTTAAAGAAATGATCCAGTAGCTGTTTCAGTATTCCAGGTAAGCATGTTATGGGGCACCTTCCCAAATCTACAGTGTTTGAGTTGTACTTGCTGTGTTGCATGCTTGGGAGAGGCCTTAATACACAAAGAAATGTGAGTTTGTGTTACCTTGGTTTTGGAGCTAGTTTTGAATTCTGAAAGAACAAATGGGTAACAGCCATGAGGTTGTGACAAGCTTTGTAAGCACGAAGGCTCTGAAAGGTTGTGTTTAACATCCTGAACTGCTTTCGTGTTAGCTATTCAGTATTTTGTAGTAAAGAGAAATAAAATTAAACTCTGCTACATCATTATTGATATTTTAAAAAATGTTAAGAAATCAGATTTCTGTTTCTTCATAAAAAGTATAGGATGTTAAGAAGTTTTTTTATTCTTGGTGTTTTTATAAAAAACCATTTTGAGACTCAGTCTTTGAAGATGGATAGGAAAATTCAGATGAAACAGAACTGAAAGTGAAAATTCAGTGACAAAATTTAACATGCATCAAATCTCAGTCTAGAGACATGTTTCCATACAACTTTTCTTGGCTGTATACTATGGGTATCGAAGATACACAGCATGCGAGTGTAGGAGGTTCAAAGTGGAGATACCTGCTATGTCCTGAGTGACACTAGGAGGCAGAACTATGGGAAGATTTTACAGGGATGGGTTTTTTTTTTTCATGGAAATAAGCTGTTTTACCCAGTAAGGAATGGGTACCTGCAGCAGGACAAAAATCACATAGTGCTTCCTACATTAGGGCTGCTGAAAAAGAAGGTTATAGTATGTATACACTGTAAGGAGATCTTAAAACTCTGGGACATAGTGTGATAAAATTTACTGGTAGGATTTCCCCAAGTTCTGTAGCACAATTAATTTATATTCTCTACTGCTTCTAAAACTGTTCTTGTTCCTTCTCTTTGCCTTACCTCTAAAGCATGCAGCTGCTGTGCTGGTGGTATTTTTATTGGTACATGCTCTTATGTGCATCCACATCGAAGTAACAGTTGTGTGCAGCAACAGAATCAATTCTTGAAAATGCTTTTTTTGAATGTGAGAAATTCAGTTCTGGAGTTACAGAGCCCAGAGATGAGCTGAGATGAAACAGATTTCTTCCAAAGTCCAGGCTAGTGGTTTAGGTTATCAGGTGGTGCCTCAGAGTAGATGTAGTTTATACTTTTTAAAGATATATATCCTGTCAAGACTAGGATTGTTGTGTTTTGGGTTTTGTTTTTTTTTTTGAGGTTGATATTCTGCAGAACATTTCTTCAGAAGTGGGAATTACTCTGCAGAAACGTCTGCAGCTCTGCAGCCCTGAATTATAGAAGCCTCTGAGCATAATTTTCTGGATAACTGAACTTATAACAGATATTCATGTAGAGGAAGAGGAGAAAAGTGATCATTTATTGTCATTTATCATTAATCTGGGGACTTGCATTCTGTCCTTTAAGGGTATGAACATTGAAGATTATATATGGAGATTATATATGAAGATTGTTTCAGCTGTTTGTTGCTTAGTAATCAGACTTGTGCAGATGTGGACTGCGTGTCATTAGTTACAGTAGCCTGTCATTCCCTCAATGTCATGTTAGGACACTCAGTTCAAATGTGGTTTTGGTTGTCCTTGTTGGAGGAGAGAGAGGAGGAAATTTTTCTGGGGGCCATGGGCATTGCCAAAGCAGAGGCTGACCTTTCAGTAGCGCGTGGCTGTCTCACTCTGTACCGTGGCCTTTACCGTTAGCTTCAGAGAAAGTAAAAAGAACAGAACTTGTATGTTTTCTTTTCTTTGACTAGTCAACCTGTGTCAAAGTCAAGCTCTTTCCTAATTCGTCCTGATGATTGACTTCTCTCTTGAGGTTGAAGCATTGATAGTTCTTGCAATTTTCATCTTATGGTAATTTAACATAACTGAAAGGAGTGACATGGATTTAAATTAGGATTTGACACTCTTGTTTTCTAATGAGCCAAGTAATTTGGACTAAGTGGCTTTGGGGGAGCACAACCGGTCTCTTAAACCTGTGAAGAGCAGTAGGTGTCTCTCTGTCTCACTGTTCCAGTAATGTTACCGCTCAGAGGTGGAGGAAGATCGGGGAAACCTGCCCCTCCTCAGCCTGGGACAGTGGAACCCTGCCTGTGTGTACATCCCAGGAGTGTGCTGGAATTGCAGAGACAAAAAAATCCTCAGCATCACTCTCCTTCCACCACACTTTTTTTTTTAAGGTGTTTCATTATGGTATAAACTACTTGGGCCTTTATAGGAGTAGTCCCATGGAACATTAGAATTACAGAAGTTTCTTAAATGAGTCTGTATTTTTGAAATGTGGTGAAATTCTGAAAGCCTTACTGTGGAGCACCTTGGTTCCAGGTAGGTAAAGAACGGTGCTCAGAACTGGGCATTTTATTGATGTCATCCTTGTTGATGTAATGGTAAAATATTGAATGTCTGCTCATGCTAATAGAGTTTTGCATTTTCATCATATATGATTTGTGACGTGCCTTAACAAAATGAGTGTCATTGCTTCCCCAACTGTGTTGCCTTCTGTAGCATTTCAGTTTTATAGTTATCTATATCTTACAGTCTTGAATTTTCATGAGTTTTCTTTGCACTATCCATGAGAAGAAGATTCTCCTTCAGAAATTTAGGCTGCATCTGCATTTTTTTTTTTCTTTACAGAAACATCTTGTTTATTGCTGTGTACTGCTTCTATGTTTGTTGGACATGAAAGAATATGTGTCTGGATTATATACATATTCCCCAAGGTGTTTTTTGTTTGAATGAACAATGACAACTGCATAGATTTATTGTGGTCTTCAGTGCAGGTCACTGTCTCCCCATTTTCTGAAGTGTGTTTTCTCCCCAAAAAATGTTTCCCTCTTGAGGGTTATCAGGTGAGCATTTCATGTGACTTTCACTTCTCCTTGGCATTTTTTGTAATGCACCAACCACATCACAAAGATGATACTGGGTGAGAGATGGACTGGGTGTTGTGGCTTGGCAGAAAGATGGATTCCTTTTGGGTTTATATATGGAATTGGTTACAGTCTGGGCATAGCTATGTCAGTAAGCACACTAGGTCCTTCCAGTAAAAAAACAACTTGGGCACCTCTGCTCTTTAAATTGCTGGGAAGGATCTCTTCTCCTCCTGCCCATAGTCTTATTTTCCTACTGGTCAGCCCCTCCTCTGTGTTGATACAAATTCAGCATCAGCTGTGCCAGTCTGTCTCTTTTGTGCCAACATTTTCTAGCTTGGACTTGATAGAAAGTATGTAGCCAGCTTTTCTGTTCTCATTTGACTTCCGTATCTTAGTGCTTATTAATCTTAATCTTTTCTGATTGTCTTTCCACATGCAGCCAGGGACAGGCATTAATATGAATGAAGTATTATAAATGTTTCCCTCCTTTTTAAAATTTCATTGATGTGGTTTAAGTGACTGGAAATAGAAGAACTGTGAAGCAGTCTTAAGTTACAGAGCTCAGTCATAAACGATGTTTAGTGTGCACTGAATAGGCAAATGAAGAAGAAGGGACACCATTAGGACCTAGTACGCTAAATAAGAATAGTGCAGTCTCATCTGCCTGAAGGAGACAAGCTGTGACAGCACCTTCAGTTTGTGTATGTGTGAAGATGTTGCAGGTTGTTGATCTCATTCTTGTCGCTTGGCAACTGCTTTTTTTGTTGCTCAGAGAATAAAATCCTCATTAGTGTAGAGTAGATGGTTTTCCTGATGATTTAAGAACAGGAAGGCTAGGAGTAAGCTGCGCGGATCTAGTACGTCGAGGGAGTGATCCTTTGCAAGGTTTAAGGCTGTCCAGTGAAGGTAGAAAGAGAGAGAACGGGAGTTTCTAAGATGTTAGACCTTGATACGGAGAAAAAAATTGGAACTGCACAGTAGAAGTTTTACCTGTCTTCTGCATCTTGGCAGTATTACTATGCATACAATATATTAAGATTCCCTCTAATGATTAAACAGTAAATGGTTTGCAATGAGATGTGTAATTACTTTTTATTATCTCCATTTATCCCCTAGTATTTCATCATGTATCAGTTATGATGTTACAGTAGAAGGAAAATAAAAATTGGGAATTCATTTTTAGTCTGAAAGTACATTATAATTCAATGCATTGCCTGACTTAATGCATCTTTAAACATGCCATCTGACATCAAAATACGACCAGAAAGCTTTCTATTCTCCTCTGATTATCTTGGCTGTCATTTTGCTATAGGCTACTAGAAGGTGTATGTCATAAATTACCTTCTTGAGGCAAAGGAACCATTACAAAATGGATGCATTAAGTTCTAGTGCTTTATGATGAGCTTGCCAGTTTGTGATAACTAAACTTACTTCCTCCTTTGGTTTGAGTATTTTTCATGGCCCACCAACCTTTAACCAAGCTAATTGGAGCTTTTTTATAATTACATTTTATACATTTATTCTGGAGATTTTGTTTAGGTGTGCTTTGAAATCTTCAGAGGCCTTGTGTATGTGTATGATGCCACAAACAGCACAGTATGTAAGTACATTCTGTTTGGATAGGATTGTGACAGGGAGCCTTAGGGGAATTTTAATGGTTTTGGGGGTTGATTTTGTTTTTAGATGAGTGGATTGAATATAGCAATAGAACTGTTATACAAGAAGTATTTGGCCTTCACAAGCGTAATATGTATTCATGGTAATAGATGCATTATGAGTACAAGTGCTTTTGAAGCATTTAGTAAATACCAAAAGAAATCTCTGGTTTCTCGTCTCATGTTAAATTCCAAGAACAAGCATGGAAACTCAGGTACTTTCAGAAAACATATTGCTTGATAAACAAATTTGATTTCATTTTGAAAAACAGGCTTCAGATTCTCAAGTACCTTTAGCTTATTTTGTATTCCCTTCCTCCCCGTGCTTCTGTTCATTCCCAAGAAATGAGGGACAGGACTCTGCTCCCGGCTGGCTGCGCACAGCCGCTGTTGCTGTACGTGTATGAAAGCGGCTCCACAGCCGGGTTAACGCCAACATCCTAATCCCTAGGTTGTGCAGACAAGCCTGGAGCTGCCGCTCTCAACGCTGCATGCCTGCATAACGATACGGGAATGCTTGCCCATTCCTTTCAACCTGAGAACACTTTAATTAGTGCAACGCTGAATGGAGTGCAGTATTTCCTTTTTAAGATTGGAAATAGTGTCCCAGCTGAGGCGGGAGGTGTTTGCTGCAGGTTAGGATCTGACAAAAAAGTTAAACGAATTGACTAACAACGTAGATGGGATAAGCTGTCGCTAAAGCTCTGCTTCAGGAAAATGGCTGGGCTTGTGAAAGCCCTTAAATATGTACCTGTATTGTGTCTGACATTTAAAAGATAAAGTGACACCTGCAGGGAAACCACTTGGTCAGCGCGAGGAAACAAGCAGTAGATTCAATATGAATGGTAAAGCAAGCTTCGATTTATTATGGTAAAAGGCACTCTTTTATACTATTGCCAAGGCATATTACAATTAGTACGATTGGATTGGTTATTAGTTACGGATTACATATGTGTTCTCCACCCATCTTGAGGCCTGGGAACCGTGCTCCTTTCTCACCCTCAAGAACAATACAGCTTTCTCCACCTTGATACTGTGTAGCACAGACAGGAATGCTGTCCTTCGCTATCACTTGTGTCCAGATGGTGTGGGGCCTATCCTTGCTAAGTTACCTAAGAAACTACTCGATACTAAATTATACACGAAGTTATACAGGGGACTGCTTGAACAATGGCTCCATAGAACTATGGCCTCGCTCCTCGAGCCATTCCCCAGCAGACACCTATACTGTGAATGGGTCTAAATGGACACATTGATTGTGGGGAAGGAAATAGTTGTGATGCTATTCCTGTTTTAAATAAAACCTACTGAGGTAAATAGCTTGGTGGTGGCAGTGTGTAACTGGGTGTGTGATTTGTGAACTGTCTAAGCTTACATACGCGTAAACCACCGGTGAAAGAGTGGAGCATCATCCCTCCTTCACCTCTGGCGCTGCCTTTGTACCTCTGCTCCTGGGCTGCTCCTGCCATGTGTGTGGCTGCAGGGCGAGCAGAGTCAGAGCATTGATTTAGACAAAGGGGGGGAAGGAAGGTGGAAATGTACAGCCAAGTTGTAGAAGGATAATGAGGCCACACTTTTTTCTACAGTTATCATTACTGATGTGCATTTAAATTAGCTCAAGTGAAGTGTGCAGTGTCCATTTGTGCATTTTAATTATAAAATAATCTTTCTTCATATAATGGATAATGAAAATGAATATGTCTTTCACATCACTGTCCCTTGTAGCTTTTGTCTGTGCTGTCTTTCAGACAGTAACCGCTTTCCGTGGTGCCTGCTGTGTATGGCCCTGTTGATTGAGCAGCTTGGTGCTACTGTACAATAAAGAATATAGAGAATAAGGAGAACTTAACTGGAAGTGAATACTGAACAGCAAGTAGCCATAACCAGGAAAAAAAGTGCAAATTTTTGTGCAATGTACTGGTCCTGTTGCACAAACACTTCTGTACTGGAGGGCCCGCTTGATTAACGGCTCTTTCTGGTGTACTTAGTCACCCTTTAAAAATGGATTAGTTCATTTCCTCTTTATATCTCTTTTCCATGTTCTCTGAGTGAAGTTTCTGCTTTACAGTTTCTGAGTAGAGAAAGTTAAGCAGTTAAGTAGTTAAGTAGAGGTTTTCTAAGGCTCTGTATACAATTTAACCAAGTGAGAAAGGTCAAATTTAATTTCACTTGGATGGGAAGAACAGGTGAAAAACGCTGCTGTTTCTCCATGAGGCTGACAGTTGTAGAGGTTTTACTCTCTGTTTTATAGATTACTGGCAAGATGAACAAACATGTTTTGCAGCCATCCCACCTGAAGGTAACAAATTGTTCTGATCTTCTGCCAAATGAATATGATCTAAATTGTAAGCAGTCTGGTGGACAGGGTCATGCTTTAGATGTGATAGTCTCTCTAAATAATATTTGAGAGAGAAAGTCTTAACTGAGATTCTTTCCCGTTGGTTTACTGCGTTCTTTACCCTAGCTTTACTTAACTTTGTAAGGAGTTGGAAAACTCCATGTTAAAGACAAGTATAAAAATCTTGATTAAAAATCACTCAGCTTGCATACCTCATCAAAAGTTTAATACTTCTTGTGAGTTTTGCTGAGATGGACCCTGGCTATGCACCGTATTTTGGCATTCTGTATGCACCCAGTATTTACTGTGTTGATGCTGCGTGTGCTTGATTCACAAGAGGAGTAAGAATGCAGTCAGATGGAGGAAGAGTAAATAATGATTACCATTCATTCTGTTCAAGAATTTTTCTGCTGCATCTGTCATATTCCTCAGAAATAAGGGGTGAAATGAAATACCAAATGATGCATGAAAAAGTTTTGAAGTTTCACTACTAGCCAGCAAAGCTTTACACAGTTTAGGATGACAGATTGTCTTTAATCTAACCTAATTGTGCATAATGTGTGAGTTGGATTTAATTTCACACTTGCTTTCTGACAGTTGGTAAAGCTGAATTAGGGAATCCTTAAGAATTTACAGTTCTCCAGATTCCTCAGTCATTGTTGTCTGCTTGTGGCTCCTCTCACTTTTCTGTTTACAATTTGCTGCAGTACCCTGATAAGCATATTAGAAGATGAGAATTGCAGTAAATATAAGCTCTGTCATTAAATTTGATTTCATTTGATGACAGGCTTAAGCAAAATGAAGAGGAAATGAGCAAAAGGGATGGGGAAGCTCACAATACAGTTATCATAGATCTGCAAACTAGTTTTCACTAGCCTTTACCCTTAGAAGGCGGTAAAAACCATGGCATATCAACATCTGCTAATGATGTGGGTGCAGCTGTACTGTGGACTTTAGTGGCAGTCTGCCAGCCGACAGCCCAGCATCACACATCACTGCTTTGGGATTATCCAGCCTGTTCTCCTCTGTGCCCTTCAGTGCCCTGTGATAATAGTGGCCAGGTGTCATCTCCTTGTTGTAGTGTTGATGGATAATTATCATCAGACTGTTTGTAGTTAAATACCTAAATACAGGCCAGGTGTAGCGGGGCTTTGTACACATTCATACTACATCATATCTTGTGCACCAACCTGGAGCTGTGCAGAGAGCCTAGAACTCTTCTAGTGAAGAGCTGAAGAAAACTTGATGTCAAAATTACGTAGTGGATATATTTGAGGTCTTGCTGAAGGCATGGCTGAGCTGTACTGCAGAGGCTGAACTGGTTATCTGACATTCCAAGACCAGTAAGCATAACGCTGAAGTGATGGTAGGGTTACTAGCCTGCAGCATGGTTATCTACACAGAACGTCTAACAGTGCTAACTCACAAGTTGTGAGTGAGGCCTGCTAGTGCACTCAGAGGTTTGGAAACTTGCTGGGGTTTTAGTGATGAGGGACTGACTGGGAAACAGACTTTTTGTTCTGCACAGTCGTATGCCAAAGGATGAAGGAAATAAGTTCTGTATGAGTATTTGTTGATCTGGTCCCTGAATCTTCAGGACCCTCCCACTATATATTATCTCTGTGATGTGTTAGATTTTGTTTTGTTATAAGGAAGCAGAATGGTATGTTGTGATGCAGGTTTTGAGAACTACAATTCTCTGTGTACTTTGGTTTTCTGTTCTGTACTTTGGTTTTCTGTTCCTGGATGCCCAGTCATGGTTGCCATACTAGAAAGTATGTTGCTGTTACTGTATTGAATCCTTCGCTCCTCCCTTTCTGTAATAATTAAAATGATCACTGTGTGGAGGTCACATGTGCAAGGAGTCTTTTCTGAGCTGTATTCTTCTTGTGTGGATGGATTTGTTACAGGAAATTTCTCCTTGCATAGGCTTTCTCTGTTTCATCAGTGTTGTCTTCTGCTGTAGTAATTCCATTAATTCCCCTCAACCAAATGACAGCTTTTCCAGGAGAATGGCTCAAAACAGCACTGCTGCAGTCACAATGTAGTGCATTGTATTTATTGCATTTATTAATGTATTAATGTATGTCAATTGCTCATTTTTTCTTCTTTTTTTTCCCCCTGTTACATAAGAACTTCCCACCTCTTTTGCATACTCCCAGTGGCTATCCATTGCATCCAAAGAAATTTAAAGCAGACAGCCTTATATTACTCACTTAGTGCAGCCCAAACTCAAGTATTAATGTCAAAATACAATGTATTTTCCCTAAGTACTTACTAGGAGAAAATACAGTATTTCAGCAGTGTGACAGTCTATTATGTTGGGGAACATGAGGCACGGTCTAGAAATTATAATGTATCAGGAATGTAAGTGGTACAGGGCATTTTTCATCTTTAAAGTCCTGAGTTATTTCAAAACTGTTTATTTTGATTGAACTTGACTGTTGACTGTGAATGAGCAAGATCATTTCTAGCACAGAACTTACTAGCTGTTGCTTTGCATCATTTGGCAGAGCGCAGCTTCTGCAAGTGAGGCACACAGGCAGGTGGAACCTTTCTGATAAATAAAGTCAGGCATACCCTTACAGACTCCCTTTGCTACTCATAAGAGTGTGCTTTTTTTGGTTCTGCATTGGCAGCATCTTCTTTGACATAATAATTGCTTTCACAGGAACAAATGTCACAAAAATGCCTGCACTGGATTATTCATTAACTGTCCTATATAGCTCAATAATACTGAAATACCTTTAAAATAATGTATTTGCCTTAGATGTAGTTTGAGACAAAGCAAAGGTCATATCTTTGAATTTTGAGGCCTATTTCTTCTCATCAGCCTTTATGCTGAAAGTAAAAATGTAAGGAGGGACTTGGGACACTTTAACAGCTGTGATTTTAAGACAGTCTCTCACCAAGTCTCTCTTCTAAATCTCAGTGAAGTGCTTTTCATTATTCTCAGAGGAGTATATATATTAATTCCAGTATAACTCATGCAGGTTGGATGTAGATACCAGACACGTTGTGAAACGTCGCTCTCCCTGTGTATTGCTCTTTCTAAATAACTGTTTCATTGTTGTGTTATAAGGTGTTATGCAAAAAGGAGATCCCGTTGTCCCTGAAAAGCCTTCCACAGCCAGAGGGTGAGCTTACTTGCCTGTGTATTGAGTGGAAGGCTAGTGCCTAAACGTTTGCAGAAGGGATTGACTGGAAGACAGATCTGCTGTTCTGTTTCTTACATTAAAAATATGCAAGTTCCTAAAGACTTCAGGGGTAGGAATCTGTCTAGACACTGGGCATTAATTTCAGAGAATCTGTAAATATAAATTAGTGAGCATCAGGTAAGGGATGTCTGTTTGTACATTCAGAAACCTGATGGAAGAGGTAGGTGGAATACAACATCCATTTGCCAAGCGTTACCCTTCTTCAAACTGTTGCTGTTTCAGCTTTCAGACCTGGGTCTTGTAACTTGCGTGTAGGTCCTGACTTGAATTGTAAAGATGCCAACTTTAGTTCAAAACAAGCAACTTTCATTATTGGAAATACAAAAAAGGGTCACTCAGTACTTGTATTACACATAATTGGTAAGGAAAATTTCTCATCAGTACTTATTTTTCTGTATTCTTCTGAACAGTGATGATTTCTTTTCAGCAGGATTTTGAATTGAATTCCACTTTGAAGTCAGACTGTTTTTTCTCTGATAAAAAATGATGTCCTAGAAAGGAGTTGCTGTTTTCTGATAGATTTGGGAAATTGATATTTCAATCCCAACATTGATTTCCCAAGAAACGTACAGCACAAAGATTCATGGTATCCTTTGACAGTACTCCTTTGTGCTTTTACATTGTAAGGGAATCTTTAGCATTCAGAAACTGTTAACCTAACAAAAAGAGCAGATGCTTTTGGGATTCCATCTCTGAATTAATATCTGGTCCAAGCACCAAAGCCCCATATTTTTTTCATGTATACAAAAAGTCTTATTGACCCATGGGATCTGAATCTACTGCTTAGAAATTAGAGCACTGGGTAAATATGAAAATGATATATCCACTGGTGATTGAGAAAACAATAGAGGAAATAGAAGCAATTATAAAGGCCTATTCAGAAAGTTTTAGAACTTGTGATTCTTGCTTAGAATAAGTGGATTTGCATTCATCTTATTCACTGTTATCCAAAAAGCAGGAACAAATACAGTCAGTCAGTATGATGAAGTTTCCTTTCTAATTTATATTGTTTTCATTAGCAGTGTATCAAAGAGTCAAGCAAATCCAAACTAGTTTTCAGAAATTTCAGGTTTTCCCTCTCCCGTGAGGGTGTTTTGTTTGAGAGGTCTTGATTAGAAATGTCTGTCAGTTCCCAGATTGTGCAGATCTTACTGGCACATCAGGTCAACAATGATGCTGCAGTCCCTTCCTCTCTCAGTGGCAAACCTAATTACTATGTTTTGGTGATGAATACCTTTCTCACCTGATCTGTCACAGTACATGTATATCTCTTGCTGTGCAATATATAAAGTAAGATATGCTCCATGCTGCCATGTTTTTTTTTCCTCCTATCACAGTGAACAAATCATCTGTCCCTTCCACTGTCTTTTCCAATTCACTGTTCTCTAAAAACATACCCCTTTTCACCTGTTCCAAGGAAAAGAGGAAAAAAGTCTTCAGTATAGATCGCGTGTGGAAAATTAAGATTCCAAAGTATTATACAATTCGTGAGTTTCTTTTCCTGCAACTTTCAGTGTGGTTGTGGATGGGGTATTTTAGATCATTAGGATATCATGTTGCTACTGTAACTGTAGCTTGGGTGTTCTGCATGTTGGAAAAAAAGATCAAGAATCACAATTGTACAGGGAATGTTCATTATGGAGAAGGAACAGGGAAACAACTAGGCAGTTTTTTTAGCCTGTCTTTATTAGCATTGAGGGTTGATAATTCTCATTCTGGAGTTGGGCTTTAGCCTAACTATGCTATGTTAATGCTAATTTTCAGTTGCTTGCACCCAAAGTAAAACCACCACAAGTTTACTCCTCGCTTTTTTTAGCACTTAATAGTCATTTAACGACTGAGAGATGAAAGCTATGGAAGCTGAGAAAACTCACAGCAATATCAACTGTAATTTCGTAATAGTTTTGAAAATAGTTTTGACCATACTGATCAGATATAAAAATAGAGCTGAAGACAAACCTGCTTTGTTGTGGTGACACTTGAGGGTGGTGTGGGCTATGAATTCCAGGCCAAATGATCCGAGACTTGGGACATCGCCAGAATGATTAAGTCACGTTTCTAAAGTAATAGTCTCATACTGTGTTCTTACTAATATTTACAACTACTTGCACTTTGTTTTCTGTGGCTCAGAGTTACAGCAGCATTTAAAAGCAATTTCTATAGATTTTTTTGTTAGGGGGAAAGACAGAAGAGCAAGTGGTCTTTTTTCAGACCTACACTCTCTGTTATGTGACTTGAGAGTTTTTATTCCTCTTCTATAATAACAACTCTTGTAATATAAAAAAGTTATGTGAAATTGAGTTTTCTTAAGAAAAAGAAGAAGGTGAGGAGGGAGGAATTTCTAGCTGCCTACCTGTGGGGATAATTAGGAAGGCGTAGGCGTTTCAGGGCAAATTCATGCTGACTCTTGGAAGCTCTGAACAAGGTATTTTATGTTGGCACTTCAGAGGGGATTCCACACCTGCTTTCCATGGGCCCTGTGCAGGGGGCAAAGGCATGCAGTGCCAGTGTTCAATTTATCTGTCGGCAGTTAGATGAATTTATAACTTCTTAAGATTCAGAAATGAAGGATGTTTCTCTTCTCACATCTCCCCTGCTCCCTATCCCCCAAAAAACATTCCAAAGTGCTGTGGTTAGTAAGACTCCTCTGTTTGTAGGATGAGAAAACATCTGGGTTATGGTCACAAAATCTTGCAACAGTTTGATTCCCACTCTTTAGACTGCTCCTTTTGAGTTTATTTTGGCTACAATGAAATGACTTTTCTACTCTGTCTCTTTTTGAGCCTTTCTGTTATCTGAAATCGTTTTCACTAAGAAATACTAGCTAGATCTCTAGGATTATAAAAGAGGTATTCCTGACAATTATTTCCAGTATATTTTGTTAGAGGCTACATCTTCCTGTCCAATATCATAATTTATTCACCTTCCAAACCTCTGAATACTTGGCTCCAAAACAGAACAACAGATATTTCTTTACAGGGTAAGATAATCAACCGTGAATGGGTTCATGTGGGTTTTTTTTCCTAGAATTTGTTCTTCCTAAGGATATTGACTCATGAAATAACCCTTGAAGTACCTCTGCCCTATGCAGTATTTCTATCATGGCTTTGTTTTAGGCAGTTTCCTACTATCATGATATAACCTTATATCCGTAGCAGAATAAACTACAGGTGTAATACAGAAAGTGTTTATTTCTGAATCTCTTCTATGGAATGGAAAATGTTGCCTTTTGAAGAATGCAAATTTCTGTAATGAGCTTGCAATCATTAGGTAACACATAAAAGCTCCTGAATTCTAAATCTTAGTTTGTTTCTCTGAGATTTTTATTTTATTTCATTATTTTGATGAGCTGAACTAGAAGCAGAACTTGGAGCCAATAAATATTTAATAACACTAAGAACAATCTTAACTGAAGGTGTTTGTGTTCTTGTAACAGAATCTGGTTCTGCAATTACTGCTTCCTGTGTTGGCTTGGGGAATTCTACAACACCTCCACCCGGACAGGCAGGAAAACCTGTGCCAGGATACAATGGTAAGACAGTGCTAAAGAAGCTACTAGAAAAGGATATTCCTTATATTTCTGAGTACGTGCCCTTTATTTCTCATACCTATGCAGGGAAAGCAAATTACAGTGTCATTAACACATTTTCCTCCTTCCTGTAACAGGAAGCTCTGCTTTTTTGTGTGTTTTGGAATGTGATTGTGAATATTCAGAGTTATATTCAAGAAAATTGTTATATCCTTATAGAAGAATGTTCTGACCCTATGATTGAGCAAAGATAGGAAAAAACTACCATGTCTTAAGGCTGAATCCACAGTTGCTCTGTTTAAAATGTTAGTGGCAGCAGTATTTGTACTGGAATATCAGGAAGAAAAATGTTAGTAATAACCATAAGCAAAAGAGGAAATGACTAGACAATTGCTATAGCTTGCGCTTTGACTGTTCTGATATACCTGTGTTTTCAATTTTCAGGGCCTAAATAGTTTTGGTTTGGGAGATGTACATCAAATAATTCTGTCTGAGACACATTGATTACATGTTGTTTTGGCCTTACAGTTTTATATGAGAAGTTTTCTGAAGTGCATAAAGAAAATTTTACCAAGGACTGTGTCTTTTGCAGTTACATCGTAGCGAGCTAACAAGGAGCTTGGCAAGGATATAAATCTGTTTGAACTAATCTCATAATTTTTAGAGGAAAATCAGAGTTAGTTTTCTACCTTTTTGTGCAGGTATATGGTCTTGTATTTGAGAGAAGTTTACAAGCATGTTTTCTTTCAGTACTTGTGGAGCATTTTTATTTCCAGCTGGGAGAAATATTAGTCTATGGACCAGCATTAAAAGGATAAGTATTTGCAAGCAAAGGGTGCAACCACAGGATTATGAATGCAACAGTATTTTTATACCCGGGAGCCCTGATTTTAACACATTTTTCAAGAATTACTTGAAATCTGAAAAATAATTGCACTGAAGTTCAAATAATCTTCAGGAAAAGTTCTCACCTTATCGGGCAGAAAGAGCTAAGCTGTATTTTCTTCTAATAAAGTGAACATTAAAGCAGCTCTGGGTTTTGGCATTTACAGTTATGGCATGAAGACAAGCAATGGTTTAAAAACAACATAAAAACAAAGCTGCAAAGCTTGACCAGAGTTGCAATAAATAGGGAAGAGTATAAGAATTTAATTGCATCACACATGCTATCAGATGAGTCATCTAGGCCTACAAAAAAGTATCTGTAGTAAGAATATAAAAATTTCCTATTATTTTTTTTAAACATTAGACCTATTATAAGTAAATAACTTCTCATAGAATGAAGGAAATGTCTTTAGTGTGCCTTAGAAGGGAAACATAGAATGAGCACAAAATTTCACTAAAGATTGATGGCAGTACTTCACCTCTTTTAGTCTTTGGTTTGAGGCCAATTATGTCCTGTACCGCAGCCATTCATAAAATAGTGGATCTTGAAATTGCTCTGCACTCACAGCTGTCTTGCTGTTACTGACTTCTCTTTTGATGTTGTTTCACTGCAGTTGCTGTATTAATTAGGTGAGGTCCTTATGCCATTCAGAAGCACAGATTCTGTATTTTTAGATTATGCATGCAACTGTAACAGTTTTGGACATTGCTGAAGTTATGTTTTATTTATGCTGTGATATAAATACCAAGTTAACAGAGACAAATTCTTTCCTGTCCCACTATTGCTAAAATAAACCAATTTATTTGCTGATTTTGTAGAATATAAAGTGTAAAGGCGCTATTTAGCTATGATATCACAGTGCAGTTTCACAAATTGTGTGTAAAAATGAATCCAGATATCATATGAATATCTAGCCCTGGTGCCTTAAATCAGACATTATATTGTGCATTCCCTTGAATTTTTACTTGAGTCCTTGCCAGATAATTCCATTCCCCAAACTGAAGCAAGTCCCACATTTTGAAGAATAAAATCAGCCCTTCAGTAACTCAGGAGTGAGCAATATAATATCTCCCCCAAAGTTTTGTACATTGAAATATGCATCTTGCAATGAGGAGGAGAATGCTGGAATTGCTACTCTGATAAAATAGTTACAATAAACTGATTAGATTTTAGTGCAGTTTTAGTGTAGTATAATTAAATAGGAAAAAAAATAGGAGAGAAAGCACTGAAAACTACATCTGAGTGGGTCTCTTTCATTGCATGTTCTGAGTCTAAAGTCTCCAAATTTAACAATACTAGGTTCTTATGCTAAAAATAAATAAGGAAAAAAGTGTTTACAGGCTATAAATGGGTTTTATTTATCCCATTCTTGTTGTTTTCCCTAGGTGTCTTCTATGTGCCTAGTCATCCTTTTGATTTCCTATCCCAGTTACCCCTTGCAAGTCACTGATTTGTAAAATTGGCCTTGTGTACTTGTGTGTGTCTATGTGCTGAGCCATTGCTTTCAGCAGGCTCTTTAGTTACTTAAGAATTACCATCCTCTTTGCAGGAGTGGCTTCAGCCAGAAATAGTAAATTACAGATGTTGGTATTCTTTGGACAGATAGGATATGATATTACTCATAAGAGTCTTAGCAGGGTTTTAGTCAGAGGTCTGTCATCCTCTTTTCTCCTGTTTCCTCTGGAACTCTTTAATACAGAAAAATACTGAAAGTTAGATTATTTGTAGTAATTTAGATCCAGCTGAACATTGCTTTCTTCGCTTGAGCAGGCTTCCAAAAGCATGTTTTTAAATCCATGTCAGCCTAGTCTGTCAAAACCTTCCCTACCTGTTTTTCCATGGTTTAGTCATTTCACTTTGTTTAATACCGTTTATTACAGGCCAAGTGGCTATCTGTCATCCCTTCCTTCTGCCCACACCTTCAGGCAGAATGGCTGGTTGTAGTAGTAGATTTCCCAGATGTCTGCATGGAAGATGCTATTTCAGGGTTTTTTCCCTTAGAAACCTCAGCACCAGGACATGATGCTTTCAGTGAAGGCCAGTGTCATCCATGGGAAAGGATGTGACCTCTGTTGGGAGGTCTGGATTTGTCGCTGTACCCTAGCCTTACCCTGCTGTGTGGCTTTGGGTAGTTCACGTGTTACTTCTTTGTGCTGCATTAGAATAAGTCCTGTCAGCAGGGGAGAATCCTTCTGACTTTCCTGAGAGCCTTTGAAAACCAGACACACTTACTGCTAATTTCTCCCATTAACTGAGTTAGCCTCCAGTATTCTTAGTTGTTATTTCTTACCCGTGTTACCTGCACGCATTTTCTTCTATTTGTGATGTATCTGAAGGGTTCTTTGCTTCTTTGGAAATTTAGAGTTTTCCAGTATGAAGGTGTCTTTTAATTTTCAGTTCTGTATTTTTCCCTTTTGGGACTGTGTGCTATTTCTGCTCCCAAAGCATGAGTATTATATAAGACTTTCTCTACGTAAGGCTGAATGTTAATAAGGTCATGAGGTTATCCAGTTTGGCACCCACAAATTGATTGATTTTGTTGCTTGTGTTACCATTCTGAAGTGTGGAGTATGTTTACATTTGTGAAGAAAGGTCCTGTCCTCCACTTGACAATGCACTACTTAACAGGAGTTCTCTTCCTGTATTACTCTTTTACAGTGATGATTCTGGATGAAAATAAGGAACAAGTGAAGGCAAAGACTTTGGGAAACATTGTAGTAAAGTAAGCAAACTAAGTCTCTTACACCTATAAGAAGCTTCCTTCATGGGTTGATTGTCTTTTGACTGAAGTCTGTGTGTGTGTACATATAAATTTAAAAAAAAAAAAGTAATGAGGGTTGAAATGCTTGGCGCTCTCTGATGCTGATAGCAAACTGTCAGAACCTCTGTGCCCAGTAAAGCTGAAAAATTGCAGATGAAATTGCCTGGGTGAATGAGTATAGACCACCTATTTTCTTCTTTTTTTTCTGTAGACTACAGGAAAGTTTACCATTTTCTTAATTGCCAGTCTGTTGGCACAGGATGAAGCCTTCCTGTTGTGATGTACGGGCAAGATATTGAATCATTTTCTTTGCTATTTTATCTTCCAGTTTAGTGAAATACTACACCAGTGCAGATTGATATGCTTTGGTTTACAGGTGTGATGCTGCCTCCTCTTTCATGATCTTCTAATCCCAACTGATGCACATTTGTAGAGGGAGAATATGTCTTTTCTTTTCTTTGTAAAAAACAGCAAGATGTCTCTGTGTGTGCTTTGCATGAAACAAACAGTGTTCAGTTGTGGTAGTACTTGGAAAAAATACATACAAGAAAACAGTCCAGCAAAAAAAAAAGAAAGAAAAAAAAACTCTGCTGTGTAACATGTAGGTGATTTTTAGTACCATTTACCAAACTCCTGTTTGACATCCTGTCAGATGAGTTCCATAAGCATTAGTATTCTTTTTGAAAGTACACCTTTGCACCTTTTCCTAGATGAAGCACCTTTTCTATGATGGGTTTACAGCACTGAGGGATAATGGAAGGGGAACTGATGTCATCTGCCTGGACTTGTTCAAAGCATTTGGCACTGTCCTGTACAATATCCTTGTCTGTAAATGGGAGAGACGTGGATTCAATGAATGGACCACTCTGTGGATAAGGAGTTGGCTGGATGCTCACACTTAAAAAGATTTGTGATCAATAATTCAATGTCCAAATTGAGACCAGTGACGAGTGGCGTTTTTTGGGGGTTGTATTGGGACTGGCGTTGTTTAACATCTTTACTGTAAACAGTGTGATGGAGTGTACCCTCAGCCACTTGGCTGATGACACCAAGCTGTGTGGTGTGGTTTACACCACACATGGGAATGCCATCCAGAGGGACCTTGACAGGCTTGAGGGACCTTGATGGGCCGTGTGTATACCTCATGAAGTTCAGCAAAGCCAGGTGCAAGGTCCTGTACATGGGTCAGCGCAGTCCCAAGCGCAGCCACAGGATGGGTAGAGAATAGTTTGAGAGCACCCCAGAGGAGGAGGAGGACTTGGAAGTGCTGGTTTATGTAAAGCTCACTGTGACTCAGCAATGTGCACCTGCAGCCCAGAAAGCCAACCATGTCCTGGGCTGCATCAAAAGCAGTGTGACCATCAGGTCAAAGGAGGCCATTCTGTCCCTCTACTCTGGTCTTGTAAGACCTCACCTGTAGTACTGTGTTCAGCTCTGGGGTCCTCAGTACAAGGAAGACATAGACCTGTTGGAGCAAGTTCGGAGGAGGCCGTGAAGATGGTAGAGGGGTAGAGCACCTCTCATGTGAAGACAGGCTGCAAGAGTTAGGCTTGTTCAGCTTGGAGATGATAAAGCTTTGAGGAGACCTTTAGAGCAGCCTTCCAGTGCCTAAAGGGGGCCTGCTGAAAAGCTGGATAGGGACTGTTTACAAGGGCAAGTAGGGATAGGAGAAGGGGTGATGGGTTTAAACTTCTTTACTGTGAAGGTGGTGAGGCACTGGCACAGGCTGCCCAGAGAAGCTGTGGCTGCCCCCTCCCTGGTAGGGTTCAAGGCCAGGTTGGATGGGGCTTTGAGCAGCCTGGTCTGGTGGAGGGTGTCCCTGCCCATGGAAGAGGGTTAGAACTAGATGACCTTTGAGGTCTTTTCAAACCCAGACCCTTCTGTGATTCTCTGTTTTCAGTCACAGAAAATACTTCAGGTCTGAACACTTCCTAACTGCCTGCAAATGCAAGTCCCAAAAGAAATGGGTTTTTGTTTGGCTTTACTACTGATGTAATGGAACTAGACCTCTGTGGAGACTGAGGCAGGAACATGTGAAGTTACTGTACTGTGTGACATGTATGTTTGCTTCAGGATGAAGTCTATCCTTCCAGTACCTGGAGGGAGCATATAAACAGGAGGGGATTCAACTTTTTAAAAGGGCAGATAATGGCAGGACAAGGGGGAATGGATTAAAGCTAAAGGAGGGAAGGTTTAGATTAGATATTAAGGGGAAGTTCTTTACAGAGAGAGTGGTGAGGTGCTGGAATGGGCTGCCCAAAGAGGTGGTGGATGCCCCGTCCCTGGAAGTGTTCAAGGCCAGGTTGGATGGGGCCCAGGGCAACCTTGTGTAGATCCAGGCCTGGAGGGTGGTGGCCCTGCCTGTGGCAGGGGGGTTGGAGCTTTCTGATCCTTGGGGTCCCTTCCAACCCATGCCATTCTATGATTCTGTACCCTGACTAATTTTCAGCACCTTCAGCTAAGCCACCAGGCGTCTGTTTAAGTGCACATATGATGTGCCCTGAAGCAGCAGACTCATATTTAGACTCATATTCTGTGACACCTGCGAGACTCCATTCGTTTCATTGCTGAGTATGAATAATTAAAACTGGTCCAACCTTTAATGGGCTGTGGTTTGCAGTTACCAGTAATCCAGGTCAGAGTGGAAGGCTATCTTTTGAAGCTCTTTAGTGCCTGATGCCATAATAAAATGTAAGCTTGCAATCAGTGGAGAGAGAGAAGGGTATTCTGTAAGACTATTGATCCTTGCTGTCTTAGGCATTCAGCTAGGATGGGCTAAATTGCCTGCCAGATATGCTCACGTCTCTCTCTGACTGCAGGAGACGCAGCTAGCTTAGGGTAGGTGCTTAGCATTATCTACCAAAAGCAAAGTGAAATGAATTCCATCCTTAGCAGCTCTTCCAAACAAGCTGATTTATATTTGCTAACAGGTAATGTTGGTAGAGGCATGCATACATTTCTGAGTCATTACTATCTCTAAGTACCTGTCAAGAATGGGTATTGCCATATTGGAAGATCCTGTTCGGAGTTCTTGTCAAACATGTAAAGCTAGAATTTGTCTTCTTTAATGTGACCCCACATTAGGGCATTAAGGGATTACAGAGGTGTTTATATAGAGGTTTTTTGTTGTTGTAGGTTTTGTTTCATCTTGATTTCTGATGCAGTCAAATTGATAGGGAAAAGGGGGGGATTTTGAGGCTTGGTTTTTTTTTTTTTGGGTGTTAGATTGCTCAAGAGTAATGGTACAGCAATACTATTACTTTATTGTGTACATATGTGTTATAAAGTCCATTCTGAAAGAGAAGGGGAAAGTAGGGGGTAAAGAAATTGCACTATAAAATGAACATAGTCGATATAAAACCAATTCTGAGGTAGACCACCACCCCACTTTCTCTTCCAGCCTTTTTTCTGACTTAATCTTTTGAGACACTAATATCTCTTAAAATGAATTCTGCAGCTTAACAAAAAAAATAAATAAATCTGTGAGCTGTGAAAAGAAGTTAGTTTTAGGATATTACGGTTCACAATGTCTTGTCACTTTGTCCCAGGTTTCATTTCCAGGTTTCATTCTGGTAAGTGGCAATTTTCTGCAGTGTTTAGTTGTTTTTCTGGTCATAAAAATCTGTGGCTGTTAGGTTAAGGTATCACATTTTTGATCTCCTGCTTCATTCAGCTAGGCAGTTATTTAGCTGTAAACTTTTTGATTTTTTGATTAGGGCTGGTTGTCATAAAGCCTTCCTACAAAGACTTTCCTCTCTTCATCACTTCAGCAAACTTTGACGTGTACAGACCCCTTAAAATAGTGGGGGATGATTCCTGTCACCTCAGGGACATATCCCCGTGCAGCTAGAAGAGAATGGGGGAGTCCAGATAGTTTCAACTATTACTCTTGTCATACACTCAGCAGCAAAATGCAGGGTATCATTTTAGGAAAAAGCACAGCTGTTTGCTTTATCTGCAGAGTACGTGAGTTGAGAAATACTCTTCAGCATTTCTGGGAGAGGAGAATGACCACACACTGCCTGCAGTACCAGCTGTGCAGAAGTGGTATGCTGCTGCTTTTGGTTATTTTTATCCCAGTGTAACTCCCGGTAAACACTGTTGAGGGCTGCTTGAGGCCTGCAGTGCTCATAAGTATAGTATTTAAAATATGCTTGCAACAGAGTTTTAAACTTTAATTTTATCCCCCAGGAGATACTCTAGAAAGATAAATCTTACACCTAATTTCTCCATCTTTCTGCCTCAAGTAGGTTCTTTCCTTTACTCACCCGCCAACTGATACCTGGGGTTTTTTTGTATAACCATCCTCTGTGCCCTTTGGAAAGATCTTTGCTGACAAGAACTCTCATACAGGCTAATTTACTTGGTCAATGCAATGATCTTTTCGACTTCACAAGTCTTTCAGGATAATCAAATGCAGTGTCATAACATTTATGATGAAAGGGCAGGGGAAAATGAAGACAACTGCAGCTTGTATAAATTGTTTCTAAATTTACATTTTCTTGAGCTGGAATCTTTGGATATGGAAGATAATTAACCGCGGATTTATTCTGAAGTGAGAATGATGGCAGCAGTGACCTCCATTTCCATTAGCAGGACCAGTCTGATTCAGTGACACACTTCTGCTTGCATTGTTCTGACCCACCTGTAATTAATACACACTTGAAAATGCGTGTGTGTGTGTTTATGTGGGCATGTAATCATGATTAGTCATGAGAATTTTCAAAGTTGTCTGCTCTCGTAAAGAACACCAGCAAAAAGAAATCCTACTGAAGTTCCAGAGCAGTGGGAAGCTCAGTTTTACTCTTGCACATTATAAAGGCTGCAAACCCATTAGGTTTATTTTATGAAGCAGTTGTCAGCACTGTCTCATTAGCTAACATCATTCTTTATGCTCACCCACAACAGCAAGAGGACTACATTTGCCATATCCTCATTCTATCCAGAGAGTAATGCCTGCCAGTAAATTTCCAGCTTGATCCTACTTACACGGCCTGTAGTGTTTGTATGGTTAATTTTGTGCCATAATAATGGAGCTTTATGGGATAAGTATTTACAAATATGTTTACTGATCTCCACTGCACCGAATCACATCATATTTCTGTGCCATATTCAGAAAGAGGTGAGGCAATATAGCTACCTCATAGAGTGATTTTGAAATGCTCTGGTTCCATTGTTTGAATTGGATTTAAGAATAGTGACTGTGAGAGAAGCTCTACAGACCACTGATGTGCGTTTTTTCATGAATTGGGGATTAGTGGAGGAAGAGAAAGGAAAACTACATTGTTCTGTCAGTATTTAAAATGATTCAAATGATGACCCACCCCATTCTATAGAGTAAAATCATGCAAAACTTTATGTACAGTGCTGTAAGAGTGTAAAGGATTGACAAATAATATTTATTCACAAGATTTCGTAAAGAGTCATGATAAATGTACAGCTTTTTATAAGTTTAGATTTTAATTTAGGTGAATAGAAACACGACAGGACTTTTGAAGGAAATAACGTTAATATCCTTTACGGAAGAGATGTTCAGAAGTTTCCTATTCAGAGTTTCACTATTGGTGCTACTGTGTTCAATCTTTTTGCAGTATTTAGAGAGCAAATAGATGTTCAATAAAAGCCTACCCATTTAGTATTTCTTACTATGCATTTGAAGAACTTTATCAGTTCCTATGTGGAAGTTTGGAGGAACCTGAAGCCAGAAATGTAATGATTAAGATGCACAATATAAAGAGTTTGGAGGGATGAAAATGGGAAGAAATGTTATCTTTAGTAGTACCTTGGTATCCTGTTAAAGAAAATAAAGAAAAATATTGTGACTCTTGATGGGTCAACATATGGACATTCTAACTTGGGGATGCAGACATGAGAAAGGTCATAGCTCTCATTCGTTTGCTTCCCCTTCCCAGGAATAAAAGGAAGGCAGCTGGTGATGCAGTGTGAAAGCAAGGGGAGGCTCCATCTGAAGCCAAGAGAGGGGTATATGGCCTTAGCTCAGAAGACAGACAGTTAAATAGATGCTACATCAGATGCCAAAATTGCCACTGAAGATCTTATCATTACATTATGTCTCAGTAGTAAATGTCAATGTTTTTGTAATTGTGCGACACTATTGCTGTTCTCTGATTTTGAAAGAATATATTTTTATCATTAAATTTGATCCAATGATAAGAAACAATACTCAGCATTCTGAAATTTCCTTCTCTGAATGTAGTAATCCTCAAAGTTCAAGTACTTAGACAGTAATAAATGTTTCTCCTACATGACTGTTCTAGAGTGTCTGACAGGCATTAAGCTGTATCTCCATTGCTTGAATTATTATTTTTTGTCATTTTAAGGATGTGCTTTGCCAATTTGAAACTGGTGTTTGATGTTTTCCTATTAATTTTTAAACTATAAAATAAACAAAAAAATACATGAGGTGGCAGAAAATTAAAGGCAACCCAACAGAGGACATGTTCCAGACCAGTCTGAGTAGTTGCCCTCAAGGAATATTGCTGGAGGGGAAAAAAGGGTTGCTTGTAAAGAAAGACTGCATAGACTATTTGCAATACATTGTTCTAAGTAGACGTCATACACCTAGGAACAGTAAAAACCTGCCAGGTTTATAAGGTAAACGACTGAACCATAGAAAGCAGTGACTTTCAAGGGAGCTTTGTATGCTAAAGTGGATAAACCTCGGAATACACAAGATCTTTGAATGAAGTGTAGCTGCTAGTTTAACTAAGCAGGCAGTATGGTCCCTTGTTACTCAGTCAGGAAGCTGAAAAGGAGCTGTTAGTATTATCTGTGGGTATGATGTTAGTAAAGCCGTTAATGCCTTATGTTCAGTTCTTATACCCATATTTCAAAAGGCTGTTGAGAAACTGGCTGGGTTTTGGAGAAGATATGAATGGGAGTGACTCAAGTGCTGGAAAGCTTGGTTCAAAGAAACTTGCACTTTAACTTGTATGTGGTTTATGCAAGATCAGTTAAGTGATGACTTTATCAAGGTCAGGAAATACGCACAGGA
>VZTU01001852.1:272818-285353 GCA_013400835.1 Zapornia atra | reverse complement strand
CTTGCTCATTGTATTTGCTGTTTCCTTTNTGTATTTGCTGTTTCCTTTTTGCAAGAAAGACTTAGAGGTCCCTTCAAGAGGGTCACAAGTACAATGACAATCACACAGTCTGGTGGGCTGTCTACTGGAAACTGGTGCAGCATTTTTCTTGAAGGAATCTTTTTTTTAACCTGTTTTTCCTTGCAGCTCATTCACTTGGGCTCGAAGGGCTGAGGTCTATTATGGCCAGCGAGTTGGCATACAATGCTGGTGCACTCCACACAAACTTGTGCCACATGGGTCAGGAACACGGGACTTCATCGGGATCAGTGGGCAGCTGTGGGTCATCAGGATCATAGTAGACCATTTCTCACACAGCTAACTCCCTCAAATACTGAATACCCCGCTCCATGGTTGTCCACTTGCCTGGCTGACACAGGGCATCTTCAACGAATGGGTATCTTTCCCTTACACATGATAGAAGTTGCTTCCAGAGGCTGAGGGCTTGGGATTACTTTCTGATCGCCTTGGCAATGCCGCCTCCTCTCAACAGTGACCCCAGCTGCCTGGCCTCCCTGCCTTCTAATTCCAGGCTGCTGGCTCCATTATCCCAGCATTGGAGTAGCTAAGTGATCATGTGCTCCCCTGGGAGGCAGCTGAAATATTTTCTCATGTCCCTTAGCTCACTCAAAGACAAGGATCGGGTTATAACCTCTGGTATCACCTCTTCTTCAGGTTCTCATGATGGTCCTGGTTCATCACCACCATCATTTTTCATGATGCAGACTGATTTCTCAGTGTATTTCTTCTTCTATATAGGGGCAACTGATACTGGTATCAGGTGGCTTCCTGACTGGACTACATGGTCAGCCTCTGAGCTTTGAGTAGCTGCAGTGCTTGTGGTGGGGACTGGAGGAGCTGCAGTCTCTGAAGCTGGAGTAGCCATAGTGCTTGTGGGAGTTGGAGGAGCTGCACCCTCTGATGTCTGAGTAGCTACAGTGATTGTTGTAGGGGTTCTTTCTGGCTCAGCTACAGTCTCAGTTTTTGAGGTTTGGGTAGCCACAGAGTCTGGGGATTTGTTTTCCTTGTCTGGATATTTGCTCATACTGTCCCATGAACCATGCCACCCCTGAAACTTCAGCCCCAGGGAAAATCTCCTGACAATACTCTTAAAACAATTTCTTGCAACACTTCAAACTAGAACAACACTCAGGAGAATAAGCAACAGATACATGCTAGTCTGAACAACCCAGGATAATCAAAGTTATTAAAGTAACAATTCTGAAGGAAAAAGGGAAAGAGGAAGCATCCCCCCCCAAAGGCTCCTGTCTTCCCCATAAATTGAGTGCCATTATTGAATAAAGCTATGCAGCCCAATAGTTGGAGATGACAGAAATGCCACATATACTCTCTGAGGCTGACAAACACAGATGGTATCTTGTCATAAATCAGTATCACACAGTACAACAGAATTAGGAACCTGACTCCCCTTCCTGAGGTGATAAACAGCTGGGTAGGTATTACAAAGTGGATGTGGGTTCACATACCAAAGCCAGGTGAACACACAAAACATCATGGTTACCATCACCTCTCCAAATAACATTATAAACATTTTATCACAGCTTTTTAACTCAATTGGGTCAGATCTTACCATTATCCCAACCCTTCAAGCCCCACATTGGGTGCCAAAAAGGACTGAGATGGTTTGGCCCTGGCTGGAGGCCAAATACCCACCAAAGCAGCTCTATCACTCCACTTTTCAGCTGAAAATGGGAGAAAATAGGTATTGTGAGGCTTAGGATTTGAGATAAGGACAGGGAGAGAGCACTGGGCAAAACAGACTCAACATGGAATAAAGAAAACTTATTTATTACAACTACACTACACACTCAGTGAAACCAGTCAGGTAATGGGAAGTGCAGCCAGGTCTTAAAGAACCTTCCTCCAACCCATCCCTTCTTAGCAGATTTAACTTTATTCATCAGCTCACTCCCTTCTTTCCCTCCCCACAACATGGCACAGGGAGGGGCAGGAACTGGCAGCTCCTCACAAGCTGCTCTCCAGCCCCTGTAGGGCCTGGGCCCCAGGTGGAGGAAGGGTCAGGGTGTTGCAGACTGGGTGCCTGCCTCACCAGCTGTCTTCACGACTGGCTGCCCAGCTGACCAGCCACCCGCCCACCCACCTGAACCTACTGCTGGACGTTTAGCATGTTTGAATGTGAATGCTGATGGACATGAGAGAAGTACATAGGGAAATAAAAGGACTGTTCCCTTGGAAAGGAAAGCCCTGAGCCCGAGGGTCAGCAGGGCTGCTTGTGGGCTATGTGGAGAGGTTAAAGGCCAGGTGTCCTTCAGTCCTCACTCCTTTGGTTTGGGAGCTACTGCTGGATGTTTAGCATACTTGAATGTGACTGCTGGTATTGCTGGAATTTGAAAGGCAGCTGCCATCCTCACTGCTTCTGCACAGGGCAAGGGGCTGGCAAAGGAGCAAGGCAGGCTGGTTATTCTCAACCCTACTGCTTTATTCAATAGTCGCTTGTCCTACACAAGTACAAACACAACATGGCCCAAAAGGCTACAAAGTTATACAAAACAAAAATCTTTATAGTATTGACTGTACAACAGGTGGTAAATTCTTTGCCTTTCCCTATGTGAACCCCAGTCAATCCAGACAGCACCGTGGCCTCAAGCCTCCCTCTCCCTGCCTTGCAGTTTCCAGAGGTTGATGCTCAGTCACCCATTGTGATTTGGAGAAGCAGAAGCACTCACACCGTTTCACTGGGGGATTGCTTAGGAAGTTTTTCCCAAAACCCTTTAAGAAAAGGTAAAAGAAATCACTTATGGGGGCAGCTACAAACCAGTTCTTAAAATTTCCAGCTTCTTTTCTAAAGTATCACGTTCAGTAGGCTGGAGCATTGTTTCTGTGGTGAACGCCTGGTATGTGTGTTACAGAAGAGCTTAATGTGCAGAAACTAATCTTCTGTTTGGGAACTGGAATAAAGCAACAAGTTGGTATTTAACTCTCAGGCAGATCTGGACTCCAGCTGCTCCAAAAAATCTGTGCTGGCACCTAGAGATCAAGTTAAATGCCTTCCCATCTTACTATACAGGGGTGCTGAAATAGCTCAAGATTTACATGCTCGTCTGTACAGCGTGCTAAGCATTTAGAAATCACCAAGCAGCAGCCTGCTAACAGGAGAAAGAGAGGCTGTAACATCTTTCCTTCTGTTTACCTGGTAAAGATGTTTTTGCAGCCTTTAAAAAAAGAAAAAAAACAAAACCCTTTTTAAATAATTCAAATTCAATGCCAGGAAACTAGAAGCCCCACAGCAAAAGGCTGTCTACTGGCCGGGAAGTGTTGCTCTCTCCTCTTAAGTTGCCTTCACTGCCAGGATTATCTCTCTCTCTCTCTCTCTCTCACTCCTCACCCAGACCTATTATAAAAAAAAAAGGTACAATATTTAGTCTGATGGGATTTAAGTTAAAAAATAAAAAGGTGTCCAGTCTTTTTGCTTTATCGTGAGGAGTTTGAGCTGGAGCGGCTGCGGTGGCGCCTTCGCCCGGGAGATCTGGATCTTGACCGCCGGCGAACAGGGGATCTGCGCCTAGGAGACCGGGACCTGACAGAGGAGAAAGCTTTCATGAGGAGACACAGACAGCAGGTTCTGCTCATTCATCAGCTTGTCAACCAACTTTTCAAACACACTTCCTGACATCACCCCCCAAAAAACCACCCATCGCCCACGGTGGAAGAGCTGCAGCAAAACACAGCCAGCTCTAGAGAAGAAAAAGGCAACTCAAGCATCAACTACACAGCAGGAATATTCTGGCTGTGCTCCCTCTGCTTCAGGAAGTTGAAAGAACGTGTATGATCCAAAGAACAGACAAGAATCTTGTCTTCTTCCTCAAGCAAAACAAGCTCAAGTTCACTCTGTATCAGATTCTCCTTGACTTGAAGTCATCTTTGAGTCTTGCTCAGGGGAAGGATCGACATGAGCCCTTTCAAATCACAGGGGCATTTCCTAGTGGAAGTCTAACTCTAAGTAGTTACACTTCAAACTCTTCAGTACTGTAATCAATCTGTACAGCCACCAGCATGACACTAAGGTCCCAGCACAGAATAGTAACAGGGCCTGAATAGGATGACAAAAGTTAAGCCAAGGGAAGAAAGCAAACAACAAAGAGGGAACCACCAAATCCAGCATTTGCTGGACCTCAGTAAAAGCCATGCTTAAAGGAGGCCCCACAGGCAGCAGATCTTGTGCCACAGTGACTAGTTCTCCTTTTTTAAACTTGTGGTTTGTAAGCTGTTCAGTGATAAAGTGGCTCAAACAGGAGCCACTTTTACTAGCAACAAGAGCTTATGGAGATATCCAAGACAGAGGAGTCCATCTAGATGCTGAGAAGATTCCCAAAGACTTGTTGAAGCACGTTCAGGTAGCCCCAAGTCACACAACAGTTGTGTGCACGTCAGGTCCCATCTTGCGGACGGTGCACCCCACTCCCCTGACACAGGGCTGCTTTTTGGTCACGTGCCCATTTCAGGGGCACAAGGCAGTAGGGAGGTGCACAAGCTTCAGAAAGGGAGCAGGCTGCCAAAAGCTTTCTGCCATTCCCACTTCCCCTCGAAGCAGTTAGGTAGGAGGGACTCAGGGAACAGCTGGAACGCATGTGACATTTTCGACACCGTGTTCAGGGTGCAGACCAGAGCAGGTCACCCTGGGGCTGAGTTAAGAACAATGCAAGTTCAACTGATGTCAAAAGGCACTAATGTCATTGGGAGGGGAAAGTTAAGTCCAACAGGATTAAGTTGTGCCCATGCCAAGTCTTCCAGTGGCAACAAGTTACAGAGAGAAGGAAACAGAGACTGTCACAGCTCTTACCTTCTCCTCATGCGAGGGGGTGACCTGCGCCACATGGGCGGCGGCGGCAGCATCCTCCTGGGTGGGCTGAAGCGTCTGGGAGGCGGCCGAGGTCGTGGTGCCAGCACAGCTGTGGCAGTGATCTCCTGACCATCGATCTGGCCTTTTTAGGCAACAAGAGGAAGAAGCAAGTGTTCTCCAATGCTAACATCCAGACATCCCATTGCTACAACTCACAGCTTGGTCACAAGCAACTGAAGCATGAATCAACCTACAGTCCTATTCCCACCACCCACACAGGAGTTATTTCATAGAATCATAGAATTGTCTGGGTTGGAAGGGACCCCAAGGATCATAGAGCTCCAACCCCCCTGCCACAGGCAGGGACACCAACCTCCAGGCCTGGAGCTACACAAGGTTGCCCAGGGCCCCATCCAACCTGGCCTTGAACACCCCCAGGGACGGGGCATCCACTACTTCTCTGGGCAGCCTGTTCCGGCACCTCACCACTCTCTCTGTAAAAAACTTCCCCCTAAGATCTAATCTAACCCTTCCCTCCTTTAGTTTTAATCCATTCCCCCTTGTCCTGCCATTATCTGCTCTTTTAAAAAGTTGAATCCCCTCCTGCTTATAAGCTCCCTTCAGGGACTGGCAGGCTGCAATGAGGTCCCCCCACAGCCTTCTCTTCTCCAGGCTGAACCAGCCCAGCTCCCTCAGCCTCTCTTTGTAGGGCAGCTGCTCCAGCCCTCTGAGCATCCTCGTGGCTCCTCTGACCCCTCTCCAACAGTTCCACATCTTTCTTGTATTGGGGGCCCCAGATCTGGACACAGGACTCCAGATGGGGCCTCACGAGGGCAGAGCAGAGAGGGACAATCCCCTCCCTGTCCCTGCTGCCACCCCTCTGCTGATGGAGCCCAGGATCCCATTGGCCTTGCGAGCTGCAAGAGCCACTGCTGGCTCATGTTAAGTCTCTCATCCAGCACAATCCCCAAGTCCTTCTCAGCAGGGCTGCTCTCCAGAAGCTCTTCTCCCAGTCTGTATCTGTGTCTGGGATTCTTCCAGCCCAAGTGCAGCCCCTGACCCTTGGCAGTGTTGAACCTCATTAGGTTCCCCTGGGCCCATCTTTCCAGCCTGTCAAGATCCCTCTGGATGGCTCCTTTCCTTCTAGGGTGTCAACCACACCACTCAGCTTGGTGTCATCCCCAAACTTGCTGAGGGTGCACTCAATCCCATCATCGATGTCATTGATAAAGATGTTAAAGAGCACCAGTCCCCAGACAGACCCCTGGGGGACACAGCTTGTCACCAGCCTCCACCTGGACATAGACCCATTGACCACAACCTAAAGTCCATGTACATACTAAATCTTCATCTAATCTGCCATAAAATTGTAGTTTCATGTGTTAACCTGGAAAGATTTTCACAGAAACACAAAAATTTTTCTTACTGTTTTGAAAAACCTCCATTTTTATAGTTCTGTGATGGTTTAGATTTGTCCTGAACCACACAAAAGCCAAAGCCATTTGGGCTGAAAACAGCCAGTCTGTCAGACTGCTTCCCCAAAGGCTCCCTGTCACCTCTAACTCATTTACAGATCAAATTCCTCTGCTCCAGATTTTCAAAAGCACCCAGCCTCCTTATAGCACTTGATACCTACCTCCATCCATGTGTTTCAGGGCTTTCTCAGCATCATCTGGGTTCTCAAACTCCACATAGGCATAACCTTTAGAGAGGTGTGGATTTAGCCTGTCAACTGGCATGTCAATCATTTTAATCTTTCCATAAGTGGAAAAAATTTCCATGATGTGATCCTGCAGAGAAAGAGTGAGTGTTGGGGACTTGGAGCACACTGACTGACCAGGGTTGGCTGGCACAGAGCAGCAAACCCAAGACACAGCACTAGATTAGCTTTAAATCAATGCCACCATCAGGAAGAGACATATTCCATTGGAAAGAATAACCACTGCTTTCTCTACTGCTGCCTATTCAGTTCCTCCTCAGCTTTCAGACCTTCAGTTGCAACAGCATTACTGCTGCATGTCAATGCTGGTTCCAGAAACACAACTAGTGAAAAAATCCTCTTGGGTACCTGAAAAGGGAACTTATGCCCTCAGTAATATTTGTAAAAACAGCATTTTCTTCAGCACTGTAAACCTTTTATTTTTGAAGACCTTTAAACTACATTCTAGCAAAGACAACTCGACCAACCCAGGTCCCTTCAGATCCTTTAGCAAGAATCTCCAGATACCCTTAATGCCTCCAAGGTCATTTCAGCTATTGTCCTGACTTCTAGTTTTCTTCCTAGAAATAAGGCAAGACACAAGGTCTGAGATGCTGACAAAGCAGACAGGCCTCTTGCACACCACAGTCTGCATTGTATTTGATTCAGTAAAATGCTACCAAAATTTTCCTCACTCATCAATTTAGGCACAAACCCAGAGTTTCCAACAGCAGCACTCTAGCAACAGAAAAGCCTTGAGAGCTTGAAGAGAGCCACTTGTGTCCTCACAAAAGACACACAAGCTTGGTATTACAGGGGAGCAGAGCATTACCTTGGTCACATTTCTAGTGAGCCTTCCAACATGAACTTTTGTAGGTCTGGGTGATGGGCTCCGCCTCTTCCGCTCCTTTTCATCTCTCTTGGGTGGCTTGGACCTGGTTTTGACAGAGAACATGTGCAGTTTTCAGGGAGTGTGCAAGGCAAAATAAAGAATCCAGCCATTATCACATGTAAGTAAGTACAATCTTTCTTGGGAGGGCACCTTTTTTCTTGAGAAGTTACAGGGTAGGAAGTGCTGGGGTGGTGGCAGGAATATTCCACTTAGAAACACCTCAGGACTTGCATTTGCCATGTCTGCTTTTGCTTTAGAACCTTCTGGAATTTGAGAACCTTTTTTTGAGTTTTCAACTTTGCTGCAACTAGGGTAACAAACACAAAATTCAGCAAACATTTCTTCAAAGTTGCTGCTTGCCACAGTTCAAGAACTTCCCAGTTGCTAAAACAAAAAAATAAATTCTTTGCCTCAACAATTAAGTAGACACAATGAGGACATCACACTAAAGGACACCACAACCAGGCAAATTAATGCATTCCAGGACTTATGTCTCTGTGTCCTCTGTTCACTACAGAGGTCCAGAAAAGTCACAGTTAAAAATCCCAACTATTTAAGTAGCTGCATATCACAAGTTCTTTACAGGTTAAAGCCCAATAATAAATCTGGAATGCAATTTTTATTCTATAAAAAATTCCAGTATGCAAAAAATGTGTATTTATCCTTCCTCTTAATCATACTGTCCAAAAGCTGAGTGATACACTAAAGAGACATGCTGATTCAGTAGATTTTATGAGCCTTGAGCACCTTAGCTACAGGATTACCCAAAGGAAAAATTGTGTGGACATTAACATAGCTTGATTTCTAGCCCTTACAGGGAAATGCTTCCTTTGCCTTCCCCTCCCATTTTACTCTTTTTACACATAAGAATATACATATATATGTGCACACTGTTTTCAGCCCTGCCTTTTGTGTTTAGTCTTGGCTGCAATTTACAGGAACCAAGGAGCTTTACTCCCATCTAGTACCCATACAATTGGGGAAACACTGATTAAAACTGCCTCTACAAAACAGACTATTTAAAATTACTCTGTAAAATAAGATTTTTAATCTTTCTTCCTACAGGGTCTATGTTTAGATTGGAAGCAAAAGGAGCACACCCATCTGGTTAATTCCTAGAAGGGAAGTAAAACTCACTTGGAGCGAGAGCGTCTCCTGTTGTCATGTCTCCGCCGGGAGGGACTTGGAGATCCAGAGGAGCTGCTGGAACTGGAACTGCGTGAGGTGCTGGAGCTCCCAGAGCGACTTGAGGCAGAAGAAGAACTAGAGCCACTGCTAGAACCAGTGCTGGAGCTGGACCCTGAACTGGAAGTTGAGCTGGAACGGGATCTGTTGGGGAAGCGTGTAAATAAAAATGGAGTACCCAGGAAAAGAAGGGTTGAAAATCTTATGATCATTACAGAGAGTGCAACTGAGAGGGGTAACAAAAACTGATGCTCCATTGCTCACTGGACAGCCAAAGGAAAGTCATGCCTAAAAAAATAAACCCCTGAAGTGAGACAAAACTGCACTGTGACTAACACAAGGCAAGCTTTCACAAGTCTATGACACAGGGAATGAAACGTACCAAAACCCAAGCTGGTGGTTTCTGAGAACACTGTTAGCTCGTTACCTCCTGCAAGAGTAACTACCTGGTACTGCTGCTCCCACTGGAAGCACTGCGTCTTTTGCGTGTCTTATCTCGACCACGGTCCTTTTCACCCGATTCCTTGGTGGCTCCTTTATCCTTGGACCGGTCCTTTGATTTCTCTTCAGACCTATCCTTGCGTTTGGTTGGTGAGGGAGCCCTTCAAGAACAAAGTGCAGAAGGCATTCTTTAGTAGAGGAAAATACCAACAATAACAAGAAGAACCCCCACCCCACACCCAAGCAAAGAACAGAACAGCAAAAACACAATACACTCAACTGCAAATGTAACTCAGGAGCACCATAACTGCAGAGTTAAAGCATTAGGCAAGGCTGGACTTTACAGAAAAGGGAAAATATTGCACATTACAGAGCAGCTTTGAGGAAGGCAGCTGTAGCATAGAGAAATTCTCATAGAGAAATTCACGCAGCAGTGGTACATTTCCAATTCCTCACCCTCACTGGGAGAGCCCTAGTACCCTGTAACATCCCACGTTCCATTAAGCCTAGAAAATTTGGACAGAATGATTACCTAGTGTTGGATTTTTTATTATTTTCTTTGAGTCCTAGCAAACTCTTCTTTTTCAATCCTGATAACTCCATTTCCCCTTCGGAGGCGTCCAAAGCAGCACCGAATGGGCCTCACTTATCTCAAATCTCACTTCTAACTCCTTGATTCTGAGAACCGATCCCTAATCGAGTGCAATAAACTCCAAAGAACAGCCTAGTGACAAGATAAAAGGGTTTAGAAACAAGAAATTAACAGATAGGCATAAAACAACAAACCCACTTTGCAGCAATGGCAGCACACTGGGCATCAACTGACTTCTACAGAGTCCTTCAGCTCTATGTACTGGTATGTGGCCTTTACCAGCCACGTACCTTTACCTCTGTCCTGCTTCTGTTGGCACTGTGCACCTCGTGTAGAAGTCCACATCCACAGTCTGACACTCACAGGAGCACAAAGGACCTTATTTATTCAAACAACAAAGAAATGGCAGACAGAGGACATCCATTTTCTCTTCAAGATGTGCACACAGCTCATGCCTTTTGAAAACTTTCTCTCCCAAGGGAGGAAGCACTGGTTTTGTCCAAAGCCAATTTGTGCCATGCAGCAGATATTTGTCAGGAAGAAAGGGTTGTTGAGAACAAGCCCCTCATTGAATTATGGCTGATTTCACCCTCACCAAGCTGCTTCCAAAGCTCTGTCAAGACCAAGATTAAAGGGCCCAGTTTGCTGCACTCCTGCAACAGCAGATTCTACTTTTAACTTCTTAACAGAAAGTCTAAACTGGATTCTGACCTCACCTAGCCCAAATCCTTTCTCTCTTTACTCTGGAGACAAATTTAACATCCCACTACTTAACACTGAAGCACTGGGCATTAGTTGAATTCCAGATGTTTCCCATGTGAAGGCTGCATCCATCACACACCAGGATGTCTGCACAAGCAGCTGCATTTTTACTATTCCACGTGAATGGTTTAACACCATTACAAAGCTGCCTCCAACATTAGGTTTAGATAACCACTGAAAGAGTGTGGCAGACTTGCTCCAGTGTAACACTGGTTACCTACCTATGAATGGAACATTCAGGAAATGGAGGTAGGGACAAACATGGTTTATCTGAAGTGGCACTGAATATTCACAGTACTGGATGATGTGGGAAATGTCTCCATCTCCACAGGCATCACAGGTAAAATGAGTCAACAAGGAAAACTGCCCAGCTCACTGCATCCAACAGTCCTGTTTGTATGCCTCTGGCATCAGATTCTCATAAGCAATTACTTGACTCTCTAAATTATAACTAAATCTAAAGTTTGGGAAGAGATCACTTCTGAAAAGCTGAACTCACTTTCCTGATTTTCTGCCTCACGGTTTCCCTAATACAACTCCCAAAATGAACCCAAATGAACACTGGCAAGCCCAGCTCTGCACATCCAGAAAGTCAGGAAACACCCATGTCCATCTGCACAGAGAACAGGAAGCCCACCACACAACCCTGGCAGGGGCTGCTGGGCAAGGAAATGTCTTCTCTGACACCAATGGCAGTAAGAACACAGTCTGTAAGTGCTGCAAAGGTGATGAAGGAAAGCAAACCTGTGCACCTATTTCAGTCGTGTGACACTGTGAACCAGCTCTGTGCCTGTAGTGCAAAGGGTGATGGGGCCGCAGTTCAGTACCTGAAAGCCACTGTGTGAGACCTGCTGACTCACATGGAAGAGCAGAACACACAAGGTTCTGGACTCACAAGATCAAAAAGACTTGTTTTCCTTTCCCACCTTCCTTCTCCTAAGCATCCCATCGTCAGGTTTGTGTGATCTCTTCCTACACATCAACTCCTCTCTCACCTGCAGACTGTCACAGTGATGTCATCAGCTCAGCCACACAAAACTACTGTGTCTGACAGCTGGCTCCAGTTCTACCCAGACTGGAAAGGGGGGAGAGAGCCCAGCTGAAGACCAGCACGTGCTTTGCTGCTATCCAGCCTGCTGCTGGAGTAACCCCAGCTACTGCTCTAGCACTGCTCCTCAGGACAGGCACTTACTAGACAAACTAGCCATATGATGTTCATACATCCTGCAAGCTTCCAGATGATGTTACACACTATTTAAGCAGCCTAACCAACCAGCATTTCCTCTCCATCAACATACATGCACCTTGTTCAAGAACACCACTTGCCTAGCTCAATGCAGCAGGAAACCTCAGATACAGCAGGAAACAAGATACAGCCAGTGGGCACTTTATACTGCATGTGTTCAGACACTCACTGGAGGACGTGGCAAGGAAGATGGATAACAACACACTTCCAAGTGACAGGCTTCTTCCCTACAAATACCAAACCTCTCAATCCCTAATTTTTCCAGCACCCACCCCCAACCAGCAAGTCTAAGAGCAATCTACAACAGGCCAAATATTCATTTCACACACACACACACCTCTCCGCTTCACAGAGCTGCTCTGCACTCCTAGAGAGCTGCAATTCTGTGGCAAAGGAAGCAAACTCAGCTCTCCCCCGGCCTTCCTGCACGGCTGCAGGCAAGCCCTTTAATGGCAGTTTGCTTCAGATCCTCATTTGCAAAATGGGGGAAAGATTTCCTCGTGTGAGGACAGGGTTTCAGCGCTCGGCAGGTCTCTGCAAATTTACGGCCGCTCGCCCAGGCTAACTACAGCGAGCAGGGCCGGAGGGCAGCCAGCTCCGCGTCCCGGTTCGCACGCCATGGGGTACGTTACGGCGCCGGGCGGACCGAGGGCTTGTCGCTGCTGACCGCACCGTACGTGTTGCCATACTATGAGCGAAGCCAAGGCGCTGGCTGAGGAACAGGGAGAGAAAAGCACAGACCAAGCACAGAGTCGGTTCAGAGCAGAGCCCGCACCCCGGGGCCCGCGCCGCCCGCCGCCTCCGCTAGGCCCGGCGCCTCCAGCCCGCCCGCCCCCGGGCCCGCACAACGTTCCTCC
>VZTU01001852.1:240720-272371 GCA_013400835.1 Zapornia atra | reverse complement strand
ACTTAAAGGGACAGGGCGGGAAGCGCCGGTCCGTGGGGGCGTCCCGGGGCGGCCGGGCAGGGCCTGGCCTGGGAGAGGTGCCGCAAGTCCCGTCCCGCTGGCAGAGTCACCCCGCACACGTCGCATTTGAGGCTGTGTCCTCGCAGGGCTCGGGCAGCAGGGAGGGAGGCAGGGCCGGGCTCCAGGGCCGGCACCTGCCCGGCGCCCAGAGCCGCGAGAGGAAAGTGGGGAAAAGCATTAAAGACTTACGATGGAACAGCGCCCAGCGGCGCTCGCACGGGGAGGGGCGTTTTGTCTGGTTTGGGGGGGTTCTCTGCAAAACCCGTGTGCTGTGAGCTTAGAAGGAAATTGGCGGTCCCCCTGGAGGTGTGGATGTCCTACCTGGGCCCTGTGACCTCCTGACCTGGCCAGGTTGGACCCCAGTTGTACCCCAAGAGAGCCAGGTCAGAAGTGTACTTTGACCTCGTTCCTGACACGGGCCCCTGAGCAAGGCAGCCCTCTCCAGAAGCAGGCATGCCAGTCAGCTGAGGTGGCATCACCCCCACTTTCATTACATTCCCAAGATTCAAATCCTTGCTCTCCTCTGGGAAAGGGAGGTGGCTTCACCTCCTGAGCGCAGGGTAAGGATGTGCCCTGTCTTCCTCGCAGAATCCGAGCGAGGACAGGATGAGCATCCGTAAGACCATAGGCAGCAAGAAGAATTGGCTTCTCTGCAGCAAAACCCAAGGGGATATTGCATGGATGTAGCTCTGCACGGGTTCAGGAGAAAAAAGAAAGAGGGTTTTCTTCATAGAAATCTTGTTAAAGGGCCAATTTTCCCTGCCATGGGGTCTTGCAGCCTACTACCTTTACCTGGGTTCAAACAAAATGGACAATGCCAACTGAAAGATGACCTTATAAACATAGAATGATTCAGGTTGGAAAAGACCTTTAGTGTCATCAGGTTCAACCATTAACCCAACACTGCCAAGCCCTCCACTAAACCATGTCTCCAAGCACCACATCTACACATCTTTTAAATACCCCCAGGGATGGTGACTGCACCACTTCCTTGGGCAGCCTGTTCCAGTGCTTGACAACCCTTTCGGTGAGGAAATTTTCCCTAACACCCAATCTAAATGTTCTCCAGCACAGCTTGAGGTGGTTTCCTCTAATTTTATCACTTGTTACCTGGGAGCAGAGACCAACACCCACCCCCCCTACTTCCCTCTAGTTACACCTTCATTTCAGGTAGTTGTAGAGAAGAATCAGGCCTCCCTTCAGCATCCTCCAGACTTCCCCACTCTGTTGCCCTTCTCTGGACACACTCCAGCACCTCAATGTCCTTCTTGTAGTGAGGGGCCCAAATCTGAACCCAGCACTCGTGATACAGCCTCACCAGTGCCGAGTACAGGGAACGGTCACTGCTCAGGTCCTGTTGGCCACATCATTCCTAACACAAGCCAGGATGCTGTTGGCCTTCTTGGAAAGTCTCTGCTACACTGGGGAGAGCGTGCTTTAGGAAGTGCTACTATGTGCTTCCACTGCTTGTATATTCTGGGCAAGCACCTGTTGGTCAGCCTGCTGGAGGCAGGGTGCTGACCCAGAGGAGCCTGTGGGCTGACCCAGCATGGCTCACTTGTTACACATGAAATTTTCAGTATCCTAGCTTTAATTCTAGAGTTTTATGGGGTTTTATTGAAATCTTCAGACCATTTTTAAACTGCCTATTTCTGTCCATATTTGGAGTAAGCACTGAGTGAAGGAACACCTGATGAACGTGCCTGTTAGTTAACAACTGCAGCTGCAGCTGTAGAGCAAGACATGATACATCCAAACCTGTCCTATACCACATTTTAGCTGCAAAACTGAAAACCACTTTGTGAAAGATGAAGTACTACTATCTTGATTCAATGACTGGCAATATGGACTGAAGATGAGACCTCACAAAGATAAGCCAGAAGTCTCAGCCGCCCTTACCCGCAGGACCTGTGGCTTTCAGCAGGTTGTACTGTTCTGTGACAGCCTTTTCTTGCTCCACCCCAAGTACTACTGCAGAGAGAAGGTCTTGCAGGAGATGGGCTTCCTTGGGCAGGAGGTCTGGAGGCCCAGCTTGTTCCCACTCATCTGGGCTCACTGCTGTTAGGGTTAGGGCACAATGTTTAAATTTTTAATCTCTCTCACTGCAGCAAAGGTATAGTAGCCAGCTGATCCCAAGGCCATGCACACCCTTGTTCTCATGCTGCCTCTCATTTCTTCAGAAGTAGTCAGGTGAGTTCCTTGAACCAGCAGAAAGACGACATGACTGTGAAAACATGGAAGTTTCTTGCCAGCTCTCCCACAGAGCTGTGAGCAAGAGGGCCAGCCACAGGACGGTGAGGGGGATCTGATCTCTGTGGCTGCTAGCAGTCATCAGGATGAAGCCATAAGGCCAAACGTGAGCAAGAGGAGACATTTGAACGTCTCATTTGGGGGCAGAAGCAGAGGTGAGAACAGGTCAGAGCATGTGTCCGCTTCAGTTTCAGAGCAAATGGCACTGTTGGGATCTTCTGCCTCAGGCCAGCAGCTCAGGCTGGCACAGGGCTGCCCACCATCACCAGGCCTGTGCAAGGAGCTGGTGCTTCCAGGTCTGGACAGGACCTCTCGGGAGGCCACCACTGCCTCCCATGGGGCTTCTCCTCCACACTCTGACACAGGGCCCACTGCCACATCCGACCTGCATCCGGGCTGTGACTGATAGCAGGGCTGCACCCTGAGGCTGCAAATATGAGGTGGCTTCTCATGGTCCTGAAGCGAGGCTGCCCCGAAAGAGTTAAGAGGAGGGCTCCTCCCTCCCAGTACATAAGTCTCCTCCTGGGTGACCTTCCCAGCAGCCTTTGCTGGCTCTGTCCCAACCAAACAAAGAGGGCAGGAGCTTTTCAAACAGCAGCCTCCCAAAAAGTTGGCTGCTGCAGAGCTGGGCTGTGCTGGGACCCTGGCTGGCCACAGCCACCGGAGGATGCAGCAGCAGCAGTAAGTTGGTGCCAACGCCTGGGAGAGTCCCAGCAGTCGTCTTTAGTCCCTGTATGTGGATGCTCTGCCTGTTTGCTTCTGTGCATTGAGCTGGTTTGGGTGCTGGGAGAGCGATGGGGAAGGAGGGAGAGAAACTTCTCACAGTGGGAGTTTGAGGGGGGTGTGAGCAGCAGGGAGGGATGGCAGGAGGCCGGTGTCAGTGAGCTCCTGCAGCCCACAGTCACACCATGCTGGGCAGGGTGCTGCTCTGGATGGAGCGGACCGCTGCTGTCCGACATGCAGGGGACGTGCTGGAGTGGGGATGTAGAGGGCTGGTGCCACACTGAGGCTCAGTGTCAGAGCTGCGAGTGGCGTGCCTGATCTGACATGCTGGTTCCCCAGCTGATCCTTGAGAACTGCCTGGCAGTTTTCCTGCAGAGGTGCAGACCCTCTTTAGAAACTGCTTGCGTGTCAATAGACTGCTGGGTGGTGGATTTAAGGCAGCAGTTGATCACAAAGCTGCTCTAGCCAAGATGCACAGATGGGCAGGAGAAGAAAGAACAGAGCTCCATGAGTGCTGCTTTTGGATCTTGCTGCTGTGTTTTGCTGTCCCCTCATTCCTGCACCTCCAGGCTGTTGATGACAGCAGTGCTACTTACCACTGTCTCTGCAGGTGACCTGTTCCACTTGTGATGGCGGGTGGTGGTTAGGACTAACCAGCCAGCTGCTCTGAATACTGAGCCTGAAAACTCTTCTCCCGTGTGTGGCACCGTCTTGCAGCTGGGTGCTTCATTTTTCCTTCCTGTTTGTTGGCTTTGAGTTGTGGAGCTGCAGCAGCATGGTCCTGTGCCTACAGAGAGCTCTTCCTGAGCCCCTGAAGACTCAGGTGATCAGTGGGCTATCTTGCCCACAGCAGCACTACACCACTGCTGTTCATTTATTGTGGTGAGGTGCAAGGTGTTACTTGCAGGGGTTGCCCTGCAGCACTGGCTCAGCCTACGTCCTCTTGATGCCAAACTTTCCCCTTTGCAGGAAGAACTTTGGGCTGTCACTGTGGTTGCGTTGCACCTGCGTTGAGTGGGGTTAGATGTGTGCCTGGCTTCAGAGAGCAGAGTCTGTGTCGCTTCATTGGAGGATGGGGATTTGTCTTCTAAGGGCTTAGATACTTTTCATTCTAATATGCACTAACAGCCTTGGTTACCTCTGCAGAGTGTTGGGATTAGCCTGAGCTTCCAATGTCTGCACTGCCAAGTAGCCAGATAGATTTGGAACAGTGTCGGGGCAGACAGCAGCCTGCCGGCAGCCTAGCTCTCTTCTCCCAAGATTTAGGCCCTGACAATGTTCTTCTGCTCCCATGAGAAAGGAGAAGTTCCTCATGCTGAGAGGATCCTAATAATCACATTCTCAAAACACAGCGGCCTTGTTGGTAGGGGTACAGGCTGCTCTAAACCAAGAAGCAGTTATGGGAAGGTACTTGGGAGTAACGGAACATCTTAAGAACCAACCATAACAAGATGGTCAAAACCAGCAGGTGTGTGGACACTTTTAGGCCTTAAAGGTAAACTAAGGATATTTAGCCATAAGATAGGCTTATCAGAACTCATTGTAATTACTAACCAATCAATACAGTGTGAACAGTGTGTGTAACCAATTAGCAGTTGTGGGCAGGGGGCTGGAACTAAGTGATCTTTGAGGTCCCTTCCAACCCAAATCATTCCATGATTCTATGACCAGTTTGTTCAGTCCCAGAGCAGAGATGGACTTCTGAGCCTGGATGTGAAATCCAGCCTGTTCCTCTCCCTCAGGCTTTTCCAGTTGGTCTGTGAAAACCTCTTGTTGCATCAAGCTGTGTTTCCACAGTCCTTAATGTCAAGTGTGGACCCTCTGGATAACTCCTTAATATAAATCTGACCATTCCCAGGTACAGACACAGCATCACAGCCGTGCTGAATCTGTCAGACCACGCGATACAGCACTGACATTCCCCTATGGTTTCTGAGCTGCTGGAAAGCTGATCCAATGCAAAGCCTTTTTGGACAAAGCTATCTATCAGCATGATTTTATAGTGTCACTGCTTTTTGCTGTGTCTTGGGACCATGTGACCATCAGGGTCTCACTCAGCATGAGGCTGTAGTGGCATTGCCTGGGTCAATAGCAAAGTGTGCATAGCATCCTACTCACAGTTTGTCTTGCAAACCTCAAAACTGTTGAATAAAGAGACATGGCAAGGACCCAACCTTCTTCAATTTGAAAGTCTTGAGGTAGACCCTTCAAATTTTTTATTTTCCATTTGAGGATCTGATTTTCAAAGTGTGGCCAGGCAGAGGGCTCACTCCTCAGCTGCTCTGAAAGCAGAGCCTAAAGGAACTGGCCAGTTGTCAAAGGTGACAGATCAAAGCTCAGTCTGACTTCTGACTAGTTCATTTCCAAAGCCTGAGCCAGACATGCAATCCTTTCTTCTCTGCCATTCTGATGGCTGAAGTGCAAGTTGATTAAAAAGCTTCTTACGGGGTTATCCCTTTGGGGGTGGGGAGCAGCATGGCTCAGGTAACAGCAGCACCATCTGACTTCAAAACCTGTAACAGAGCTGCTCCTTCACCAATTTTGCAAGGAAAACCAGGGCTCTGTGACACAGGACACAGTACAGCTGCCAGCAGTTGATGTTAAGACATCATTGCTTCCACAAGGCTTGACACATCCCACAAAACCATGACACTGGTGAAGTCTGCAGCCTGGGAGAAACAGCCTTTCTTCCCTGGCACAGACCTTCCTGCTTTGGCAACACTTCAGCATAGGACACCTAATACCATTAATCTCCCTCCAAGCTAAGCACCATTAAACCACATTGCCAGTTCTTTCTGATCACCTGTCTCCATGGAGCCAGGACTTGCCAGTCTGTTGGTACAGCACTGACACTTGCCTAGGTGAAGAGCTCAGAACTATCCATGTCCCTTCAAAGCTGTGCTGGGCAGCCCTGAAGCAGGACCCCAAGGGCAAGAAACCAAGTGGAGCACTGCCATACCAGCTTGTCTTTCCTCTCCAGCATGGCTCACTGCATTCAGAGCAGATTTCTCTGCAGGGCAAGAAGGACTCGAGCCTTCCCCCAGCAGAAAAGTGCCTTCCACAGCATCCTTGTCTCTGTTCTACTTGAAACACTTCTTTTGGTTGCACAAAGTTCTTTTCCATGTCCAAGAGCAGGCTTACAGCTGTGAGACAGCAGGGAGAAGTTAATCTTCCTAGACATGAGTCTGCTCTGTGGTCCCACAACTAACATTTAACTTCTGGGGGATTTGGCAGCCAAACACTGGTAATCAGGGCTGCAGAAAGCGTGGGGGGAAACAGGTGGTGATGCAGCTGGTGCATGTGTGCAGACAGGGATCTTTAACCCATGGGACTTGCAGGATGGGGAGCTTCTCTTCCTTGGGTTCACCTCCTGGAGCTGGGGCTTGCACTGGCACAGAGACAAGCCATGAAGAGGAAAAGCCTGCTGCTTGCCCTAAGGCTAATGGTTAGGTAACCTCACCTGGGCTGTGGGAAGCTTGGACTCATGCTCTTCCTCCTCAGACCTTAAATCCACCTTGCCCTGAAAGGAACTCTGGGGTGTGCATGAGTGTTGCCTTCTTTCTCCTCCTCTCTTGAGGCTATTCCATTCTGTATAGACTGTTTTTCAGGCCAGAGAGCAGGAAAGCTAAGGAAATAATCCCAGCAATGAGAAGGTTGCTCCAGACTCTGGTCTGTGCTTCAGTGTGCACACAGCTATGGAATAGAACATTACTAGCAGTGATACCTGGTTGAAGAAGCTCTCCCACCTAGAGCCAGGGACTTAAAGACTTCAGGCACTGCAAGGGCTCAAAGACTTCAGGCACTGCAAGGGCTCAAAGACTTCAGGCACTGCAAGGGCTCAGCAGCAGCTGAAGAAAGGGTGGATGTGAAGTTTGGACAGAGCCCTAAACTGGCAGGCTGAAGTGAAATTCCCTTTGCAGGTCTGGCTGTGTAACAAAACCTGCAGCTGCTCACACAAGTGTGTGAGCCCAACCAGCTGGGCAAGGGCTCAGAAGCCAACCCACCAGAGGGTGAAACTTGGAGCCCCTGGTGCTGTGTGACAGCCTCTAAGACAACTGTAGCTGTCAGTTGAGTGTTCCAGCCACTGCATCTCCCCCTTGTGACTACACATCCCACTGCAAAACAAGGGGTGTGGGCAGAGGGAGGACACTTGTAGATCCATGAGGAGTCCCACTGAAGCCATTGCAGCTCACAGGGGTGTGATGTTGTGTTCACACAGGCACGACTGTGGCATCAGGGCTTGCAGAGTGACTTGGGGCTGTGGCTGGCACACAGTGTTGCAGCCAGGATACAAGGTGTGTTTTCAGAACAGGGGACTTGTGGTGCCCACCCACAGCTCACCATGGCTCTGCTTTGCATGGAAACTCCCAAGCCAAGCAGACTTCATGGTGCTGCTCTCTTTCAGAATTAGCAGAGGCTGAGGCAGCCCAGATGAGATTGTTCCAGGGGCTTTTCTGGAGGAGATGAAAGCTTTGCAGAGGAATGAGAAGGGGTAAAGGCAGCTCACATCTACAGTGCTGTGAACCTGCCTCCACTGATGCACTCCCTCTTTCTGATCCCCTATAAAGCCACCACTGAAATTAACTTCTGACTGGTGAAAGAAACCTTCCAAGGAACCACATCACCTCTGCAGCCTGGCCCTGAGAAGTGAAGGGAACTCTGTCCCTGACACAGTCACAGGAAAATCCCTGATTCTTTCCCACTTGTTGGAGAGATTTTTCTTTTTCATTTGTGCAAAAATTATTGCAGTGTCATGGCTCAGCCCCAGCCAGCAGCAGACAGCCACTCACTCACCCCTGCCCCAGTGGGGTGGGGAAGAGAAACAGGGAGAGGCAAACAGCAGAGCTGGGACAAGGACAGCTTAGTGACACAGCACAGGAAAGCCACAACACCAGACGTTATGACAGAATACACCCCCAGTGATAACACAAAGCACTTTACCAACCTGATGAGCAACCAACAGACCATTCTGGAGCCACACAGACCTACCCCTTCCCCACCCAGCCCCCATTTATAGGGAGCATGAAATCACATGCTGTGGAAACACAGCTCAGCTGTGCTGGCTCCTTGGGAGCCTTAGCTCTGTCCTAGCTGAAACCACCCAGAGAGTAACAAATGTCTTGCAGACCAGGTGAGTGCAAAGGTCTCATCTTCATAAATGGTAAGCAGCTGTGCTCATAAGCTGTGTGCATGGCACAAGCTGCAGCTCCACTGGGAAAATCCCCTCTGGACAGGGAGAAAGAGGACAAGGGGATGGGCTCAGCTGTGGAAATGGGGAGCAGGTTTACTGCAGGAAAACTGCAAGTGTATAGCAGGACTTGGCTTAAATAAAGGTGTAACTAGAGATGGAGGCAGACCTGAGCTGTCAGAGAGGCTGACTGTTGGGATCCTGGAGGAAACTACTGGAGTACTGTATTGCTGAGAGGGGTGACATGTTGCTTTCACTAGAAGCCTTTTCTCCTACCCAACAAGGCAGTCAGGAGCTGCTGTGTGCTTTGTATGCTCTCATGATGTAAGTGAGCAGGATTTGAGCTGGATTTCACCCTGCCCTCTGCCTGTGCTCTCCCCCTGCTTGCCAGCTGGACTCTGACCCACAACCTGCTTTTCAGTCTTCTCTACAATAGGTTTCCAGGTCTTGGTCTATTTTTTTAAAAGCCCCACTTCAGAGGCAAGTGCTGTTCTTGAGGAGTAAGGAGCTTGGATGGAGCTAGCTTTGAGCCCTGGAGTGCTGATGGTAACTCCATGGAGCTGCTGCCCACAGGCCTGAGCTGCTGAGCCATCCTGCTGAGCCCTGCTGCTGCCAGGAGCTATCCTGGCCAGGCTCCTCCTCCTGCTGCCCCTCCAGCAAATTGAGGGGCTACAGGGGAGTACCCTGAACTGGGAATTCCAAACTGATGTAGGGTTAGTGGGGGAGGGATGGGCTGTGTCTCCTATGAGATGTCCCCAGGCCTGGGAAGGCAACATAGCAGGAACTCTGCAGAGGGTGGGAAGGTCCAGAGGTGATGAGCAGGTGAAGATGGAAAGTAGTGGGACCTGGGGATGGTATAAAGCAAGCCACATCTTCAGTGAAGAGGGAGCTGCTGCATGGAGTAAGTGCATCTCCAAGGTGCTCTCATCATCTCTGCTCCTGTCTGAAGGCTGCAGTGGGGGATGCTGGCTTTCCTGGTATTCACATAAACCTTATGTTTCTGTCAAGCCGTTCAGCTAGCTGCATGGCTTTCCATTTGCCCTAGTGCCCCCGGCCATGTCTTGCAACACCTTGGGAGGAAAGCAGAGGATCTTGCCAGGGCCTGAGCTCCCTCTACCTGCAGCCACAGGAAGCTCAAGGCGGCGGTCTCGTCGCATCTCCTCTTGGCATGAGGAAGGTGTTTCTGAGCTGTTCCTCTTGCTCTTCAGTTGCAGTGTCTGCATCCAAGGACGTCAGGTTTCCCATATCCACTCCCCCAGCTCTTATCTGCAAGGTCCTTCATGCACATAGCAGGGCACGGGGTGGCCCTCAGATGTAAACAGATCTGGATCAAAGTGCAATCTACATCTCTGGAGTTAATGGCTCCTTCTTTTGCCTTGGAAGAAGTAAAATGCAGAAGGGCACAATTCCTGTCTCAAATTAAGTGGCTCCATTTCTCCCTGTGCTTTGCTCTGTCTGATGTACAATAGCCTCTGTGCCTCTTGGCCAACAAAACACACTATTGTCCTCTTTATGATCCACATGTGCCTGGGGAGGTGGGGTTTGGAAAAGAGTCCTATATCACATCTGCTTGGCAGCAACCACTTGAGGTATGCACCATTATACATTGCTAATCCAAAAAGTGTTTTGCTGGGAATTCTCAGAAGCTGTTTGTTTTGGTGAGGTGAAACCCAAAAGTACATCCTCCAGGCAGCACTTGCAGCACAGAGAGTCCAAAAAACACCTACAGATGAAGGAAGCTGATAGGAAGTGGAAAACACCCTCCTCCATAGCTGTACACGTACACCCACATGTATGTATGCACATATGTCCCCATGTGGGAGGATATAGACACATGTACACACATAGACACAACCCCAAGTGCTGTCCATCCTGACCTGGCCCCACCGTGGTGCCTGCAGCAAGGGAAGGGGCTGGTCTTGCCACGTAGCTTTGCTGGGTTGCAGCCTAGAGGAGATGCATGTGCAAGGGCCATACCAGCAGCCTGGGCCCTGCTAGGCCACACACAGAGCAGGTGTGACCATGTCCTGAGCAGCCATCCTCAGTGATACCACCAGCCAAGGCTGTGCACATGGGGGGAAAGGGGAAGCACTGGATCTAGTCATTACATTTATAGCCATACCTTCTGTACAGCTGCTGTATAAATGTTTGCTTTTGCTTCTCCCAAAGGTACAGGACAGTGTCATCTCCAGACCAGAAGGACAGACTCTGCAGCACCATTTCCACACAGTAGTTGTCAATGTGGTCATCCGTGGTCCTGCTTGCCATAGCCTTCCAGGCCATGAAGCACATGAGAGGCTCTGTGGGGACCTGCTAGCCTTGTGTGATGAACTACTACTTGCCAGGATTCACACTGAGCTTCTGGGGTACTGACCACTCCTGCTTCCTCCCTGGGGTGCTGGCAGTGAGGAACTGGTGTCCAGGTGGGGACACTAAACAGAGCCAAGCCCGTTACCATTCTCTGTGCCACTGGCAAACTGGGGGACCAGACTGGAGACCCAGATCTGAGGGTGCCCCACGTGTGTGAGGGACAGGTTATGAGCTGTCCCTAGTTGCTCCAGTGGGGAAGAGCTGCCTCCTTTCTCCTCTTTGGTTGGGAACCAGGTCACTGCTGGAAGCTGGGGATGGCACCACATGGACCCACATCCAGGGCCAGCAGCCTGGTCGCAGAGCACTAGCAGAGCCCGAGCACCATTGCAGGGCTTGGCACTGCCTGGGGGGGTGCTGCTGGCATCCCTGCAGCGGCTGCACTCCGGGCATGTAGGTGCTGGGACCAGGAGGGGTTCCAGGAGCGATGGGCCGGCTGGACGACCATGCCAAGAGGAGGATTGTGGAGCTGCGAAGGGCTGGGCTGAGCTTCCGCAAGATCAAGAAGGTGCTGGAGCTGGATGACATCCGTGTGACACCACAGGCTGTGTACCTCTTCCTCAAGAGGAAGAGCGTGGAGCCAGGGTCATCGTCGTCTGGGTGGGACAGGGACCAGCCCTGGCCCCCACTGCAGGGGCACGAGGCTGAGCCGCCTGAGGCGCCGGGTGCCCAGAGCCCCGCAGTGCCCAGCGGGGGCCCCACGGCCAGCCAGGTGCCCTGTCCCCCTGGCAGCCAGGACACCAAGGAGGGCATCCGGATCACCAGCGTGGCCTCGCTCTGCAAGGACAGTGGGCAGATTGGGGAGGCCCTGCCTGTAGGACTGCCCCCTGGGAATGGTAAGGCCTGGCTCCCCAGGGGGAAACGCCACCATGGCCAACTCCTGGCAGCACTGGGCCAGGGCAAGGGCCCTCAGTCCTGTGCTGGGAAGCCCCCAAGGTTGTCCTTTCAAGGCATTTTTCTCACTGTCCCTTGCAGGTGATGACAGTTCTACCGGCACCCCCTCGGCTCTGGGGAACTGCTCCCCTCAAGGGAACCCATCTACCCCTCCACAGCCCCTGCCCAGCCGAGGGCAGCTGGTTATACCCCACACAAGGAACCCGGCCCTGATAGTGAAGAAGAAGATCATGGACAGGGCTATCCTCCTGCAGAAAAAGGTAGGCTGCCAGGCAGCATGGTGGGGTGGGAGAGTCCATCTGCCACAGCCAGGAGCTGGTGTGGTGCTGCCCAGCAGGACAGCCCCACACAGAGCCCTGCTGCATCTAACCCATGCAGATAGGGCAGGCCATGGGGGATGAAGGGCTCCTGAAATGCCCCCAACCTCTGCAAGGTGCACTCTCCAGTGATGGCACTTAGCAAGCTTGTCTGGAAGCCCACCCTGCCCCCCTGAGGCCATGTGGCACACTGCCCACCCACCTGCAGCCAGCACTAACTACTGCCCTTAGGCCATGCCAGTTTCTGCCGATGTTTGTGTCCAACCTGCAGCTCTCTGACCCTCTCAGATCCTTCTCTTGCTGCCCATTGAAGGAGCAGTGGATTATGTTTCACCTTCTCTTCTCTCTTGCCCCCCACTACTCCAGGTCAAAGATGCCAGCACTCAGACTGCTCTTCTGAACCCTGTGAGTCCTGGAAATCAAAATCTTGCTTGGGCTGGAGCAGTGCTTCCCCCAGCTCCCAGTTCCCTTGCTGAAAAGCTGGATGCTGTGCAGGCAGAGATCCAGAAGCTGAGCCAGGCCCTGCACGCGGTGCTGGAGAGGCAGTGCCGCCTGGAGCGCCAGCAGGAGCACCAGCAGCGGCTGCAGCAGGAGGTGCTGATGACCCTGCAGCAGCTCAGCTCCACCGTGAGCCACAGCACCGTGCCAGCCAACCAGCCCTGCGTGCCCTGCAGCGGCATGGCCGAGCCCTCACCCACCGTGCCCAGCTTCAGCCAGTTCAAGATGGAGCTCATCTGACCTCATGCCACACCAGCGTGCTCTAGCAGCGCTGCACGGCTGGGGGGGGGAAGCCATGAAGAACCACCACCTCTCAGAGGCTGTGGCAGCTACCTAAGGGTTGTGTGGGGCACCCAGCAGAGAAGGTGGCTGGTGCCTCATGTTTTCAGCCCCATTGGTTGAAAGGGGCTGCCTGGCACAAGAGACAGGGCACTGGAAGGCTGAGGCTGTGCTTCTCCTGTGCTGCTCATCCCAGCTGGAGCTGGAGCTGCCTGGTGGCCTGTGGACTTCAGCAGCGCAGGCAGGGACCTGCAACTAGATGATGCAACTGGGGGAGACACAGTAAGGGGGGTGGGTGTCAAAGAAAACGTGAGGCTTCCTCACCTGAGGGTCAGTGCTGTGATGATCCATCACAGAGACACCTTGTGCCCTGTTCAGTAAAAATCTATATACACCACGGCCCAGAAATGGTGTGAGGTCTCCTTCATCTTACCCACCCCTCAACCCAGGCTGGATCTGTCTTGGATGCTGCCACCAAGATGGTGCTGCACAGGGTGCTTAAACCCATGAAGTGAGACCACCACTCCACATACAAAGGATGCTACAGGAGGCCTGCCATCAGCCACCGTGCTGCTAGGGTTGTAGCACACTGCTGTAGGGCACAATCATTTACTGAGCAGAGGCCACCTAGATCACGCTCCTCACCCCACACTCAGCAGATCTGGAGTCTGGCACTGCTCCTGCTCACTGTCTGCCCAGGATATGGGCAGGACCACACAAGCAGGAGTTGCATCTGGGCATGAGGAAGGAAGGTTTAGATATTAGGGGGAAGTTTTTTACAGAGAGAGTGGTGAGGGGCTGGAACAGGCTGCCCAGAGAAGTAGTGGATGCCCCGTCCCTGGGGGTGTCCAAGGCCAGGTTGGATGGGGCCCTGGGCAACCTTGTGTAGCTCCAGGCCTGGAGGTTGGTGTCCCTGCCTGTGGCAGGGGGGGTGGAGCTCTGTGACCCTTGGGGGCCCTTCCAACCCAGACCATTCTATGAGCTGGGCGTTTGTCTCTCCTCTAAACCTTTCTTCTGAGCATGATGCCCTCTTGGTTGTAGTCCCCAGCAGCAAGGGCTCTCCCTGCTGCAGGCTGCAGATGGTGCAGAGCTGCTCAAGCAGAGAGGGGCACGATGCTGAGAATCACCATGCCCAGACAAGAAAGGCTCAGGGGAGGCTGATGTACTTCCACTGCAGCAGTGGAGTCCAGACCAACGAGAAACTGGACTTGCCTACTGGGTGGAAAGGTCTGCTGAGGGTGGCCTTGGTTCACCCCCAGCACTGAATCTTGAGAGGAAACAGAGTACATCCTTCCTCTGCCTCAGCCCAGCAGGCTTCTTTCCTTTTGGTCACCACACTTAGCACAAACTTTGCCTAGAATAAGTCCCCAGCCTCTTCCTTTGGAGTCCTTTAGTTTGAGGTAAAAATTTAGAAGTGTAAAAACAGTTCAGGTGTTTGTACACATGGAGAGAGCTGTGCACACAGGCAGGCACACACCTGTACACGTGGAGATGTACACATGGGTGTTTTGCAGGTCCTTGCAGCAAACCCAGTGCAGTGGGGAGCTGGAAACCAGCCTGCCCCCCCCAGAGACACATGCCTGGTCTCAGTGGTGTTAGACCCTGCTGCTGCAGTGGTGCCCAGGAGCATCAGAAGTCTGCTGCCATCTCCCAGGAGCATCAGAAGTCTGCTGCCATCTCCCCACGGTCGTTCATTTCAATGTTAGTGTAATTTTGGGGACGTCTGAAAAGCAACAGAGGAAAACACAAGATGAGTCACTGTCCTCTCTCCCACCAGGCAGCTCATGTGCATCTCAGCTCTGTGCTCAGGATGCAGGGGTTGGGTGACCAGCCTCCAGCAGGCACAGATTTACTAAGGTCTCTGTTAATGTTTTGGGGAAAAAAATGGAGCAGAACACCTCCCATCACCTGGCACATGTTCATCACTTGAAAGCACCTTGATTCCCCACACCTGACTTACAGGATTTTTTTAACACCCCCCCAACATTGAGTTTTCTATTCCCCAAATGTATTTGAGGACCTTCCCTCATTTCTAACACTGGCACCTTCATCCAATGACAAAAGACCAGTAAAGATTAATGGAAAGAAATCCCTGGGCTGGTTAAATAACCCATCCACTGTACCATCTGTTTCAGACACACAGCCTGAGGGTTAAGCTGCTCTTTGCCTGCTGACAACATTAGGGAATGCCAAGTAATTGTGTGAAGTGGCATCATGTTATAATGTGGAAGCTGTTTCTCACCAAGGTAATCCTAAAGTGTCCACTGCTTCCACCCTGCTCTGAAGAGCAGTTCTTCCCTGTGGCCAAAGCATCATCTCTCACTGCTGTCCCTCAGGCCACCAGCCTGGAGCTCTCTGCTCCCCCAGCACATGATGCTGTAAGATTGATGGCCTTTACACTGTGCCCACTGACATGCCTATCATTACCCATGGCTTTACTGGTGGTCATCCTGTAGCCAGCAGGTCGAAGGAGGTGATCCTCCCCCTCTGCTCTGCCCTGGTCAGGCCCCACCTGGAGTACTGTGTCCAGTTCTGGGCTCCCTGGGATAAAAAAGACAGGGATCTCCTGGAGAGAGTCCAGAGAAGGGCTACGAAGATGATTAGGGGCCTGGAACATCTCCCCTATGAGGACAGGCTGAGTGAGCTGGGACTGTTCAGCCTGGAGAAAAGAAGACTTAGGGGGGACCTAATTAGTGTTTATAAATATCTTAGGCATGGGATGCAGGGGGAATTGGCCAGCCCCTTTTCAGTGTCTGTGGGGACAGGACAAGGGGCAATGGCTGTAAACTGGAGCACAGGAAGTTCCACACCACCATGGGGAAGAACTTTTCCCCAGTGAGGGTGAGGGAGCCCTGGGACAGGCTGCCCAGGGGGTGTGGAGTCTCCTTCTCTGGAGAGATTCCAGCCCCGTCTGGACACCGCCCTGTGCAATATGAGCTGGGGAGCTGCTTTGGCAGGGGGGTTGGACCCCATGAGCTCTGGAGGTCCCTTCCAACCCCTATGATTCTGTGATTCTTTTGACCTTCTGTGGCACCTGCAGCCTGCCACATCAAAAGCAAAGGGGTTTTGTTGCAAAATGTAGGAGCAACACCTCAGGGTGTCTGGGTGCAGCATCTGAATATAGAAGTTCACTTGAGTGAAGGGGCAGGTCCCTGAGCAGAGACCAGAGAGGGAGCACTAGGGGCAGGAGAGGGTGAGAGACACTGAGAGACACAAGGCAGATGGGAAAGTGGTTTCTCACCTTTTGATGAAGTAAAATGCCAGGCTGACCAACAAGAGCATGAGCAGGAGAGAACCCAGGATGAACAGGGCGATTTCCCAGCCCTGGAAGGAAGCTGAGGGTTTAAAGGCAGAGATGGAACATTGTACCATGACCTTTCCTAGCACAGGGTGCCACCAGGAGGTCACAGAACCCCAGACCGGTTTGGGTGGGAAGGGACCTCAAAGCCCCCCCAGGTACCATAACCCACCATGGGCAGGGACACCCCCCACCAGCCCGGGGTGCCCAAAGCCCAATCCAAGCTGGCCTTGAACCCTGCCAGGGATGCAGGGGCAGCCCCAGCTTCTCTGGGCAACAACAGGTTGGGCTGTCACAGCCTCCTGACTGGGAGAGCCACTCTTCCACCCCTCCCAGCTGTACCCCTGCAGCGTGCCAGTTCTGGCTGGCTCCAGCCTGGGTGCCAGTTGGGTTTCTGGGCTGTGTGTCCAACAGCTCCAAAAGCAAGGTTCTCCCTGCTGAAGACCAGTCTCATGAGAAGATTTAGACACCCAGACTTCCAGTGGGCATGCCAGAACTGGCTACCTCATCACACTGGAGGAGCCAATTGTCATTACCTCTCTTGTAACAACCCACCTGCTCCTGTGTTTGGGGTGCATCACCACACAGCCCTGGTGGGTTGCCCTGCATTGCCCCTCTCATGTGGGGATGCAGCCTGACCCTGGCCCCAGCCCTGCCTGCTGTGCTGAGAGCAGATCCCAAAGCCCAGCCCCTCCTCCTACTCACCCCTGCTGTGTGACTTGGAGAGTGGATTTGTTGGGGTGACACACTCAGGACTGGTTTTCAGCACTCTCCCCTCCACAGCGAAGGGGTGGGGACTGGCCATGAAGTCCTGCTGCCAGGTCTTGATCAGCTGCTGCTGCTCTGGAAGCTGAGCCCACACCTGGCCCCAGACCTTCACTAGGGAGTCCACACAGGTCAGGTTCAGCTCTGCAGAGAAACAACACCAGGGTTTGGGTGGTCAGAAACCCTCCAGCTGCTGCCATTGAGTTCATGCTGTGCTCCAGTAACACCCTCCTGGCTCCCATGCTCTTCACCCTCTTCCCCCCACCTCTCTGAAGTCACACTGCCATCATGTGTCACAGGTTAAGTGGAGCACATGCTCACCCTTTCTTTTGGTGACAAATCAGACTTGGAGTTGTCCTGCCAACCCAGCAGAATACTTTGTACTGTACTTTGTACCTTCAGGATCTCTATCTGCTGGTGAGAGTTGTCTGAAATTGGTCAAAGGCTCAAAAATGTGTTTGGGTGAGGGACACAAGCCATGGCTGCAAAGCCTTCAGCCAAACCCCAGGAACATTTCTTCCCATCCCTCAACAGCTGCCAGTCCCTAAGACTTCCAGAAGTGACTTTTTGGTCAGGTACTCCAAGCATAGGGCACTGAAGGAGTCTGATAGAGAACGAGCTGAGAACCAGAGTTCTCCAGAGGACTCTAAAGTGCAAACAGCTTTTTGCATTGCAGGTTTAGATATTCAGTTCATCTAGCAGACACCTCAAGGCATCACCAGGGACCATCCTGCCAGCTTGCCCTTGCTCCAGTCAGCAGCCCCTGTCAGGCTCTCTCCTTGCTGAAATCCCATGTACCCACTCCTGATCCTCCAGTTCCCCCCACTCAGGTGCCAGCTGGTGAGTTTGCCTTGAGAAGGGACCATGCTGACAGGTGGACAGGTGAGGGAGGAGGGCACCAACCTTGTAGGTATAGCTCAGAGACATCACAGGAGCACTTCTCTTCTAGAGTGCTCACCAAGGCCCACCCCAAGCTTTCCAGCATCCTCCTGTGGTGCAGGGTCCACGTGTGACAGTCTAGGAGAAAAGGACATGTGATTTTCTGGATGCAGCTCAGGGCTGTTACTAAGCTCCCAGCTGTGTGCCCCTTCCAAAACACTTCACTTCAGGCCTGAGCTCAGGAGGAAAGCTCCTCCAGAGCCTGCATGCCACCCTCCTCAGCATCCCACCCTCCTCTGCAGGGTGAGTCTTCACTTCTGGCCTTCTACTACCATGTACACCAGCTTCACCCCTTCACCAACCTACCTGGGGGGTGGGAAAGACTCATGCCCCACACGTCCCACCACATGGGCCAGTACAGAGTGGTGTCTCATGCTGGGAAAGGAGGGAAAGATCCACTTCTGTGCCTCTCAGGAGTCTGGAGGAGGAACCTCCCTTTCATTTTACCCAGGTCTCAACTGGCCCAAGCTGCCCTAAGTGTGGCCTTTGCTGGAGACCCCACGGCACGTCTGCTTGCTGGCTCCAGGGTCAGGACTGAATCAGAGAATCCCAGGGGTTGGAAGGGACCTCCAGAGCTCATGGGGTCCAACCCCCCTGCCAAAGCAGCTTCCCAGCTCATATTGCACAGGGCGGTGTCCAGACGGGGCTGGAATCTCTCCAGAGAAGGAGACTCCACACCCCCTGGGCAGCCTGTCCCAGGGCTCCCTCACCCTCACTGGGGAAAAGTTCTGCCACATCTTGGTGTGGAACTTCCTGTGCTCCAGTTTACAGCCATTGCCCCTTGTCCTGTCCCCACAGACACTGAAAAGGGGCTGGCCAATTCCCCCTGTGACTGAGCCACAGCATCTTGTTCCATCAGAGGGGCTGAGACAGGAGGGGTCACTGGCAGTTTCCCTGACAGTCCCCCTGCCATCACAAGAGACCTGGGGGCACTTCCCTGCCCATGGCTGTGAACCTAACACTGAGGAAGTCCCCAGAGCCAGGCTAGGCCTCACCTGAGCAGAGGCATCTCCAGTGAAGTATGTGGCACCTTCACACAAGGTACCAGCACAAGCTGAAGCTGTGAGCGAGGCTGCCCTCTTGGGGTGGTGACGCTGGCCAACACATCCACCCGCAGGTGTCTGCACCAGCTCCCCCCAAGTATGACTGGGAGGCAGCAGGGTCCCCATCAGCATACCCCTGCCATGCCATGGGAAGTTGGGGATCAGCTCCCCAAACCTCCCAGCCCGCACCGCTGTGGGCACCCAGCTCCACTCACTGGGTGTCAGGAAGCAGAGGTGGAGATCCACTGAGAAGGCATCCTGGGGACAGCTGTTCTGCAGGCCAGGGGTAGGGTCTGAGAGGACAAACTGCAGCTCTGTGCTGGCATTGCCACGGGCACAGCGGCTCAGGGACACAGGCCTGCCCCTAGAAGAGGAGTCAGAGAGCACCAACATGTCATGCACCAAGATGTCTTCCCATCTCCCACCACAAATCCCTCCCAGAACCCAGTTCCTGAGCTTGCTGGAGCTGGAACCAACTTTAACAAAGCCATCACAGAGCTGGGTCCAGCCAACCCCACCATTTGGAGGAGACTTGGGCTTGGCCAGAGCAGACCTGTTTGGTCTGACTGGCTTCTGTAGGAGTAAGATGTGGGGCTGTGCTCCGTGCACACACGGCCATGGGGTAGGCTATGAACACAGAACCTCCTGTCACACCAGATGGGACAGGGGAGCAGAGGACTTGAGGGCAGATTTAATTAAGGGAGGTGACCATGTGGACAGGAGGAGCTCTGCCAGTATTCCCACCAAGAGAGGGGCTCAGCCCTATTTGCTGAGTCCACCTAGGAGCGAAGGGATGTTGGGTGTTGTTCTGTTGTGCTGCTCACAGGGACATCATTTGGTCTGTTGCTGGGGGGGGTTTGGCAGAGATGTGTGTAGATCTGCTGTGTGGGCTGTGTTCCTTCACATGATGCCATGCACACCCCTTGAGGGATGCAAGTTAAGGGAGCAGTGGAGGAACAAAGTTCAACTCCCTACACCAAGGGTGGGGAAACATTTGCCATTGCAACGTGCAGCCCACCTCTCTGTTTTACATCCTGGTGCCAGTGAACCTGTCCAGGAGGCAGGACAAGGCAGCCAGCTCAGGGCCATGCCAGCTGGAGGCTGGGGGCACAGGGAACCCAAAGACATTTTCCCAAAGAAGCAACCTCACCTGTCATCCTTGCAGGGCACAGTGTAAGATGGCCCAAGGATGTCCAAGTGTCCTCCAGCTGTGCTGTGCACACACGTGTAAACTAAGGCATCCACCAAGTTCTCTGCTGTTGCCTTCATGCCACCAGGAGTCATGCTGGTGCTGTACAGGGCAAGAGCACTGGAGCCTTCACTGGTAGCAGAGACATCCTTGAAAGTCAGGTTTTTCCCATCTGGAAATGCCAGGGGAATAAGTGGTGTGAACATCTAGACAGTGTTAGTCTGAGCCTTGAGCCTGGCAGGACAGGCTAGTAATGAGGAGGATTCCAGGAACAGAAATGGGAGATAAAAGAATGGTGGTGATGGGGCCCAAGGGAAGCTGTCAAGAAGCAACTGCTTGTTGTGAACTCAAAGTTCCCAAAAAGATCAAGGCTCTTCTAAGATGCAGAGTCCTCTTCATGCAGCCCAGACAGGATTTAAAGTGAACAAAAAATAGATCAAGAGAAAGGAAATGTGCTGAGGAAACACCACCGCAGGACCAGGAGGAGGCAGCAGCACTGCAGGGCTCAGCGAGCATCAGTGAACACGGTGTCAGTGAGCAACCTGACAGTCCTCGTGGACCCTGGTTCTCCCAAAAGGCCCCTTGTCTTGGTACTGGCAGGAGGAGCTTTCAGGCCTCCCAGTCCCTCTGCCCTGCACAGGGAGCTCAGCTGAGGCACGGAGGAGACCTAAGGACCTTCTCAGCTGGAGTGTGATGGAACAGCCCAGGCAGAGCAAAGAGAAAAAAACCAGGAGTAAAGGACAGGAAAGGCAAGGAAGAGTTGCTCCCCAGGCCATGCACCCTCCTCCATTGCTTTCCTCAAAGCTGCACAGCCACCTGCCCATTTGAGGACAGACCACATCCCAGGTCTGTGCCATCAGCCTCACCGTGCCCATGCCCTCCGTCCAGTGCAAACACAAACAGTCCCGTGGCTCCAACAGTGCCACTCAGTGGGATGCTGGCATGTGCCTTGCCCTCCTTCCCTGAGAAGAAGACCAGGCTGAGCCCTCCCAGGCTGGTGCCAGGTTTCCCCTCCAGCTCAACGAAGCGGTAGGAGGTAGCACCACCAGCCAGGCACAGCTCACTGATGTGGACAGCAGGAGGATCCAGTGCTGAGGAGCTGCCACAGAAGTTCTCCCCCAGTGGGGTCACTGCAGTCACCTGTGGGAGACACAAGAGCTGCTGCCATCACTGTTGCTCCTATTTCTTCAGGCAGAGTGATGGCTGCTCATGGTGTTAGGTCTTGCTCACACACGCCGTCCCCCCCCGCCAACTCCCCAGTGAGGCTGGAAGAGGATGTGGTGGTTCTGCCTCTCACCAGCTGCTCCTCTCTCCCACCAACCTGTTCAAGGGTTGTTCTGACTGTGGGGTACCATCACCACACATCCTCATCACTGCCTTCACTCCCACCCTCAGGACTAGGAACAATTCTCTTTTCCCTGCTGTCAGGAGCACTTCCACACTTGTGTCTCCAGTCCATGGCATCACTTCCTCACAGCCTTTTCCCACTGCAAATGTATCTCCCTCCTGTCAGCAGACCTCTTCTGCTTCTAGGACAGCTCTATTGCCCCTGTTTTGCACCTAAGCACACCAGCAGGCATCAGTCATGGAGCAGCAAAGCCTTCCCCCTTACCCAGCTTTGTGCAGGACAAGCAGACATACTGTCATGTTCCTTCAGGGGGACTCTCTGAAACTAGGCATTTTGAATCATTAAGGTGAATTAACACAATTCAGCCACACCAGAGGTTGAGGCATGTCCTTCACACACTGGCCCTGCAGAAGCTGCGTTTCAGGGATGTGATGTGCTGCACCACACACCCCAAAGGTGGCACCAAACAAGCAGGGGTGAAGATACTGCTCTGCTTCTGGCTTGGGGTAACCTGAGAGTCCAAGATACTGCCTAAAAGCAGGCTCCCTGGTTCTGGGGTTGGTGGCATGTGAGCTGTCTCCAGGGATGTCCTGGTTCTGGGTCATGCTGCACAGGATAGAAGCCTGTTACCTGGCAAACAACAGGCAGGTGAGCAAGGCAGGGAGGGGAGAGCTGGTGAGAGCATCAGCAGATAGCAGGAGGTAGATGTGGCTCACCAGAACACCCCTCTCTCCCAAATAAAGGCCATTCTGAAACTCCACCTCTACCCTCCCAGCGACTGTGGGTGCAGAATGGATGTCTGCCACCAACCCACCTGGAAGCTGCTCTGGAGCTTTGTGCTCAGGCTGTGGCAGCGGCTCAGAGACTCATCCTGGGTGCTGTGAGAATCATTTTCATACAGGATGCTCTGCCCTGGTACCAGCACTCTGAGCAGCTGCTCTGCCTTCTCCAGGGCCCGGGATGTGTACACCACAGCATCCACCAGCCCCTCTGCACTCACAGCCATGTCCGGCGCGTAGCGGGCAGTGCTGCCGCAGTAGAGAGCCACAGCGTCTGCCCCATTCTGGATGGTGTTGGGGGGCAGCCTGATCATGGGTGCTGGGCTCATGGCACTGCTTCCCACCAAGAAGTAACCCCGCTCATCTGTGTGGTGCCCAGACAGGTCCAACACCCGGTAGGCCTGGCTGTTTTTCCCGTTGTAGAGGACCAACCAGTATCCCTGGAGGTCAAAGCGCTTCCGCCCAGTGTAGAAGAGCTCAATGTACTCTGCGTCCTCTCCTCCCCCAGGGGTGTCTGGGTTCACCTCGTTGATGAGCAGCTTGGCCACTTGCACAGAAGGTTTTTCAGTCCCTTCTGCCATCTCTGATGGAACACCATGAAAAGGAAAGATGTCACCAACACAGGCCTAAGCACAGAGCCCCAGGAAACACACAACTTGCACGCTGTTTCACTGGGGAGAGACCAAACCCATCAGAGGGCTGAGGCTGCTGGCTCAGATTTTAACACCTGCAGGCTCCACACTCCTCAGAAGAGCCCTGGCAATACACTAACACCAGCTGTACCAGTGGAGCTTGCTGTTATTCCAGGCAAGGAGCAATATGGGCTCTAGGAACGGGATCAATGGAACTGCCAGAGCTGGAGAAATGAAGGGAGGGACATCTCCCTCCTCTAGGAGAACTAGACCCACGTGGCCACCCTCAAGCACATCACATCCCCCAACCTGCAAGAACGATGACTGGTACCTGGAGGCAAGTCTGGCACATTTATATCCTTGAAGCAAGAGCTCTCTGCTGTGATGTTCCTTCTGTCGAGACTCCCGACTCTCGGCCTCTCTAGGAATGCCCTGAAGGCTCGGAGCAGGCTGCTCAGCTGGTCCTCTGACTTAGCAGTTAGCAGAGTGGTGAACACAAGCCCCAGGTCCTGGCAGGTTGCCTTTGGCTCTGCAGAAGCAAGCAGAGGACTGCCTCAGTTTCCCCATGCTGCCAAAAACCCACTTTCTCCTGGAAGACACCCAGAACTCACCAGCTCATCTTTACCACTGCTGCCCTCCTGGCCAGACTGACCCAGGGCAGCTCACACCAGCCACACAATGCTGTGAGCTCTGCCTGTGCCAAGGGTCAGACAAAGTCATACAGAACACCCAGACACTGTCCTCATCCTTCTGAGGCCCTGTAAGCCCATCTACAAAGAGACTGGTCCCTTTGCAGGGTGTCTCAACATAAGCTAAACGTAATGCTGCTCATGATGCAGTCATGGCTCTTCTCTTCCTATGTCTGCATGTGCTCATCACCCTTGTGCACTACCCCCAGTAGGGACATCAGGAAACCAACACAGACCAGTAAGGCCACTTGCATTTCTGCTGCAACCTGGCTCAGTTCATATGGATCCTAAGGATTAGAAGGCAACAAACTCCTGGTGGAGATGTCAGCCCTGATGCCACACCTGTCTGACTGCAAATGCTGAAGGCCAAAATAGCCAGTGGTCTGCAGATGAGCACTGATGGGTGTTGGTGGAGCTGCAGATGGGAGTGCTCTGCAGAACATGGAGGAACAGCACCATGCTCTGCAGAACACTCATCAGCACCAAGCTCAAACTAGCTGGGATCCAAGCCAGGAGAATCACAGAATCATAGAATGGTCTGGGTTGGAAGTGACTCCAAGGATCATAGAGCTCCAACCCCCCTGCCACAGACAGGGACACCAACCTCCAGGCCTGGAGCTACACAAGGTTGCCCAGGGCCCCAGCCAACCTGGCCTTGAACACTTCCAGGGACAGGGCATCCACTACTTCTCTGGGCAGCCTGTTCCAGCCCCTCACCACTCTCTCTGGAAAAAACTTCCCCCTAAGATCTAATCTAACCCTTCCTTCCTTTAGTTTTAATCCATCCCCCTTGTCCTGCCATTATCTGCTCTTTTAAAAAGTTGAATCCCCTCCTGCTTATCAGCTCCCTTCAGGGACTGGCAGGCTGCAATGAGGTCCCCCCACAGCCTTCTCTTCTCCAGGCTGAACCAGCCCAGCTCCCTCAGCCTCTCTTTGTAGGGCAGCTGCTCCAGCCCTCTGAGCATCCTCGTGGCTCCTCTGAACCCTCTCCAACAGTCCCACATCTTTAATGCACCACAACAGGGAATATAGGAATGAAAATCCAAAGTGAATGGGTGCTAACCACTGGTACTGGGTAGTTAACCACCGGTACTGACTGGTTAACCACTGGTACTGGGTAGTTAACCACCCTGAGCTGCCCTGCTTGCTCCTGCCCAGTTCACCTTTGAAGTAGGCAGCAGAGACTCCACAGCTACAGGATTCATCAAGGGCCTGGACCAGAGCCATCAGGATCTCTTCTGACTTCAGGAGCCACTCCTGGCAATCTAGGAATAAAAAGCCAACTGTTACCCAGACAGTGCAACCTCAGTCAGGAGATCCAGCTCGTTCTGGGGTGGGTGCAGCTCAGCTCCTGCTTATCACCCAGATGGCCTGAAAAGGCTTCACTCCACCCCGAGCAGCTGGGTGTGGGGATGAAGACTGGGGAAGCTCAGCTGGACATGGGTTGCCACAAGGACAAAACATTGCAGAAAACTGTCACTTGTCCTAGTTGTGTTTCACAGAATCACAGAATCATAGGGGTTGGAAGGGACCTCCAGAGCTCATGGGGTCCAACCCCCCTGCCAAAGCAGCTCCCCAGCTCATATTGCACAGGTCGGTGTCCAGACGGGGCTGGAATCTCTCCAGAGAAGGAGACTCCACATCCCCTGGGCAGCCTGTCCCAGGGCTCCCTCACCCTCACTGGGGAAAAGTTCTTCCCCATCTTGGTGTGGAACTTCCTGTGCTCCAGTTTACAGCCATTGCCCCATGTCCTGTCCCCACAGACACTGAAAAGGGGCTGGCCAATTCCCCCTGCATCCCCTGCCTAAGATATTTATAAACACTAATTAGGTCCCCCCTAAGTCGTCTTTTCTCCAGGCTGAACAGTCCCAGCTCACTCAGCCTGTCCTCATAGGGGAGATGTTCCAGGCCCCTAATCATCTTCGTAGCCCTTCTCTGGACTCTCTCCAGGAGGTCCCTGTCCTTTTTATCCCAGGGAGCCCAGCACTGGACACAGTACTCCAGGTGGGGCCTGACCAGGGCAGAGCAGAGGGGGAGGATCCCCTCCTTCGACCTGCTGGACACACTCTTCCTGATGCATCCCAGGATCCCACTGGCTCTCTTAGCCACCAGTGCACACTGCTGGCTCATGGCCAACCTGTCATCAACCAGGACCCCCAGGTCCTTCTCCACAGAGCTCTTCTCCAGCAGGTCATCTCCCAGCCTGTGCTGATACAGTGGGTTATTCCTCCCCAGGTGCCAGACTTTACACTTGCTCTTGTTGAATTTCATTAGGTTTCTCCCTGCCCAGCTCTCCAGCCTGGCCAGGTCTCTCTGGATGGCAGCGCAGTGTCCTGCCTGTCACCCACCCCTCCTTTAGTGTTAAGTTCACACAACCCATCACGACCCTGGGTGGTCTTCCTGGGCTGCTCTGGCTTTGTGCACCTGCTCTTGGCCTTAGGAGGTCCTGCCTAGGAGAGCAGAAATAACTCATACTCACCTGCCACATGAAGGCAGAAGGAGAGGGTCTGGCTGAAGCGTTTGCTGGGGCAGTCATTGAACTTGCCAGGGGTGGGCCTGCTGAGGGCGTAGGACAAGGAGTCCCGGGTGACAGAGCAGCAGTTGCACTGGCTCATGGACACATGTCCCAGCTGGTGCCTGAAAGAGACCGACTTGCGTATGACAGATGTGACCTGCCAGCCAGAGACCTGAGCCCTCTTCTCCCACCAGTCACACCTGCCTGCACCAGAGGGTGAAAACACACACTTAATAGTTTTCTCCCTCCACGGTCTGGACAGAAGATACCCCATCCTCATCAGTACCTCCTGGCCTCAAAAGGGGGGAAAAAAAAAGCCTGAGCTCACTAAATCTTGAGGGTGAAGAGCACAGGCTTTATCCAAGCCATTCTCTTTAGCACTGGCTGCTTTTCTGACTGGTCTGCAGACAGGCAGATAGTACAGACACATCTGTGCTCAGCCTGGGATCACCAGGAAGAATGGTGTCATGCAGCTGGAGAAACGGGAAAGGCAGCACTGGAAGGTGAAATGCTTGAGCAAGAGCCCTTAACTCAAAGGTGAAGAGCATGACTGGGGTTTGGACTAGATGAGCTTTAAAGGTTCCTTCCAACCCAACCCATTTTATGGTTCTATGAAACCCCACTGTGAGGAGCTGCACAGAGCAGAGCTGGAGGAGACCACCTCCTTATGGAACAAGTGCAAGGTTTGTTTCACAAGACAGAGGGGGATGAGCAAAGGAAGGAACAGGAACGTTCTTTAAGTGGTGACCCTGTCATGGGAGCACCCTTCCCTGATGCAGTTGACTCCACTGTAGTCTCAAATGGTCTCCAAGGGTACTTCTCCTGCAGCTACAGAGCCAGGACCCTGGTGTTTAGCTGACAGTTACACACAGAGGTCAGTCTTGCTCTCTGCTGCATTTTGACCTAAAATTCCATCCTGAACCTAAGAAAAACCTCACCTCATTGAAAGAGGTGCTGGAAACATGATATTGACCATTACACTTTTATAAGTAATAAAAAAATCACAGAATCACAGAATCGTAGGGGTTGGAAGGGACCTCGAGAGCTCATGGGGTCCAACCCCCCTGCCAAAGCAGCTCCCTGTCTCATATTGCACAGGTCGGTGTCCAGATGAGACTTGAATATCTCCAGAGAAGGAGACTCCACCCCCCCCTGGGCAGCCTATTCCAGTGCTCTGTCACCCTCACTGGGGAAAAATTAGAGTTATAAAATAATAACCAGCAACCATTTGGTCAGAAAATTCTTCCTTCTACTTCCTAGAGTACTTCACTCTGCAGCTGTACAGCTGCACCAGGACTGCTGTGGAGTGGGGACTCCTCCAAACTCAGACCAGGTGGTAGAAAAAGGCCAGGACTCAGTAGCACCACGAGCAGACTCTGGTCTGGAGGTGGCACTTGTCCGCCAGCCGTGCCCGGGGTTTGGGACAGCAGGCAAGGGTGCCCGGTGCCCAGCTCTCATCCCAGCCCTGCCCAGCTTCTCACCGCTTCTCCTCGTAGGCAGGCCTGCCAGGGGTCAGGGTCTCCAGCAGCTCAGGGTTTGGTTCCTCCTTGCTCATGTACACAAAGGCATCCAGCACGCCGGCCGCCGGCAGCGCCTTCCCCGGGACGAAGCTGCTGCTGTGGCCTCTGTAGAGAGCAATGGCGCCGGGGCCAGGCCTGAGCACGGGCCGGGGGGTGTTCTCTGGGAACGGCAGGGCCACTGCACACCGGCAAGGGGAGGAACAACAATGGCAAGTAAGCAACACGTGAGCCATACCTCTGCTACGGAGGTGCTGTGGGCTGACCCTGGGTGAAGGCCTGGTGCCCAGCAAAGCTGCTCTATCACTCTATCTCCTCAGCTCAGGACAGGGGAGAGGAGATGCAATGAAAGGCTCATGGGTGGAGGCAAGGACAGGGAGAGATCACTCACCAGTCACTGTCATGGGCAAACCAGACTACACTAGGAGAAAATTCATCTATTTTATTATCAAACCAAAACAGAGCAGAGCAGTGAGAAACAAACTCAAACCTTCAAACACCTCCCCTCGCCCCTCCCTTCTCCCTGGGCTCAACTTCACTCCCAAATTCTCCCCCTGAGCAGCACAGGGGGATGGGGAATAGGGATTGGGGTCAGTTCATCATACACTGTCTCAGCTCCTTCCTCCTCAGGGAAGGACTCCTCACACTGCCCCTGCTCCAGCCTGAGGACCCTCTCATGGAAGTCCTGAGGTGACTGCTAAAAGCTGTTGAGAAAAGCAGAGCTCAAGTGGACAATCAGCTCTTCTACTTGTGGCAAGAGAGTATTTGGAGCACTTTGAATTGTAAAAAGGAGCCCAACTGCTTTGGAAGAGAAAAAAAAAGGTTTAGTTGCAAAAGTATTTTCATTTTTAGGGGAACCAGCTTTGTCAGGGATGAATTTACTCCCTGACTCAGAAATCATGAGCCAGTCAATTACACAAGACATCTGCAGAGTCAGCATCTCCAGCTGCCAAAGTCTTCTTCTGAGGTGCCCAAAATAACAATGAATTTCTTCCCCCCTTTGGTGGCCAGGAAGAAATTTTGAACATTGGGAGGAAGTTTAGATGGCAGCTTCAGACAGCCAAAACATGTGTGACCCACATCTGCAGGTGGTGCAATGGGAGAAAAGCCCTTGTTCTTTTCCAGGAAGAACATACCCTCTGTGAATGACCATCAAGGTCTACACAGAGAAGGGGGACACTTCAAGGAGACATGGGGCAGTCAGCATCCTGCAGCTGCCTGGCCACAGGGCTGGGAGCAGAACCATGTCCTCCTAGACAGCAAAGGCACACAGGGACTTCTAACCTCCACAAGGTCCCTTGACTGGAGCTCTGCAAATCTACTACTGCTACAAGACAGCCACCTCCTTCTACCTTCTTTTATAATGGCCTTTAGTTTGTGTACCAGGAAAAAGCATAAGCAAACAATCCCTGCCTCCTCACAGTCTACTCACACCTCTGACACACCTGTCAGGGCTCTCCTAAGTTTCCCCTTTTTGAGGAGTACTTAGTTATTTTTCCTGTGGAAGCATTTCCAGAGCACTGCCCACTCTAGCTGACCTTCTCTGAATGTCTCTAATTCTAATACATCCTTTCTGAGACCAAGGTGTTAGACTACACAAGGCAACTAAAGATACAAGGAAACCATTATCATACACAGTGCTATAAAAGACGCTCTCCATTCTTTTCTCTTCTCCTAAAATGCTTTTAACATTTGATTTGCTTTTCTACCTACCACTGAGCACCAAGCTACATTTTCACTGTTGTCTCAGAACGCCAAACAACAATAAAAACTGAGAGCATCCCCAACCTTGACTGATCAGTGCCCCAGCTCTGAGGTAGTCATGAAAATACAGTCCTTACCTGGGGTTCTGCTTTGTCCTGGACCGATCAGCAGCAGCCCATCCAGGGAGGTTTTGCCATAAACATCCATGGTGAAATAGATCTCTTTGGTCCGACCGTCGATCAGCACCAGAACAATGTCCTTCAGCATGGTGGAGTGGGGACCCTGCAGCTCTATGAACTCGAACTCCTCAGAAGAAGAGGCAGTGGAGACCTCACTGATCAGGACCGCGGATGCGTTCAGCTGAGGAGTCAGGATGCAGTGGTTGTGTGTGCCCGGGGTGGGCATGGCCACCTGGAAGATCCACTGAGAATCTTCCCCACGGCACCTTTCTATCGACTCATCCATGGTCCTGAAGGTGGAGTCCTCCAGGAAAGCATCTCTGCCAGGGGTCAGGACCCTGACCAGCGTATCTGCTCTGTCTGTCTCCTTAGTCTTATGGACCAAGGCGTCTACTAGGCAGTAACCTGTGACACTCATGCCCTCCCTGTAGTTCCCTTTCCCATAGTAGAGAGCAATGGCATCAGGGCCGTTCTGGATCGTGTTCTTAGGAATAACTATAGCAGGGTTCACAGAGGCAGAGCCAACAAGAAGCAGCCCCTGGCTGTTGGTAACTTTGCCCTGGAGGTTTAAAACTTTGTAGGCACGGTTTCCATTGCCATTGTAGAAGACCAGATAGTAGCCATCCAAAGGGACTGCTTGACCACTGGTGTGATACAGCTCCACAAACTCAGAAGTGTCCTCTCCTGGGCTGTCCGCGTTGACTTCATTAATCAAGAGGGTATGCTCTGTTTCCTGCTCCCTGGGGTTCTTTATGAGGTTCTGAGCTGCAACCTTGGTAAGCCAGACGTATGCAAGTACCACCAACCCAACGTGCCAGATTGCTCCCATGATGAAGGCTGAGATTCTTGTTTCAGTTCCAATCCAGAGGGGAGGGACCTGTCCTTTCCACAGCCACAAACAGCACAGAAGGATGCTGTCACCACGTGGCTGTGGCAGGACAGTGACCCACAGCCTCTGACCTGGATGGGCACTAGCAGAGGCACTGGCAGAGTGAGGAACGCCTCTTCAGGGGAATTCTGGATGGAAAGCAAAGCAGCAATCCCACAGAAATCAGAACATGAAGGGTATGGCTTGAACAAGAGATTTCCCAGCTCAGATCCTCTAAAAGTGGAGAGAGAAAAGAAGAATCTTGTTAGAAAACACAGAAACACACTGGTGACATTTACCAGCCTCAAAGCTCCTGCCTGAGCTTCTTTGGAGGTTTATCAAGATGTGTCACAGCGACTGCAATGGGACAAGGCCAGCAGCTCCCAGTGTTTGAGGCCCTCAGACTTCTGTGAACACTGGAAGTTGTACAGTGTGTTATTCCCCTGAGTCCAATTTACTCCATGGGAATTAACACAAAATGGCACTAAAGATGAGGTTAACCATCTTCCCAGGAAGAGGAAGAAGAGGACAGATGGGTTTGGCTGGATTCCTGTTGCAGCTCCACTGAGCACCATGCCAACCAGCCCTGCTGCAGCAGAGGTCTGCAGGATAAGCAGTGCAGAGGGGGAACGGGCAATATAAGCCATTTGGGGCAGGAGGAAGAAAAGAAAATACTTCTTTTCCCATTTCCAGAGATGTTTCAGGTGTGCCACCACCTGCTAGGCTTAGACAACCTCCTGGCAGCCATCGGCCACCAGAGATCAGATAAACAGGGGTGTCCGGTCCGTGCAGTGGACCAGCATGGATGCCAGAGTCCTCCCTCCTCCCTGTGCTGCTGTGGGGCCACATCCACACCGGGCTGATGGATGAGGAACACACCTAACCCTCCAGCTGCTTAAAATCACACCTGATGATCCCAGCAGCCCAAAGTGGTGACTGCAGCATGGGTGGATACCTGCAGCGGGACCACAGCACCACAACCTTCAGCTACAGATGCAAACACCCAGGCTGGTGCCTGAGCCTGGCCGTTTGTCACAGCCAGCTGAGTGTGGGTGCACAGACATCTCCTCACACAGGGCAGGAGTTACAGTGGCTCCAAGGCACGAAGCTGACAGCGACTCTACAGCAGAGCAGACCCTGATGGAGAGGTGACCCTGAGCCACCCTGCCCTGTAATTCTCTCCCTTCCACAGAGCCTGGCAGCTCTGAGGGGCTCATCTGCTCTCAGGCTAGAGAGGATGGAGGAGCAGAGGCACGCCTCACGCCTCCTCCGCACGGCACCAGCCCCAGCGCTGCTCTCTCTGCCGTTAGATGGTCACTACAAATTAAAAGCATCGACCCCTTTCAGGCACAGTTCATCCCCCAAATCCCCAGCAGCAGCCCCTGCCAGCAGACTCTAGCTCCTGCCCAGCCTCCAAGGGAGAAGAAGCTGCTCCAGCTTCTCCCCAAACCCGCCCCACAGGCGCCCTGTCCCCATCCCGGGTGAAGGCAGGAGACGGGAGGGTGGCTCGGGGGGGCTCCTGCCCAGGGGCGTGCGAGGCACAGGGGAAACGCAACAGAGATGGGAGAAAGCGGCAGGAAAATCCCACCCCTACCACACCCCACCCCCCC
>VZTU01001852.1:219453-240451 GCA_013400835.1 Zapornia atra | reverse complement strand
TGAGGAGGGGCGGGACGTCCCGGGGAGGAGGAGGAGAAGGGAGAGGCGGCCGCGGGGCTCCGTGCCCTGAGTGAGTTCACTCACCCCCGTGTCCCAGCAGCCCGCTCTCGGGCTCGCCCCAGCTCTTCTCCCGGGTGGGTGGGCGGACGGACGGACGGACGGACGTTTACCAGCTCTGTACCCGCCCCCAAGCCCAGGCAGGAGCAGCAGCTGCGGGTCATTGTGTCTCTCCTTGCACCAGCCTGCGTGCCGGTGGCGGGTGCCGTTCCCAGCCCGCCCGAGGCGCAGTGGCAGGGCTTGCCCTGGGACTGGTCCCTGTAGCCGCCACAAGCCGCCGGGCTGTGTTTCTGCACTGTGGGACCCAGCCTGCTCCGGCTGGGTGTGGATGGAACAGCAAATACAACTGCACATCTCCCAGCACGCCTGGTCCAGAGGAGCTTTAAACCTCCCTAGATTGCACTGGGACCTCGCTCCCTGGTCTGACCCTTCCCATCAAGTCTTGGACCAGCTCACTGGGCTGCCCAGTTGCCTTTCCCCGTGTGTGGTTACTCTCCCCCTCCTCCAGACACAGGGACTCTGGGAAGAGAAGGTCCTGGAGATCCCCTCTGGGCTGGACTCTGTGCCAAACACTCATTGACCAAGCAGCTGCTGCTGCAGCTGGGGCCAGATGTGGGCTCCTGCTCATGACTCAGCAGCCCAGAGTCTTCCTCTCTGTGGTAGCTGGAAACCATGGCTTCAGCAAGGGGGGAGGTCTGCCAGAGGGGCTGTGTCTGCCCCAGGTCTTGCTGCCTGGGCTGGGGCGACCTGTGCCTCACAGCCCTGTCATCTTCCCAGGATCCACAATTATTCCTGGAGGAGAAGCGGCTCCGTGAGGGGGCAAGCTACGTGTACCCCTGTGTGTGTGAAACAGTGCAAGGGCATCTGTACCCCAGGAAAGGAGGACCTCAGCAGTATGAGCTTTCCCAGGCTCTGGCACTGCCTGAAGCAGCATGTGCATCCCCGGAGCTGTGCTGGGGCAGTTCCCACCCAGGGCTTGAACAAAACCAACCCGCTGAGCAGGCAGAGCTGACTGCTGAGCCTGAGCACCCCGGGCAGCTGCTGTATGAGGGCGCAGTGAGGCCCATACTCCTTCTGACAGGGCTTACTCACTTTAGCTATCACATTCTGGAGACATTGTATTTATGCAGTCATGAGGCTCTGGAATTGCACAGGAGGTGGAGAGGAAACACCCTTACCCAGAAGGGGCCCTGACTCATCCCTTGCTGGGATCCGCATGGCGCAACTGGACTTGGCAGACTCCCTGCCCGTGCCTGTGGTGGGTCCCAGACCTGCCCCAGCCCCCACACCCTCCCGCCTCCGCTGCCTGCTCAGCCCTGGTGCTTGCCTTGCCCACTGCTGCTCTGTCCTGGTGGGAAGCCCAGCCTGGACCCCAGGAAGCTCCTTCCTCCCATCTGTGCCTTCTCCAGCCGTACCAGAGCGTGCCAGACTGTGGGGAGGCATAGAAAGGGGGGATCTGGGGACAGAGGACCAAACCTCCTGCCAGGAGATGAAGGGAGCCTCTGTGGAGTCGCTTCCATGAGGGGCTGCTGCCCAAGCAGTGAGGGGCACCGGGGGGGGCAGAACAAGTCTCCCTCATGGGAAAAGCGCAGGGGTGGTGGGGCAGCACCTAGGGACATCCCTCCTGCACACAGCCTGCTCATGGACACTGTGCTCAGGCATAGGGCTGATACCTGAATTCCCTTGGTGACCAGTCTGTCCAGGAGATGGGTCTGCAGCGCTGGGCAGCTCTGGGCCACAGGACAAGGGGGAAAGCTGCAGCTCTCACCCCTTTGAGGGGGGGCAGTCCCTATCTGCTGGCAGGATGGGATGGACACTGATGCATCTGTGCTCTCCAAGCTATGGCAAGCACATCCTGGAGCAGCTTTGCTGAGGCAGAGCTCAGCAGGAGGAGTGCATACGGCTCTGCAAATGCCTTAACCACTTCACTAGGAGAACATACCTCACTGCCAGAATGTGTTTCCTACCTGTGTTCTGAATAAGCTCTGCTGGATGGATCTGCTAAAGGCAGGAAAACCCTGGAAGCTCAGGTGCTGACTAGGGCAGTTTTTTCTAGCATTGAAAATACACCCTCAGCAGAAGCTGCGTTGTTGAGGTGCTGGAGCATGGCCAGCCTGCACCTGGCCAGATGGGCCTTACCACCAGTGGAAGCAGCTGGAGATGTCTGACCCTGAGCACATGGGGGAGAAGCAGAAGCACCCTTTGGTGCTGCTGAGGAGCACTGGGGGGACCCATGAAGGACCAGCTGGGGCAGAACCGGCTCCAGCAAAGCCCCTGGGGGTATTTGGCCAAGTTGATGCCCAGCATGGTGCACTGTGGCCCTCCACCACTCCCACCCCACAGCTGGACTGGGCACTGTGGGGTGTGCATTGCTGAGCAGGGGTAAGGCACTGTGTGATCAGACTCAACACAACCCCGGAGGCTGGCCATGGTGATAACAACCACCACAAGCCTGTGTGGGGTGGGTGCCCAGCAGTGGGTGGGTGCCCAGCAGTGGGTGCTCTCTGCTGTGCTGCAGCACTGAGAGGTGTGCAGGGATCCCCACAGGTGTGGGCATAGCATCCTGGTAGCCATCTGCATCTGCTGCATCCAGATATTCAGCGGTGGCCATGGGTGTCCTGGCTGGCTGGCTGGCTGGCTGGCCGTGGCCGAGCTGCCACGGGGCAAGTGCAGCAGGGACCGGGCAGGAGGAGGTGAAGAGATGTGCCTGGGGCTCAGCTCACTGACACAGGCACAGAGAGCTCAGTGTTTATTGATAGTTTTGCTGCAGAAGGTTTGCCCAAGGCACGAGCCCACTCCCCACACCCCCACGGCCGCAGGCTGCCTCGGCAGCCCCCCCGGCGCTCCGGACGCATCGCAGACCTTGCAGAGCAGGGACGTACACAGCCCCCTCCCACCAGGCTGCTGTGCTGCCCACCAGGCTCTGCCTGCACCCCAGCTGCTGGTTCCATCCCAGCCAGGGCCCGCAGCGATCATCAGCGTGTGTCAGCGTGGGCACCGCCGTCCCTCCGCAGAGCAGGCAAAGGACCCGGCCTGGCCCGGCCCTGGGTGGGGAGCAGCACTCCCCAGACGCCTGCTCTGCTGCTGTCAAGGCAGATACACACCTCTGAGCTCCTGCCCTGCCGTTCACAGGGCCTTTCCTTTGTTACTGCTACTCTACATGGCAGGGCTGCTGTTCAGCTAGCAAGCGCTGTCCTACGGCCGCTGCTGCGAAGCGAATCTAACACACGGCACCTCCCCGAGCCTGGAGACCTCCCTGCTGCTTGTGATGAGTGCTCCTGCAGCTGCCAGGCTGTCCCTCGCAGGCTGACAGGCAGCAGGCATTTGCTGCTGGCTGAGGGGAGATGTGAGCTTGGGTTCAGGTGGGGTTTCCACAGCACCCAGCTGGGAGATGCTCCCCACCCCCCTCAGATCAGGTATGGGGGCTAGGGAGAGCACAGGGGCAGTTTGATGAGCTGCAGCCTCCCCCTGTTCCCCTCCCCTTCTGCAAAGGGCTGGCAGGTGGCTTGGCACCCACTGGATGGACAGCACCAAGCACAGCATCACTCTCATAGGCACTGGGATCAGGGAATACAGGGGATAAAATCATGCAACTGATCCTGTCTTGGGGGACAGGAGGGGATTCAACTTTTTAAAAGGGCAGATAATGGCAGGACAAGGGGGATGGATTAAAGCTAAAGGCAGGAAGGGTTAGATTAGATCTTAGGGGGAAGTTCTTTACAGAGAGAGTGGTGAGGGGCTGGAACAGGCTGCCCAGAGAAGTAGTGGATGCCCCGTCCCTGGGGGTGTTCAAGGCCAGGTTGGATGGGCCCCTGGGCACCCTTGTGTAGCTCCAGGCCTGGAGGTTGGTGGCCCTGCCTGTGGCAGGGAGGTTGGAGCTCTGGGATCCTTGGGGTCCCTTCCAACCCAGACCAGTCTATGATTCACACAGAAAGAAGCTCTAAAGGAGGATGTGCTCAGCCCCAGCGCGCTCCAGCTTCAACCTGAAGCTGCAGGTGGCAGCCTTGGGCTGGACCCCCGCAGGGGGAAGCGTGTGCAGCCCCCTGGCTCCCCCGGTGTCTGCACAGACCCCGTCTCCCCTCAGCCAGAGCACTGAGCCAGGCAGCTGCCAGCGGGAAACACCAGCAGCCCCCAGGCTGTGGGACAGCTTGGGGTTCCGTGTGGCCCGAGATGGGCAGCTAGGGCACTGCTGAGCTCCAGGGGCTGGTGGGGCCAGACTGTTTGGTGTTTCTTGAGCTGCTGCCTTCTCTTTTTAGGCTCTGCCTTTTCTCTCAGCACCACGTGGTGCTGCCCAGGGCCACCGGCTGGGTAGGACGCTATGGCTGCTGTGGAGCAGTCTGTCTTCAGCCAGTGGGGGTCTGGTGAGATGGTGGCTGCAGCTGTACAAACCAGATGGGATGCTTATTCTCAAGAAACAGCAAACATCCCTGACCTAGCCTCAATGCAGAGAAAGCTTTTTGCCTTAGCCTCAATGGAGCTGCAATGTCAAGCATTCCTTCTCCCCTGACCCAGGTATGCCCCCTGAAGATGCCCCATCCCATCCCATCCCATCCCACCCCACCAAACCCCTTGGTTCACGCCAGGTCTCCTCTGGGAAGGCTGTGATGCTGCTAGTTCTGCAAGCTGCTGCCACACTCTGTGGAAGCTGGAGCTGTCAGGGAACAGAAAGGAAAAGGAAATGAGACCTGGCTGAAGATGGCAGGAGTGGGATGTCATCAGAGACCCTGGGAGGAGGAGGAGGAGGAGGAGGAAGAGGAAGGGGAGTAAGCACTGACTGCCCATGCCCTGGTGGGAAGGCAAGTGTCTACTCAGGGTGGGCTTCACTTCAAGGCAGATGACAGTAATGTTGGCAAAGACCATTTTCTGGGTTGCTGGCTCAAGTGGCTCTGGAAAGCACCAAGACCAGCAACCCCTCTGCCAGCCCTGCTTTCTTGGAGAGGTCCTGGCTGTGTCTCCCACTGGTGAACAATCACACCCAGGGAACCACACAAACACGAGGCAGAGGCAGGAACCCCAGCGCAGGGCAACGTGGTCAGATGGCTTCAGCCTCAGTCCTCCTTGTCCTGGCTGGGACAGGGACAAGTGGGGCAATGGGACTCTGAGGCCACTGGGGCTTGTGGGGCAAGACAAAGCACAAGCTGAGGTTCAGGACCTCAGCTCAGCCCTCGTGCTCAGTGGTTCCTCAATCAGTGGACAGGGGGTATAGACAGGAGAGCTGCAGGTACCGCCTGCCAACGGTGCCACAAGCTGTGGCCACTGCACCCCTTTAGCCTGGCCAAAACAGGCAGCGAGGGACAGGGGACACTTACCAGCCACTGCTCTAAGAAGTATGGGTCTCAGGCTGAATGGCTGCTTCAGGCCTGCAAGAAAAGAGCAAAACAGAAACACAGAGGCAGTCAGTGGGGAGGTGACAGCTGTGTCTGAAGCAAGAGGAGAAACAAAACAGTGGCATCACCCTTGGAGAGAAGGACACTCGCCCCAGGGTGGAGCAGCGGTCCTCAGCCCAGTGCTTGCAGGTGGGACCTGCTGATGCTGCTCACAGGCTGAGGATGCAGCAGTCCAAACCAAGGTCTCTGGGGAGAGCAAAGCAGCTTTTGGCCAACCCAGTTGCAGAGCTCTTTGTGCACCACAGCTCCAGCCCCAACACTCCTCTTCTTTGCGTGGGTGCAAAGCCCAGATGACTTCAGTGCCCCAAGCTGGACTTCACACCAGAATGAGCTGTGACAGAGCAAACCAGCAGCCACAGATCAGATTGTCAGAGGCCATCCAGCATGCAGGGGCCCAGTGCCCACTCCTGAGGGGCATCCCAGCTATGAAGAGCTGAGATGCTTTGTTCAGGGAGCGCTCAGATATTTGCATCTACTTCAAAGGGGGCTGACACATGCACACAACCCTTGATGCTGGGAAGCACAAGAAGTTCTTGCTTTGAGCTACATGCAACCCTGGCAGGAAAGGACATCTTCCCTGCTCATCAACTCCTGAGATCTCTGAATCTACTTCTCTTCTATGTGCTCCAGGCAAAAAAGGGAAGCTGCCTGAACACCTGCCCAGTCCTGGATACCATCTGAGCATCTCCACGTGGAGTGGCAGGGCCAGGCCCTTGCTCCCTGTGACCAGGACCTGGCTTTGCCAGCAGCACCGCTCTGAGGAAGCCGGTCCCACCAAGCCATCATGAACCCCTCCCCACTCCCCACCTTCCTCTGAACTGACACTGGTGCAGCTGCCAAGGAACGGGCTCTAATTATAAACCAGCAGATGCTCTGCATGTCTGAGGAAGGTTATTTCAGCTGTCAACATAACCTGATGCACAGGGAGCCTGGGTCAGCTCTAAATTGCCATGACAGGGCATTTGGCACGACCGACGTTGCAGAGCCAAAGCGAGGTTACACTGTACCATCACAGACACCCCCCCCACACACACTGGGTGCTCTGTATGGCCTAACACATTCTATACAGCTAACACATCACAAACATCCCTGGAAGGACACAACAAGAGAGTGTAAGTAAACCACCTTCACCCAGCTTGGCTTCGTGGAACCAGCACAAGCACTTACTGGTGCTGGGGAAGGTGGAAGTGGGCAGAGGATGTAAATACATCCCACACATCTGTCTGTGCACATACATTGGCCTATACATTGCACATTACACCAGACAAAGAGTGCTGCTGCTCCCCCATGCTGGGGGTTACAGGACCACCCAGACTGGGTAGATGTTGACTGTTAGAACAGAACAGAAATAAACACCCCAGCAAGCGCTTCCCACTGGCTGAACAACATAAACAGAGAGCCACAGCCTTGGGTTTGATTCCTTTACCTTTTTTTTCCCCACAAACCCCATTCCCTTTGCTCTCCTCCTTGTCCTGAGGACACCCTCTGTGGGTGCCATTTATCTCTTTCCTGTCACTTAGGTCATGGCAAACTTTGGAGCGGGACTGAGCCTGCTGTAACATGGCTGTTCAGCTCCAGTCCATCTGTGTGGGTCACCTTGAGACTTCAGTGAAGGGGCTCAGCAACAGAAACAAAACCTTTCCTCTTTGTCTCAAAGGTCCCTAGCCCCCAGCGTCCCTGCACAGTGACAGAGGACAGCTCAGACCCCAGGGTTCCACTTGGTACGGCCACTGCAGCCCATCAGGATGCTGCCCAGACTCTGGGCTCCATCAAGGGCTTGGCTGCCACCCACAGCCAATGTGCTGGGAAAGGCCTCTCCGAAACCACAGAGGTTCCCAAGACAAGATGCTGCCCCATCCCCCAGACACACACCCTGGGTGAACGATGGGAGCCCAGCAGGGCCTTTGCTGATGTCCATGAGACATGTCATCACTGGGCTATGCCAAGGAAGAAAACGATGCCACCTCTTCCCCTCCTATACAGCCGGAGCTCCTGCCCCACATTAACAGCTAAAGTACCCCAGAACCATCCTGTGCTCCTCCACATCACCCACCTTCACAACCTCACCCATCCCCGGCCCACTCCTGGGGCTGTCCTGCCCCAGGGCCGCTGCACACCTCCCACAGGGAGCCACCCACACCACAGGGACCTGCCAACCTGCCAGGTTGTCCTCTCTCCCCAGCCTGGGAAGGACACAGCTGAGCTTAGCAGACACAGAGTCCAGAAGAGCAAGAAAAGAAAGGAAGGAGGAGGCAAGGAGAGCTACAGACAGAACAAGATGCCCATGGAGAGCTGTCTTTACCGGTAACCCTCACGGTATCTCCTGGAAGCAGTCGGGCGCTGTCTTCTCACATAGGGATCTGTGTCTACCGTCTCCTGAACCGCTTGCTCTGGAAGCAAGACAAAGAAAGACAGACCTCTGTTGAGAAGCTCCTTGCAGCTGTCAGCCTGCCAGGAGTCTGCCTGGCAACAGATCCAGTGGGGGCTCAGCACGGTGGGACTCCCGAGCTCTGGATCTCATAAGATGCTCCTGAAAGTCTGCTCTGGAGCCCTCTGCCCTCCTTCTTTCATGAGCTGAAAGTGCCTTTAATGTCTCAAGCTCAGCCAAACATTTTCAGTTTGGTGCCTTTTTTTCTGGATGGCGTGTTTGGAAACCCAGCACACTGACCTTGTGGAGGTCACACCAGCTGCACAGTGCAGGAGACCATGGCTTCTGCATCCTCTGAGACTCAGGAGGGGCCTCCCAACCAGGGGTCGCACCTGGCCCCACACAGCCAGGACAAGGCCATCACTGGCTTCCAGCACAGACACAGCCCTCGTGTGTACACAGAAACAATGGTCTCCAAAGGACTTCATGGACATCCTTCTGGCTTCCTCCTCCTCTATGCTCACACCACACAAAGGCAACATGTTCTCTTTGAATGCCTGAAGCCACCCATGCTGCCTTCCTAGGGAGCATTTCACCTGCAGTGTTTCTCACAGGGGCTCAGAGGGGCACACAAAGCCAAAGGGCCAACCAAAAATCACTGCCCACCCAGGGAATTGCCATCAGCTGGTTGCTGCCCAGTCCCTGGGGCAGCTGCAAGCCTGGGCTTGTGCTCTTTGTGCCTCATGGTCCATTGTGAACCACTATATGTACACACCACATCAAACACACACGTGTGTTCAGCCTAACAAGGGGCTTTATAGACAGCTGAGGTTTCCAAACAGATCTGCAGGGACTGCAGGATGAGGAAGTGGATGAAGCAGCTTTACCTGGAGGAAACTAAGCTGAGGAGCACTTCCTTCCCCTCAGCACACACAATAGTGAATGGCCAGAGGGCTGGTCAAGTGGAATTCTGGCAGCAGCAGATTCCTTGTAAAGGCAGGCACAGACCTCACTGCTGCCCTCTATTCGCCAAAAATGCTTCCTACCATTGTGGATGGAAGCAAGAAAGGTTCCCAAAAGCTACTGCCAAGAGTAACTGTTTTGGGGAGAGCAGTTTTGAAACCCACTGACAGCGGCAGGGCTGGGATGGGCATGAGCCCCCTCCACTCGTTCTGGCAAACCCTCAATCATTTAACCAGCTCTGTCCACGAACAAGCTCTGGGCTCGCTGCCCTCGTGTGAAGGGAGGGGCAGCGTGTGAGGGGAGGATGTAGAATTTGATTTGGAAGCCAATGACATGATGTGTAGATCAGGCTGAGAGGAAGAAAGCTCAGGGAAGGGTTCCAGCAGCAAGATTGCTGGCCAGGCAGCACAGGCATCAGGGGCTGCCGAGTCAGAGCCTGTGGCCAGGCTGGCCAGGAGGAGGCTGACAGGAGGAAAGGGAAGGCAAAGCAGAATACCCAGATCCTCCCTTCCATCTGCTGCCTTAGGAGTCCTTGTGGTGGTGGGTCAGGGCAAGGACCACACTCTTTTCCTCTGGTAGATGACCTCAGAGAGCATCCTCCAGAGCGTGCCGGATGCCAGGTGGCTGAGTGTGCCAGCACAACGCCCACGATTATCTGCTAGGCCCTTGGGAGCATCTTCTGTGTAGTGACCCTACTTTCAGGGCTCCACAGGCACAGCCACGGTGCTCAGGAGAACCAGCTCCAGCCATAAACCCTCACCAAACCAATGCCTGAGGACAGCTGTTGGCTGGATTGCCCTGGCTGCTCCCTTCCCTGCGCTCGCCTGGCCGGTAGCACACAGCGCTCCCAGCCCGAGGCTGGGGGCTGGCTAAGAAGGAACCTGAGTGTTCTCCTGGGTGCAGAGATGTTCCTGCATGAAATGGCCAAGCCATTCTGGCTGAAGTGCCAGAATCAAATGCCTGCATGGGAGATGGAGATTTCTCTAGCCATTATCTCACAGTTTGGCCCAACTCACCAATCTCTTCCACAATATTCTCAGTGCTTCCAGGAGGAGTGGCTTTCTCCTGTTCAGAAACAAAACAAAACAGAACAGTAACAACAGCCTCAGGTGGGTAGCCCCCTTCAGAGCCCCTTTGCTCTGAGCAAAGCACTGGGGTTTTCTTGGTCATGGCTGTGATTGATGCCATGAACACCACAGGGACAGAACTGCTACCCTCCTGCTCTCCATGCCAGCGTCAGCTGCCTGCAGCCACTCCACCCAGTGAAGGGCTGTCTATCCCATCCCATGCAAGTCCTTCAGTTATGCTGCCATGCAAGCATCTCAAGAGCTACATCCTTCTCCTCAGGGTTGGTTTGGTGGGTTTTTTTTTTTCCTCAAAGAAAGCAACATCTGGATGACTGTGCAAACCAGCACTGCTGGCTCCAGGGTTTGGGGAAAGGAGCAAGAACAGCCACTGCTCTTCCCATAAACACTGCTCACTCATGGGACTGACATGCAGACAGAAAGGACAAGAACAAAGCTGCCCCCACACCTGCAAACACATACTTAAGAGTAACTAGGAGTGATACATTCAGAGTAAGCAGATAGCAGCGATTTGTGCAGAGAACAGGCTGAAAGCCTAAGGAGGGGTGGCCATTGGCCCCACAAACCCACTTAAACTCCTGCTGTGCCCCCCGCAGCTGCACCCAGTGGAGCTGCCTGCAGACACAGACAGGTTTGGGGAGCTGGGTGTCACCCTCCTGCACCAAAGGAACGGGTCTGGGAACACATTTCACTCTGCTCACCTGCACCTGTGACACCAGCCGAACCAGGAAGGCAACAAAGCATCAGATGGGGTTTTCTGATCTATTCAAACTCAGAGACTGTAGCATATGCAGGGAAAGATGAGTTGGGAAAGGGAACAGGGTAAAATGCTTCAGGGGTTCACAGAGTTGATCAGGGGAAATGCTGACTACACTGACCTCAGGTGCTGGAGTTATTTGGTGCTTTAATATTTGGGATAACAGAGGAAATCACACTACAGAGCAGACAGAGTGGCACCTGATTTTAAATATTAAGGAAAATAATATAAAATTTAGAGAGAAAAAAAAATGAGAAGCAGCTTTAAAAAATCAGACTGAAGAAGCCCTTATTTTAATGGTCACAAGCAGAAAGTAACAAAGCCCTGACTTGATTTCATTCCAGTGCAAGTTATCACTGTCAGTCCTGTGCATGTGCAAAGTATATGCTGGTGTTCTCTTTTGTGCCCTCTGCTGCCAGTAGCTCCCCACTGTCCCTCCTCTCCCATTAGCCTGTCGTGGCTTCTCTCCTTCTCCAGCTCAGAAACTTTGGCAGGGGGGCTGGACCCAATGATCTCTCTAGGTCCCTTCCAACCCCTACGACTCTGTGATTCTGTAACTCTCCTGCCCTGGGTAGAAAGCTGTTGAAAGCAGTGCAGAAACCATGTTTAATCAATCCCAAAATCTCTCCTGGGTTTTCCACCATGTCTTGCACCTTCTGTACTCGCCCTGCTTGTGCTGTAAACCTCTACATGAATTATGACTTAAGGAGGACAGCTGCAAGAGCAAGAATGATGGGAGAGGCTGGGAGTCAGTTTGCAGGCTGAAGCCAGCGACTCCCTTTGCTTTGCTCACCCCCAGTGACTGCCAGTGGCACTGACTGCACAGTGCCCTGCTGTGTCCCACCCAGCACCAGAACCCAGGGACACGAGGGGCTTCGGAGCTCTCATGCTGGTGTCTGATGTTCAGGTTGGTTTAGGTTGTTCTCCTGGCCTACAGGTTACACCAGATGGGCTGCCAGTCCTGCTGCCTGGGTGCCAGTGCTGCTAATGGCTGGCTTGCATTTCGGGTGAGCTCGTAGGCACGGCTTTTCTGGGAGCAGGCACCCTTGGGGGCCACTCCTCCTACACCCATGAAACAAACTGCTCTGAACTCAGAGGAGCTCCTGTTAATCTGCTGCTTTTGTCTCCAAGCAGAGCTCTGGATTACTCCGTTTCGTTGTGCAAGAGCTGGTGCAAGGATTCATGTTTCTTACTCCAATGGCAACCCTGAGCAGCTGACCAGGGCCCCACCTTTGAGCTGAAAAAACTCCTGTAGGATTTGCAGACCTCCCTGAAGGCAGGGCTTACTGTGGGCCTGCTATGTGGGCTCTTTGCTGAGCACTGCCTGCCCTCCAGAGGTGTCTTTGAACTTCATCACCCATCCAAGGGCTTTAAACAACCCAGAGAGACCACCTGAGCCACCCAAAGGAAAGGTTGGCTCATCTGGGTGTCAGTGCTGCCCTCCAGCATCCAGACCCTGATGTTCTGCCAGCAGGCTAGCCCCAACAACCAAACAAAGGAATGGAAAAATACAGAACAGATGGAAAAACACACATCCCATTAGCTCCCCAGGCCACACTTTCAGAAGCCTTCCTGCTGGCAAAGGTGCGCTCTGACATTAACCTGACCTCTGTTTTAAAGACTGCCAAGGCTCCTGCTCTGGGCTGGGATATCTCAGGTTGTACTGGCATGGTCTTGCATTCCCATGGGGGCCTGACTGCAACACAATACTGTCCTGGTCAGGCAGTCCTGCCTGCTTGCAGGAGCAGTTGGCTGAGACCCCTGGGCTCCTGCCCCATGAATGCCATTTGGAGAGGGCAGGCAGCAGCACCAGCAGCATGTGACAGCGACAGTCGTACAAAGACAGGATTCAAACACCACACAGGTTTTCCAAGGTGTTTCCAAACAAGAGCTCTAGGTTTTCTGGGAACACCATTCAGTGGGGTGGCCCCCTGCTCGAGGCCAGAATTTGAACAGGAGCTGTCAGGAAGAGCAGAGGGTCTGGCACGTGGGTGGTGTTAAGCTCAGAACAGCCAGCTCCCCCGGGGGCAAACAATGAACAGGAGCACCACAGCAGCACCCCCTGCCAGGCAAGCACTCCCAGGATTAACGCTTCCCTTGCACTTGGGAGGGTGCAACACACCAGGTGTGACGTAGCTGCTGGCTGCCCCAGCTCTCATCAACTTGCACTCCCTAAAGCCACCAGCCAGGAACTGGCATCTGTGGATGAGCCACCGGACACAGCAAGTGTGAGGGGTGGTTTTGCTCCATCATAGAATCATAGACTGGTCTGGGTTGGAAGGGACCCCAAGGATCACAGAGCTCCAACCCCCCTGCCACAGGCAGGGCCACCAACCTCCAGGCCTGGAGCTACACAAGGTTGCCCAGGTTGCCCCATCCAACCTGGCCTTGAACACTTCCAGGGACGGGGCATCCACTACTTCTCTGGGCAGCCTGTTCCAGCCCCTCACCACTCTCTCTGTAAAAAACTTCCCCCTAAGATCTAATCTAACCCTTCCTTCCTTTAGTTTTAATCCACCCCCCTTGTCCTGCCATTATCTGCCCTTTTAAAAAGTTGAATCCCCTCCTGCTTATAAGCTCCCTTCAGGGACTGGCAGGCTGCAATGAGGTCCCCCCACAGCCTTCTCTTCTCCAGGCTGACCCAGCCCAGCTCCCTCAGCCTCTCTTTGTAGGGCAGCTGCTCCAGCCCTCTGATCATCCTCATGGCTCCTCTGACCCCTCTCCAACAGCCCCACATCTTTCTTGTATTGGGGGCCCAGCTCTGGACACAGGACTCCAGATGGGGCCTCCCCAGGGCAGAGCAGAGAGGGACAATCCCCTCCCTGTCCCTGCTGCCACCCCTCTGCTGATGGAGCCCAGGATCCCATTGGCCTTGTGAGCTGCCAGAGCCACTGCTGGCTCATGTTAAGTCTCTCATCCACCACAATCCCCAAGTCCTTCTCAGCAGGGCTGCTCTCCAGAAGCTCTTCTCTCAGTCTGTATCTGTGTCTGGGATTCTTCCCACCCAAGTGCAACACCCTCCCTCAGACTGACTGCAGGAGATCAGCTTTGGGCGCCTGGCCGCTGTCCCCCGTCACACAGCCAAGGTGCGCCCGGTTGCGAAGCCAAAGGGGCTCAGGACACACTGAGAGTGGTTTGGGGGTAGCACCCAGACCTTCACCCTTGTAGTGGGCTAAATCCACGCCACAGCTCCTGCAGCTCTGCCCAGGAGTTTTATTAAAACACACAGAACCTTTCAGCACCTCTTTGTGACTCCCCTGACTGAGTCTCTTCTTGGTCACTTCTCTCTGTTCCCCTCTCCTGGCTCTGGGACTCTCCTGCTCTCTCCATCCCCCAAGTTTGCTGGAAGTTCAAGTTGGAAGAGCCAGTGCCAGCAATCACCTTCTCTACTCTTGAATTGCTTCTCATCAGTTCTGAGCCAAATCAAGAGAGTCTTTGATTCCCACCTATTACCTTTACGCTGATGTTTTATTTTGGGATCTCTGCCAAGGCATCATCCCTTTGATGTCTACACCACCTTTGTCAACCTGACAGCCACAGGCATAGTCTGTATTTTCTTAGGAAGAACTTGTGCAATTTCCCTTCTGTCCTAGTCACCTCAGACCCTCACCATAACCTCAGCATATTAATTGGCAGCTCTCAACTTTGCACACAAGCTTTCGTTAAGTCCCAGTCCTCTTCCTTCCTCATCTGATCTCTGAAGAATAGGCATAGACAAGCCTTTATTCTGTCTCCTCTTGCAGCCCCATACTACCCTTTCCTTAAGGCTTTATTGTGTGGGGGGAAAACCAGCTTCCCTTTCAGAAGGCTAACATTCTGCCTCCCAGAATCCCTGAATTGTAGGGGCTGGAAGGGAGCTCCAGAGCTCATCGAGTCCAAGCCCCCTGCCCAAGCAGGGTCCCTAGGACAGGTCACACAGGATCACACAGATCCCAAGAGCACAACGTACTCCCCAACCTACCTCACAGGCATTCAAAGCCTTTGCAGAGGTCCCATGGGCAACCTGTGTGCAGAAGCTTGCCAGTGACCAAATGGCCCTTTGGTGTTTATCTGAAAAGAGACTGTGCTGTTCTCTTTGTGGACCTGGCCATGAGGGCTGCCTCCAAGTGCTCTGCAGAATACAGCCACCTGAGCTGAAGTGGAGAAGTAGGGGACAGAACTAGAACAGATAAGCCTTGAACCATAATGCTATCCTTCATCTCATCAATGACTAGAACTCTAAAAAGCTAAATACTACCTTGCCAGTACTGAATATTACTACCTTGCCATCAGCACCCAGATCCTGAAAGGTCACTCCCACCTTGCCAGTCTCAAAAGAGCAGTTCCTTCAGCCCACTGGAAGAAGGAAGTTATTATCACACCTAGGACATTACCTTTAGGCTCATGATGTTTCCTCAGAGGGTTTAACCCAGCTTGGCTCCACATCTCACCACAGCCCTGGGTGCTCTTTCAGAGCCCCATGGCAATGCACTGGCATTTTTCACAAAGCCCTTCAGCTGTCTCAGACCTGAAGACAGATATATGACCAGCAGTAAATCTGTCCCTCTAAATGCTGGTATCATTGCACACTACTGAGATTTGGATTGCTAGCAACCATGCTGGACTCCCTTCTGGTGTCCAGAAGATCTTGAAACCCAGTTTGTCAGAAGTGAGGCAATGTGAAATGAATGACTCTTGGTGTATCTGTGAGTTCTCCTTACATGTTTGCCAGGACTTGGGAAACTCTTCCCTTTTGGGCAGGACTGCAAAGGCTGAACGTTCAGCCCTCCTGCTGCCCCCTGCCTCCATCCAGCCTATGAAACACTCTGACTTTCAACTCCCCCAGTTTCTGAGGACATTCTGAGGAGCCTTTTTCAGTCCAAATCCAAGATGTGACATATATAAAGGTAACCATGCTGGGGGGTTTTGGTGCTTTTCATTTTCTCAAACTGAGGACGTGCAGGACAACCAGCTGTCCTTTGGCTGTCAGGGATCCAGGGTCAAAAGCTTTTAGGAGCCTGCCACAGCCCCCACTTCTACGAATGCATTTAATCCTCTAGAAAGCAATTAAGACATTTGGTTTCCAGGTCATTCTTTGGCATAAATCCACAGCTAAACTGTGAATTTAAAGCATGACTCTGCTTTGAACCAGATGCTTGGCAGTTTCGTTAGCCAGCATGAAGAGAGAGCTTGTGTGCAGTCATTCCCATCTCACTTTCTCCGTCCTCCAGGCTTTACAGACTTCACTGTATTCTTTGCATCTGACCCTCCCCAAGACACCTTTGAAATGTAGTTTCATGCTTTCTGAAACTAAATTGAATTTGGCATTTGCTTGAAAGCACAAAGCATCAGAGAGCAAAACCTGGCGTGTGCCTACAAAGAGGCACGGCACCAGCAGCTCGTTCACAGCTCGTGCCAGGAGCTGCCTTTGGCAGGTACCAAGCTGAGATAAAAACATGTCTTTACCAACAACCAGGCCAGTAGAAAAAGATGCCAGAGAGACCACTGGAAGAATCCAATGGCAGTGATCAGTCACTGCTGAGAAGCTGATGTTTAAGGCATCCCCTTGAAGACTACCTACTGTCTCTGTCCAGCTCCCTGAAGCACTCAGACACCTGCCCCAGTATGTGTGCAGGCACGACTGGCTGTGAGACAGGTGCCTTCAGAGATAAGGATCCACCTGAACAGCCTGAAGCACATGAGTTAATAGAGCTTAAGGAAGCTCTATTCGTTATGGGGGTAGTTTCAGCTGGCACACTCTGGGTGGCCATTGCAGAAAGCTCACCAGTTAAAAGGAATTCATCAAGCTGCACTACCAAAGCACCTTGTGATGATGCAACTGGGTGTTCACCTGACAAAACTCCCCATATTTCCTTCTGCTGTCAGTGACAAGGACAGCAGCTGCATAACCCTTTCCTTCTGGAAGCTTCTCTTCATACGATGGTCAGTTTACCACAGAAGCTCAACGTAAGACATTGAAGACCAACAGCTCTACTGCCTTTAGGCCACAGGATAATCACAAGAACTACCCTGACCAAGTTAACAGGCCTCTTGTTTTAAAGCTACTGCATACAGTTGTTCATCTCACTGTTAATTTGTTTAACTGGGATCAAACAGGATGAATTCTTTCCAGGACATGAGTCTGTCCCCAAGACCCTGAGTTTAATGGGAAGACTCCTCCTCCTTCATGAGCCTGTGGGCCATACCAGGGATGCAGACATACCAGCCTGTTTGGCCACTTTCATGAGAGCCTGCAAGGCCCAGGAAAGGAGCAGAAAGAAGGCTTCACAAGGTGCACATTGCTGTTCTGGAAGTCTCAAACCTAGTGATTGACAATAACTGCTCAGGGAGACGCTCGGCAGCGTGAGCAGAGCTCTGCTCCAGCAGAGACACACCACCTGTTCCACCACCAGCTTGGATCTCTTGAAACCACACCACCCTGTGCTACAGAGAGGGACAGGACTCACTGCCCAGCTCGGGCAACCCATCTACATGGAGGTGGTGATGCACAAAATGAGTCAGCCTCTGAGGGGGCCCGTTTCTCTCCCGTGACTATAGACAGAGCCACAGTTAATTAGCTCAGGGTTTAGACATCTAACTTTTAGGTGCCTAAGTTTGGGCACAGGGATTCTCTTTCCACAGACTTGAGTTAGGCAAGTTAAATGCTTTGGTTCAGCCTCTTAAAAGCACTTGCAGGCATGGCACTGTCTAAGGCTTTGTCAGCCCTGCACTGACACCCACTCTTCCCATAGCAATGTCATGGCTTGTGGTGCAGGTTAGGGGTCAGCTGAGGGAAGGGAGGTGGTGTGTGGTTAATCACACCATTAATTGAGGTTATTTTAGGCATTTTATTTTGCTCCTACCTTCAGTGCTACAAATCACACCTCTCTCCCAGGGCACCTAAGTTGAATGTCTGCAGTTAGATAGTGTGAATACCCCTGAGGTCGCTTCTGCTCACCTTAAGAGGCTGGCAGGGAGACAGCCCCAGATCCAGTAACACTTTGAACAGAGTACAGAGAACATAGTGATCAAAAATTCCTCTCAGTTAAACAGATTCCCATTTATCAAAGGCTGGGACACTGCCACTATAGAGAGAGCTTGGAGGACAAACCAGTATACTGATGTGAGAACCAGTGAGGCAGCACTGGTCGGCCTGGCTAGCTGCACAGATGAAACCATGCTGATTTTGCTTAGATTAAGAGGTCACTTGCTTGTTTACAATCACTTTCTTCTTTCTGAGGCTCTTGACAGGGCCTTTTGGAGGCCTGTAAAGCCCATTACAAACAACCAGACTCAAAGGTGGAAGCACTGGAACCATCCCCAGACACGACACAGATGCTCTGACCTTCCTACCCATGGCTGTGAAAGAGCAAACCAGTAGCAACAGTGCCTGCAACAGGCTGGTGACAAACTTTAGACTAAAGCTCAGCACCATCTCAGCTGCAGGAGATGTGGTACCTGCTCTCACCAACACTGCCTAAATGCATACAGCTGGGAAAGGAAACACTGGAAGCTGGCAGGACTCTGCCAATGACCCCTTCTTCACTTATCTCCCCCAAAATAGAATCATAGAATGGTCTGGGTTGGAAGGGACCCCAAGGATCACAGAGCTCCAACCCCCCTGCCACAGGCAGGGCCACCAACCTCCAGGCCTGGAGCTACACAAGGTTGCCCAGGGCCCCATCCAACCTGGCCTTGAACACCCCCAGGGACGGGGCATCCACTACTTCTCTGGGCAGCCTGTTCCAGCCCCTCACCACTCTTTCTGTAAAAAACTTCCCCCTAAGATCTAATCTAACCCTTCCTTCCTTTAGTTTTAATCCATCCCCCTTGTCCTGCCATTATCTGCCCTTTTAAAAAGTTGAATCCCCTCCTGCTTATAAGCTCCCTTCAGGGACTGGCAGGCTGCAATGAGGTCCCCCCACAGCCTTCATCTCATCAACTCTTTCTTCTCTTTTCCCCTATGAACCAAACACCACCCTGAGTTGATAGGCCCTTTCTTCATCTTGCCTCACCCAGCTCTGTGAGCAAACACCACACAATTAAAAATGCCTCATCACAAAGCATGATGGTGACACCAACAGATCACCTACACCACACAGCCAGCTCATGAATAACCTGAAGGCTGAAATGTCCTTGAATAAATAAAATCCAGGGGCAGAACTCTTGGGAACATCAAGCCTGAACAATCTTTGGAGAGTAAGGTCCACAGAGGACTGTAAATATCTATCCTTTATCATTCTAATATTCCTGCTAATTTGCCAACCTCTGCCCTTGCTGTTATCTCCTTCAACCTGAATCTTACCCCCACCTCTTCAAACAGGAAATCAAGCCAACAAGTCTCAGAGTGGGGATGTGCACAGGGTGACAGTATTGACTCACTTGTTCTCTGAACATTCTTCTCTTGACTCCTGAACAACAAGTCCACCAAAGACTCCTACATGTTATCCAACAAAGCACAAATGATCTTCTTCTGTTGCTTCTCTTCAGTGTGCATCAATCCTCCTCTCCAACATATGGGGTGGATCCACCTGTGCATCTCCCATTGCTGAGCATGGGCTTGCACTGTAAACTGCTGGGACATGCTGGGTTCTTACAGAGCTGGTGGAATACTCAGACTATGAGCTGCAATTAACTGTTCAGCCAACTGGAACTTAAATCTTGTGAGTCAAAAAGTCCTAATCTTCTAGGCTACAAATATAGCTGTTACTTAACTGCCACCAGCTGCTGCAGCAGGGAAAGTGATTTCACAGAGAAGGAAATGCTGTACCTGTAAATAAATGCTTGTCACTGTCAATAGGCTTGAAACCTATTGAACCTCTGATCATCTCACTGGAATATCCTGGGCTTCCTTACCAGCAAGGAAAACTGGGCCAGAACTGTCTCCTCACATTAAGAAGAGTATTCTGAATTTTCTTCTGTCACTTAGAAGTTCACTGTGTGTCACATGCTGCTTGGGATAGACTTGATTACAAGTCAGGGCTGAAGGACAAACATCAAGCTTTGATTACCAGGTATACATCTTGATATCTGCCCAAATTACTTCTCTGGGGTCACAGCACATGCTAGAGAGTGAAGAGATTGGGAAGTATCTAGATGCAATACAGGGAGAGAGGAAGAGTTTTGTTTTTCCTGTACAAATGCTCAGACATATGAGTATCCAGATAGAGGCAGCAACATCTGACCAGATATAGTCCTGGGACGTGTGCTCCAGCTGACTGTGGCTTGAGCAAAGGGCTGTACTAGCTGATCTCTGGGCACCTCTTCAGCCTCATCCACACTGTGCTTCTCTGAGGGACTATGTAGACTGGGGGGACCCTGAAGTGTGGCACACAGATTATCTTTTCTGAGCACAAATTTCATAGCTGGGGGGGGGGAAAAACCCACCACTGAAACTCCTCAAGAACACTGAGATGCTTTCAGGCACATGAGCTCCACAGGTGCCATGGCAGATACCCTCCCTGCCTACACACCTCTCTGCTTGAAACATGACTGCTGCAACACAGGCCTGAAAAGCAGGGTGATGGCAGGAACACACCCAGACAGTGTTATCTCAGGTAATCTCAGTTGTTTAAGGTGTCTATCACTGCAGCATGAGATCCACAAAGACATTTAAACTCAAGGCCATGTTAACAATCTGCAAGGTTTTGAGAGCCTGTGATGGGCTGGAGCAGCAGGCTGAACCAGATGATGGCTCAAGCCTCTTGCAGCACAATTAAAACCACCCAAAATCCACCAGAAACATACTGCAGGAAGCCTGCCACTCTTGCCAGGCCCAGAGAAGCATGGAGGCCCAGTGCTACACCACAGAACCCAACCTGTGTAGATGAATTAACTATTTTTCCTTGCAGGTCTACCTATCTGTGCTGTGCTCACGTGAATCACAGCTGTATCAGCATTGGCACAAGCCATCACAAGAGCTTCCATGGCTACAACTCAAAGAAACTGAGGGAGCTCCATCAGCAGAGGGGTGGCAGCAGGGACAGGGAGGGGATTGTCCCTCTCTGCTCTGCCCTCGGGAGGCCCCATCTGGAGTCCTGTGTCCAGAGCTGGGGCCCCCAATACAAGAAAGGTGTGGAACTGTTGGAGAGGGGTCAGAGGAGCCACGAGGATGATCAGAGGGCTGGAGCACCTGCCCTACAAAGAGAGGCTGAGGGAGCTGGGCTGGTTCAGCCTGGAGAAGAGAAGGCTGTGGGGGGACCTCATTGCAGCCTGCCAGTGCCTGAAGGGAGCTTATCAGCAGGAGGGGATTCAACTTTTTAAAAGGGCAGATAATGGCAGGACAAGGGGGATGGATTAAAACTAAAGGAAGGAAGGGTTAGATTAGATCTTAGGGGGAAGTTTTTTACAGAGAGAGTGGTGAGGGGCTGGAACAGGCTGCCCAGAGAAGTAGTGGATGCCC
>VZTU01001852.1:173550-184327 GCA_013400835.1 Zapornia atra | reverse complement strand
CCCCCCCCCCCCCACCCAGTCAGCAGCAGCAAACCAGGTCACATGTAAAACTGACAGATGTGGTAACTCACTTGAATAGCGTGATAGAAGGTGAGAGGGCGTTGGCAATGAGGACTGCCACTACGAGGCCATAGATAGCTATAATACCCGCCATGACCACAGGGATGATGGACTTCATGATGAGCTCAGGCCTCATGACAGACATGGCTGCGATACCCGTGCCGCTCTTTGCCGTTCCATAGGCAGCTCCCAAGGCTGGAAGAGGAAAAACACACGTTAGACACATCCCCAAATACCATCTCCTTCACTAGGCTGCAGTATCAGAACAGTTGAGTCAGCACAAGGAAGAACTGTGCAAAACATGGTCACTTGACTATTTGGTTTGTCAGCCAGGAATATTCTTCTAATGGATGAGGAAGTGACCTATCCGGAGCCCTACACCAAAGCTGCATCAATAAAAAGGCACTGTTTGAACAGTGCTGATAACAGAAAGCCTTAAGCTAGCTTCACAGCAGGGCATACTCCCTAACAGACATTTATAAAACCCAAGGTCCAAATCTTAACCCATTACTTCAGGGTTTGTGCCCTCCAAACCCACACTGCAAGGTCTTACTAGGCTGAGCTGCAGAATTAAAGCCCAGCAAAGCCCATCTTTACTGCAGCAGGATGTAACCCAGCTTTCAGCCAGGTTTTACAGTCACTGAACTTCGAGCCACCTGGGATAAGTTCTCACATGCACCCAGTGTTTAACAGGTCACCTTCACGGGGCTTCTTCCACAAGACCTACCTGCCTATGCTTTGGCTTGGGTTAAAACATTCCATTTCAGCTTCATACACATCCTGAGATAGCAGTCAACTCATTCCTTGGAGAAAGGACACCCTCTTCATGTGTCAATAACCCAGAAAGGATTCAAGTCCAGTCATTATTCCAACTACTCCACAACGAAGCAGAACATGGCTTTGTAGATTATAGGACCACAACCACCTTACCCTTAAGGTTCACGTTCACCCATGTAAACACTTGAGCAAAACCTACATTTCAAAGTAGAACACAGGCTTATCACCTCTGTTGCAGTTTGGTGTAGCTGTGCTGCTTCGGGGGCTGTTGTAAGCTGCAGTTACAGCTCTCTGCAAGCCCCATATTTTGAAAACATTGGTCAGTTCAAGGCCAAATTGGAGTCTGAGCCCATCAGAGCTGGTCACAGCACCTCTGGGAATCACATATAGGAGAAAAAAACTGCACCAGGCACACTTTGCCAGCAGAGCAGGAGTGAGAAGATGGAACAAGCTGCACAGATGCCAAGGCCAGGCCTGCAGCAGGGGGGTGAAGAATGCAGAGAGTTTCCCTGCAGCTCGTGGTGGAGCCCATGGTGAAACGGGTGTCCCCTCACAGCCCATGGATGAGGACGGGGAGCAGAGACCCCTCTGCCCTGTGCAGATTGCTCCACGCCTCAGCAGGTTTGCCAGGGGACTTGTGACTTTGTGGGGGACCAGGCCGGGGGTCTGGGCCCGGCTGTCAGCACCCTGTGGAGGGGAGAGTCCTGCTGAGAGGCCTGTGGGGAGGAGGTGACTCCCCATAGAGAGGACTCACGCTGTAGAGTTCCTGGACACGACTCTGGTGTGGGTGGGACCCCACGGTGCCACAGGGGAAGGGGGGGTGTGTGTGGAATGCCCCCCCCAGCTGAGATGGAAGACAGCTCGGGAGGAACGGACTGAACCCCCCACTCCCCATTCCCTGCCCCCCCTGTGCTGCCATGGGAGGGAAGAAGGGAGCGAATCTCTGATTAAAGTCAAGAGTGAGAAGAGGCCAGGGGTGGGGTGGGGGGAAGGAGAAGTGGTGAGATCTGGGGAAGAGAAGCAGCTTGTGAGGGATCACTGGAACTCTACTGCCCATTCCCTGCCCCTCCCCGTGCCGTGTTGGGGGGGAAGAAGGGAGTAAAATCGTGATGAGTTTTAAGTTTGCTAAGAAGGGAGGGGTGGGGGGAAGGTGCTTGAAGACCTGGCTGCTTCTTATCTCGTTCCGGTTCATGGGGTGTATTAGTTGTAGTAGTAATAAATCACTTTCCTTTATTCTGTGCTGTGTCTGTTTTGCCCATTGCACTCATTGGAGAGTGATCCCTCTGCCCTTATCTCAAGTCCTAAGCCCCCCAATATCTATTTTCTCCCCTTTTCAGCTGAAGGGGGGAGTGAGCGAGCGGCTTGGTGGGGATTTGGCCTCTGGTTAGGGCCAAAACCACCACAACCTCCAACCAAGAACTGCTAGAAGAATCCCAAAGCACTATCTCAAAGAGTAACTTCTGCCTTCAGAACTTTGTGTAGCCTCACAAAAGCTTCTCATTCTTTGATTCTTGAGTACTTGACAGACCCCTTCCAACCTTGTTCTAGAATACTACAGGAACTCCTTAACTCTGCATTGCACTTGCTGTCACCCAAGGGATGATATGCAGGCCAGCAGCCACACAGGACTAAGTCCTTGAAGCAGCACTGCAAGGTATATGAAAAGGCAGGGAGCATCCTTTTCAGCCACCATCAATCAGGCCAACATTGAAAGGCAGCAGTGCTATTTGGCATGAAAACACTCTTGCCTGCTCTAAAAGGCTACTGGGCAGTACTAACCATCAGGATTTAAAATCTCTGTTGCTCTGAGGACAGTTTGCCCCACTCTTTTAAAAATTCCAGTTTCTACAAGGGAAAGCTGCTTGTTCCATGAAGATCTGTAGCCGCCTTACACCAGCATCCAAGTGCAAGATGGTACACCCTGCCCAGAAGAGTCCCAGAGAGACACTCAAAGGGTTTAGGACACAGGCTTTCCTGCTTCTCAGCCAGCATTTACATAACACCTGTCTCTGAGCAGTCAGGGACTGAGCAGTAATCCTCCTGGCTTTGCACTCAGGAACTTCAGCAGATTAATAAAGGCAGCACTGCTGCGCTGAGGCAAGGCTCACCATCAGAAGGAATCAATGGAAGGGAAAGCCTCATCAGCTACAAACTGGCTCTGGACTAGCAGAGGCCTTGACTGCCACAGAGCCAGGTATAGAGGGCTGCCTGGAGTGCTTCAGAACTAGAATCAAGCTGTGCAGGAACCAGAGCCAAGAGCGCAAGACTGGTTTTACCAGCAAATGCAAGCAGAGCCTGGAAGCTAGACTCAGGCCTCAGAGGTATCAGTGACTGCAGCATTTAGGGGTCTAGCCCCTAGAAAGTCTAGAAAGAAACCACCAGCTTGAATTAGGAACCTTCTGTAAGGACTGGAAGCAGGAGGAATCAAGATTCAGGCTGCTAGATTTCTACACTGGCATTTAGCAGCAGCCACTTCTCATTCAGAATAGTTTTAAGCCTCTCCAGAAACATCAAGGCTCATGAGGGAAGTTGGCTATTTAAGATGAGATCAGTCATTACTTCCTCCAAGCCTGAGTTACTTGGTGTTGCAATTACTGCAGTGATGGATTACAGAAACTGATTTTGTAATCCCACTTACAGAAAGCCAGCCTGCTTAAGCTTGGGGGGGAGGCAGTTTGTCAATTCCCGTTTCTAGGGAACAAGTTTATGCCTTGAACTTGGCCTAGGCAGATTAACAAAGTCTGTATGTAATCAGTGCCACCTAGGTATAACATGACTTCTTTAGATGGCCCTGAAGACCTGTTACACTCCCACTGGTGAACAGTCACAGGTGCTCCACATACAGCTTCATGGCATGGCACACCTGCTCCCCATGGCCTCTCTATCAGCATCCTGACCACAGAGTTTATGCTGACACCCACAACAGCTGCATCTCCAGCATCTGCTGGCTCACTGCTCTTTACTAGCCTGAGAAGTTCTCTCCTCACACCTCTGACAACATGCCAGTATTATATTCCAGACAGATGACACCCACTCCCCACCCTGACACAGCCTTCTCACAGCACAGCTCCTCAGTTAAGGGCCATCTGGCACATAGGTCAAGCCTCCTGCACATCTTGACTTGTAGCTCCTGGCAGCTGAGAACATTTGAAGCACATATGCCTCACATGTTACATCTAAAACCACCCAATGAACTGGAAGGACATTTCCCACAACCCCCTCAGTGAGCAAGGTTTGAAGAGCATTATGGAAGACAGTGAAAATGGAACAAGAGCTGGACCACTGTTACACACCAAGACACCATGTATTTGTTTCAGATCATGCAGCTCCATCACCTCAACACACAGACCCATTAAGCTGCATCACTACCTCTAAAGCACCCAGAGCTATCAAAACATTTACCTGGTAGCTGGAGAACCACTTCACCTACACTACTATCAAAGAAGTGGCCATTCTGGTCTACAGCCTGTAACTTTGCTGTTTATAAGTTCAATGTTCCAATGCAGGTAAGTTGCTTTACACATCATTCACAACTACCTACTCCCAGTAAGCCTGCTTCACATGTTAGATGTGAAGTATTCCTGAGAGTATCTCCTTGAACTCATAAGCCAGAGCTGATTTAGTACTGCTCCCAGGGACAAACACACTCCACCACACTGTGGATATGCTGCACCTGGCCAGAGCTGTTCTGTTCTATTGGTCAAAAGCAGCAGCACAGTTGTGCAGCTCCAAGGTGAGTATGAGCTAGGAAGTAACTTACCATACAGGCATCAACTTCAGTAAGGCCTGAGACTAGTTGTAGTCTTGCCACTGCTAGGACTTGCATTAGAGCTTTGCTTTGATACTCATGGCCAGTTCTGAAGTAGGGCTGCAGCTTAGACCAAGTGCTAGTCCAAATATTAGGCCCAATCTTTGTAGCTATAGCTACAGCACTCAGGGAAGTCATGCAGAGGGAGCATTAATCTTGCAGTTATCTGCAAGTCACCTCGTGTGACACTCCCTCGATAGGGAGAGGCTGAGAGCAAAAGCCTTGCTTTGGCTCTGCAAAGCTCCACAGCCAGACCTGCCTCAGCAGACAGCAGCCACATCAGTGGCCTTCTCCACACAGGGAATGCCTTGCAGAGATGCAGGTTCAGCTGCTGCAGGACATTCAGACATGCTCAGCCCAAGAACAGGGGTTCAGAACCAGTCACACACTCCCCAGCAGCATTCTGTCTGTTCAGAGCCAGCTGGTCCCACCATGGAGAAGCAGGTTTCCATGCTGCAATGACTTCCAGAGCACTAACAGCAGGACATCCCTGCCTTAGGAAGCAAGTTAGTAACAAAGGTCAAGCTTCTGATGAAGATGCCATGGGTTCCTATCACAGCAAGTCTTAAAGACCATTCTAGGTACAAGTACATACATCTGGGGCTTTTTCTAATTAAGCCATTAGCAAATGGGCTGCCCTCCACAGCAGACAGGCTTCCCTGGGAGCAGGTATCCATGCACCTCAATGCGTGCTCATCCTTGAGCAGGTTGTTCTTAAATGTTTGGAGAACTGGTGATACCCAGGTCAAGCACAGCTCCTGCTTTGCCATGGCAGGAGCCCAGGGGTTTGCTACATCAGTGGAACTGTACCTGAACCTATGCAAGTTCAGATCACACTGACTGAAGACTGGCTATAGCCAGTCCCCCAGTGCTGACTGGGGGGGTAAACAGATAAGCTGCCCTACAGGAAGTTAGGCTTTGAAAGCCTTCACTGAGTCACCTGTTATAGGATTAGGGACAGCATGCTTTTTGTTCTTCCCTAATGTTATCAGAGGGTGTGGGAATTTCAAACAAGTCTAGCACTGTCAGCATTATCCAAAACAACCTGCAAGGCTGAGATGCCATTTACTCTTGAGTAAATTTGAGAACTATTTGAGAACTTAAGTCCACCAGCTCCTGGAGAAGCTGCTGCAATAGGAAAAAGAGGAGTCAACTGTCCAACCAGCCAGAACTGCTGCACAAGTACTCTGGATGGTCTGGGAAGGCACACAAAGCCAGCTTTTTTTTAAAGTATGGTAAGGCTAACCCTTTACACCATAAAGTACAGGCTTGCACTTCTACAAGCAGCAAAGTCCAGTCTGGATCTTTATCACCATACAAGCTCCCCTTCAATCTTAAAGACAACCCACTTCATAGGCAGGGTGGACCACTGTACTCCAGTACTGACTGGCAGAGTCGTTTGTTACACCAGTTTGCAGCAGCCCTTCTCATGTGGTTGGTCTCCAGCAGCTTACACTGCTCACCAGTGGGCATCTGCAGCTCAGCTGCCTCACTTCTGCAGCGTGGGAAAGCCTGGATCATCTGACTGAGCAGACACTTGGGCAGCCAGACTGGCCTGACCTGAAGCCTGGTGCTCACAAGGTTCAGTCTGGAGGAAGCTAGTTCAGCAAGTTATGCCTTACTGTTTGGTGAGGACAGCAAGCTGGAGGAAACATCTACTTTCTGTGAAACCATTGTTTCACACACCACTGAACAGCCTGAGCAGAATGGAGTTTTTCAGCTTGCAACTACTGCTCAACACCAGTCAGGCTCTGGCCACAGGGTAATTTTAGGAAGCAAAAAAAGGGAAGTTGACTAAGAGGTCCCGAGGCAGCCACCACTTCTCTCCAGTGCTGCTCTGAATAATCCCAGAGGGAAGTACTTGCCCACACTGGCTTCAGGGTGAGACAGGATTCCCATCAAGCACACTTGGAAGCCACAGTACAAGTAGGAGCCTGAGAAGAGGTCTGCAGAGCCAGTGCCTTATGCTGATGCTCATCTGGTTTTCAGATGTTCCCAAGACTTCACATTTTCTGCTTTGAAATGATGTTGGAAATGTCCTTGTTGAGCTATCTCTTCCCTTAATTTAACCAAGCTGTAGAAATACTGCCTGTTTACTTCTGTTACACCACTTATGTTTTAACAGTCCACCAACCTACCTGCTGCTAAAGATGAATGCTTAAGCTAGTCTCTCTGCTGCACAGTCTGGTAGCTCAAACATCTGACCTGCTGAGCTTTCCTGCCCACACCACCATGCCTTTGAAGGATGTGATCTGGAAGAGATGACTACCTTGAGCTGCACTCTGTTCTGCCATTTCATTTTTACCTGCAAGCTCCTCTTAGGATGAGGTCTACAGCTCCCTACCAAGAAGCAAGCAGCTCTCCTCACTACTGTCTACCCACCTCCTGAGAGACAGTATTTCAAGAAGCACAGGTGGAATTTGCCTTCAAGGCTGCAAGATGTCTGTAGTCACGATGCCTTCTAGAACTGAACTGCAGAGCTGTCAGCTAGATGTTCCAAGCCAGCAATTTCACCAAGGAGGTCCCTTAATAGCTAACCAACTGCCACAGTATCTGCAGCTTAAAATAAAAGTACTCTTTCATTAGCTCTGTGGCAGCAATGAAGAGCTGGACATGGGACTAACGCTGCTGGGTATGGTTCACTTCATTAGCAGCCTTCCAGACACTTGGTAGTGAAGCCACACTGAAAGCGCTCCATACCCAGAGCACAGGTCTAAGGAAAATTCTTACCACGTTTTAGGGGGCACAGTGGGGTGCACCTGGGTCATTGTGGTGATTTTGTACAGACCATCACCAAGCCCAGAACCAGCTTTGCCAAACACCATGCTTCCCAATTTCAGCATGCTTAAGGAGCATGGAAAATCTGCCACAATTTGATCACTCAACAGCATCTGACACTGAGCCAAGCCCACGCTTTACACATAGGCAAGAAGGAAGCCTAGCTATCAGAACAAGCTGTAACCAGCAAGGGAATAATCAGGCTCGAAGATAGCCAAGGTCACAGCAGCCTGCTTTAGTCTTTCTAGCTCCCATCAGTATTGGCTGACCAGAACAAGTCCTGCTATCTTCCTACCATCTGCAGTTAATGTTCAAACATCAAACAGAACCGCATAAAGTTGCTTGTTGTCACATCAAACTAGCCTGGACAGTACAGAACGTGAACATGTTTACTAGAAACAGGGCTCAGAACTACAAGCTCCACAAAAATCTTCTATTTAGATACAGCATGAGTCAGACATGATCACTGCACTAATTAACACTCATCTAGAGCAGTTCTGGATAGTTTGACACTGCTTGTCCAGACCTAGCTCCTCACTTCTGCATCAAGGTGGGTTTTCAACAACTAATGTTCAATTAACAACACAGCATGCTGTAGTGTGACATCCTGATTAGGAAAGCTACATGACACTGCAAGTTTTAGTTTACTCTATATTGACACCTCTGCCATATTGCCTAAAAACCCCAGGCTGCTTCACTAAAGCAGTTCAGTAGAGTTCAGAACTAAAACAAGTGGCTGAGCCCCTGAGATGCACTCAGACCCTATCAAGAAGCAATAACTTCATGGCTCAGACCTGCTGGTCATAGCACCATCTGACACAGACTGTGCACCAAGGACCAGTCACATACCCACAGCAACATGATAGTTACCAAGCCATCACCACTACAGCTCACACACTCACTGAATTCCCTAACTCAAACCACCCCCTCTACCTTGCAATCCCACAGTACCTGCAGTCAAACCATGGCTTTGAGGAAGCATTTCACTTCTACTTGAGATCTGCCAAGCAACACTTGGAAATCCCACTACTACACTGACTCAGGTTTGCATCCCCCACCAGCATTTCCACTGAAGCAAGCTTGAACATCCCAAAGCCAGCAACTGGAAGAGACACAGCCATGTTCTTTTGCTTCTAAGGTCAGTTTTGCAAGAGGAATTCAGTGACTCCTTCCTCAGGTAAAAAGCTCAGTGTAGGACCCAAACCACTGCTATTTTGCTGACTTTTCTAGATAACTAGGTCTTCTCCATCACCTTCATTAGCCAAAGGGCAGGTAGGGCAGCAGCTGCATCACTGCCATGCTGTTTTCAGGAAAGTCCTTACCTGTCAAATCATAGACTGGTCTGGGTTGAAGGGACCCCAAGGATCATAGAGCTCCAACCCCCCTGCCACAGGCAGTGCCACCAACCTCCAGGCCTGGAGCTACACAAGGTTGCCCAGGGCCCCATCCAACCTGGCCTTGAACACCCCCAGGGACGGGGCATCCACTACTTCTCTGGGCAGCCTGTTCCAGCCCCTTACCACTCTCTCTGTAAAAAACTTCCCCCTAAGATCTAATCTAAACCTTCCTTCCTTTAGTTTTAATCCATCCCCCTTGTCCTGCCATTATCTGCCCTTTTAAAAAGTTGAATCCCCTCCTGCTTATCAGCTCCCTTCAGGGACTGGCAGGCTGCAATGAGGTGCCCCCACAGCCTTCTCTTCTCCAGGCTGAACCAGCCCAGCTCCCTCAGCCTCTCTTTGTAGGGCAGCTGCTCCAGCCCTCTAATCATCCTCGTGGCTCCTCTAACCCCTCTCCAACAGTTCCACATCTTTCTTGTATTGGGGGCCCCAGCTCTGGACACAGGACTCCAGATGGGGCCTCCCGAGGGCAGAGCATAGAGGGACAATCCCCTCCCTGTCCCTGCTGCCACCCCTCTGCTGATGGAGCCCAGGATCCCATTGGCCTTGTGAGCTGCAAGAGCCACTGCTGGCTCATGTTAAGTCTCTCATCCACCACAATCCCCAAGTCCTTCTCAGCAGGGCTGCTCTCCAGGAGCTCTTCTCCCAGTCTGTATCTGTGTCTGGGATTCTTCTCTCCCAAGTGCAACCCCTGACACTTGGCAGTGTTGAACCTCATTAAATGCAAGTAGAATGCTTTAACTCCAAGGTGGCTGGTCACTACTTGCCCTCAGCATAGGGCATCCGCATCCCACTGCTGGGTATAAACTGGGCAGGACCAAGCACAGCCAGTCAGGCTTTTTTTTGCCAAGAGTAAAACCATTAACATGGCCAGTGTGAAACCAGTCAATGGTGCCAACACCAGCACTGCTAGACAGCTTCCTCCCAAACACCAGTTTTAATCCACCATCTACTTAGCTATTTACACAGTCTAATCTGCCACACTAATCAATCAAGAGCAGCTTCCACAAATTTGCTCTGCAGACCTTGCTACCATCCCAGAGGCTATTGTCATTAAGAGATAGAAATGTATACAATCCCAGCTACAGCCAATACTTGGGTGCTTGGGAGCCAATTATGCAGCAGAGGTGTCTATAGGCTCACACACAGGGACACACTGGTCAGGTCTTCTGAAGAGAACACCAGACAGATTCCTAGTCCTTGTACTAGTAACTGTAACACTGGCATTAGGAAAATAGCCAGCTGAAGCCCTCCCCATGTCCCACCCCAGAGAGAACGGCAAGTCTGCATCCATCAGGACACAGCAACCGCTCACCAGGAACAGCAGTCCTTCCTTGCAGGTTTACTCGGGCTTCAAGAGAGAGACAAGGCACCATATGATGGTCTTTCTACTGTAAAAAGAGCATTTGTGTGGCTCTACACACTCACTCTTCAATAGGAAGAGCAATGCTGCAGAATGACCCAATTTACTCTGTATTGAGCCTTGGAAACTTCAGAGGCAGACAGATGGGCACTAGGGAAGAGCTTCCCTTCTCCGGGGCTTCACAAAGCTCCATTTTAAAGGGAAGGTCAGGAGCCTACTGCTTCCTTACAATGTCATGAGCATCTTCAGAGCTGACTCCACTCCGGGGTGCTGGTGCATTTAGCTTCTGATCCCATCAGGAATCAGTCCCGCATCATCCCAGGAATGCTTTAAAAATCACCTCTGTCCTATGGGGAGCTGGAGAGGTGTTGCAGGCAGCCCCGGAGCACCGGGCCGACGCTCCGTGCCCAAGCAAGCCCGAGGGACGCCCAGCCGGCAGCAGCCCCTCCCGCAGCACATGTCAAGGGGCACGTTAGCAGAGCGGGGGCTAGGCCCTGCGGCGACACCGCGCTCCCGGCCGGTAAAATGCCCCCCGCCGCGCCGGCACGGAGCGTGACTAACGGGGGCTCTGGCCCCCGCAGCGAAGGGGCTGCC
>VZTU01001852.1:158349-172040 GCA_013400835.1 Zapornia atra | reverse complement strand
TGCCGCCGCGATTCCGCTCATCTTCCCACGTCCTGCACATCCAGACCTCCCAGTTAAATGAGGGCCACCTGCCCTGTCCCCTTACTGCCCCCGTTCCGGACACCTCAGCCTGGCCGGCGCACAGGGACGGCGAGCACAGGGTTTAAGCCCTGCTCCCACGGGCTGGGGTCTGGCTCCAGGACAGGCCAGCGTGGCCTTCATGGGGACATGTCCTGTCGCTCGAGGACTGGCTGAAAAGCTCAAAGCCGTTGTGGGGAGAGGGCTGTGGGGCTCTGCCAGGGGATTGGAGCCCCTGAGGCGGCCTTGTCCTGAGGTGGGCATGGGGGTTGTGGGGCTCGCGTGGGTTCCACCAGCACCAGCAGCACCGCTACCCCCACTGCCACCATCACCACCGCTGCTGCCAGCACTGCCACCATAACCATCACACATCACCGCACTGCTTTTCCTCCAGCATTGCACCCTGGGATGTGTAGTTTGTCACCGGTACTGTCATCATTGCTGTGACTGTTAGGCTGCTATTGCTAATGAGTGTTCCCAGCAGCCCCAATTAACATGAAGCCTTTCACTAGGGTGAGGACAATCCCTGCCCCGCAGAGGTCTGGAGCAACCAGCCTTTGGGTGAATTTCTCACCCCTCAGGCACTGGTGGTCGCTGGGGTTCCTTCTCTTCATTAAGCCCAAGTTTGGGCTGGTGAGGTGAGTGGAGACCGAAGGTGCTTCATCCCACTCCTCACAGTGAGGTCTGTGCCAGCGGGGCCCAGTGCCTGCTTGCGCTCTTTCTGGCTGTGTCCCTGCCAGCCCTTACCTGGAGCTGGCACCTCCCTGAACCCCGTACCCAACCCGGCTGCGGGATGGGGTCTCTGTGGAGTCTGGAGCCCTGGCAGAGGGCGGCACAAGCATCCTGGCTGACAGGGACAAGCCCAGCTGGCTGATCCCATGGGATTTATCTGTGAAGCCGCTGCATGCTGGGTGCTGATGTGGTGCTGGCCATAAGGACAACTGTGGCCTGGGGCAATATCAGCAGTGAGACGGGTTGCAGGGTGGATTTCAGGGGTGCCCAGAGGATGCACTTTCCCCTCTGCCTCAGGGCACCTGCTGCCACCGAGGTCTCCCCGTGCCACTCCTGAGTCCCACTGGGAAGCCCCTGATGCCCTGTTCCCCCATGTGCCATCGTGCTGCCTTCTCCTCTCCCTGGCCCCGCTGCCCCTCGCCAGCTGGCGCCTTCCCACAAACCATCCGGCGCTGTCTCCGCACCACCGCTCCCATCCACCCATCCTCCCATCCACCCATCCACCCAGCCACCCATCCACCCAGCCATCCCAGCGAACAAAGAGCCTCCTTGTAGCTGTGAGCTCACGAGTTGTGGCGGCGGCGGCGCTTCGGGGACGCCGTGTCTGCAGAGGGGCTGAGCACCAGCTCTGCAGGACCCCCAAGGGCCCAGCTTCCCTCGTTCCACCCTTTGCTGGGGGTGCTGGGAGCCTCCTTGTCCCTGCGCCATGGTCAGAGCCAAAATCCCAGGGGGGACGAGTGTTTCGAGTCAGGCCCACTTGTCCTGCCCCCTCCCTTCCTCCTCCTCCTGTGCTTTTCACTGGGGACTCATTGTGGTCTCAGGGTCTCAGTTCTAACAGCCTAATAAATTGCTGATTCACTGAATGGATTTTTTTTTTGGTGCTTTTGACAATGCTTTCTTCCAAAATATTCCATTTTACATTATCCCCCCCTCTGCCTTGTATTTATTTAGCTCCCCTCTGCCCCGTGTGTCCCCCCACTGCTAGAGGTGGCCAGGCTGAGGCAAGGAGAGGTCATGGTGGGGCTGCCATGGCTCCTGCTGCACGTCCCAGGACAAGCATGCTCCTCTTTGGGGTACGCATATGGGGTGCTGGAAATGGGAGCATCCATCTTCCATCCGCTCAGGATTGCCCAGTTCTCTCCCAGTCACCCCACGCAACCCTGGACTGGCCGTGGCTGATGTGGGGCCGTGTGCTGAGCATCCTCCCAGGTCACTGAGTCACCCCGAGTGCCCCAGGAGTGGCTGCAGTGGGTGAGGCAGGTAGGCATGAGGATGCATGAAGCCCACCTAGGCCAGAGGGAAAGCACTGTTAGGATGCTGATAACAGCATATGTAACCTTGCCTGGCGCCCTTCATGCCCTCATGCCAGGTGAGCAGCAGGGGTGCTCAGGGGTCATTCAGTGCTGCTACATCCTGTCTGTCTGTAAGCACAGTGGTCCCACCATCATGAATGCTCTGGCTGCAGCAGGGGATATCTAGGTGATATCTGGCCAAGCGATGGGCATGGCTTGGCCAGGGTCATCCTGCTCCTCAGATCTGGGTCTGCTCTGTCCCAGTGGATGCTGCTGTCCACCCAGCCCCTCTGAGCTGCCCTGGCCCTGCTGCCACCCCTAAGCAGGGTCACGCCAGGCTCTCACACCCGCACTGCGTCAGCCTCGTGCAGGTGCAGGGATGCTTTCTCCCTCAGGGAAAGGATGACAAAGTGGGGGGACCAAAATTTAATGCAAAGCTGGGAGGCGAACGCAGTATCAAAGGCAAAGAGCCAGAAACCCAGAGGCAGAACAGCCCAAATTCCTGTTCCCACAGCAACTCACCCTCCTCACGCCATTGCTGGGCTGCCGCTGAATGCACACACCCCACATTGGCTGTGGAGGCTGAGTGTGGCAGCTCCTGCTCTGCCTTGTATTTTGGGCTGGACTCACCCTGCTCCCTGTGTGTGGCCAGCGTATTGCCTGGCAGCCAAAGGGTGGTTTTTGGGTTGTCCCTTCCCATGCTGAGGGACAGAGCAGAGGGTTCAGATGGGCTCTCTGGCAGGTGCCGGCTCTGGGTGTCAGCACCTTTTGGGGCACATTCTGAGTGGCCTTATGGTGGGTGCCTTTCCCACCACCCTGGAACTGAGCGTCTGTCTTTGCATGGGCAAAATGTGCCTGGGCACGATGTAACACAGGGCTCTGACTTTGGGAGGCCGCTTTCAGCGGGCAGGAGCTGGCTGCAGGCTGCTGGGTGCTGCCATCAGGGACAGCGGGGCTGTTCTCTGCCCTGGATGGGTTTCAGCAAGCCAGACCTGCTGTTTGCCAGGGGATCTGTACCTCCTCCAAGCTCCTGTTTTTAAATGTATCAGGGATGCCAGCCAGGGGCTTTGTCTGTGTCATGAAGCAGGGCTGGAAGGGATCCAGAAAGCCCCTCTGGCAGGTTCGGGCACGGAGCAGTGCTGCTGCAGGCCAGGGGTGCTTTGGCAGGGGATGCTCTGAGGAGGTTTGGTGTTACTGTGTTAACAAAGCTCTGTACCTCCCAGGGCCCCACAGCTCAGCACAGGAGGACAAGCCAGGGTGGGCTGTCGACTAAGGCTGGAAAAGGGGGTCTAGAGGGGTCAGCGGGGCTGGGATGTTGCACTTGGGTGGGAAGAATCCCAGACACAGATACAGACTGGGAGAAGAGCTCCTGGAGAGCAGCCCTGCTGAGAAGGATTTGGGGATTGTGGTGGATGAGAGACTGAACATGAGCCAGCAGTGGCTCTGGCAGCTGGCAAGGCCAATGGGATCCTGGGCTCCATCAGCAGAGGGGTGGCAGCAGGGACAGGGAGGGGATTGTCCCTCTCTGCTCTGCCCTCATGAGGCCCCATCTGGAGTCCTGTGTCCAGAGCTGGGCCCCCAATACAAGAAAGGTGTGGAACTGTTGGAGAGGGGTCAGAGGAGCCACGAGGATAATCAGAGGGCTGGAGCAGCTGCCCTACAAAGAGAGGCTGAGGGAGCTGGGCTGGTTCAGCCTGGAGAAGAGAAGGCTGTGGGGGCACCTCATTGCAGCCTGCCAGTCCCTGAAGGGAGCTGATAAGCAGGAGGGGATTCAACTTTTTAAAAGAGCAGATAATGGCAGGACAAGGGGGATGGATTAAAACTAAAGGAAGGAAGGTTTAGATTAGATCTTAGGGGGAAGTTTTTTACAGAGAGAGTGGTGAGGGGCTGGAACAGGCTGCCCAGAGAAGTAGTGGATGCCCTGTCCCTGGAAGTGTTCAAGGCCAGGTTGGATGGGGCCCTGGGCAACCTTGTGTAGCTCCAGGCCTGGAGGTTGTTGTCCCTGCCTGTGGCAGGGAGGTTGGAGCTCTGTGACCCTTGGGGTCCCTTCCAACCCAGACCAGTCTATGATTCTATGAAAAGCAGGGCTGGCAGCCCTCTGCCTGGGCAGCACACGCTCTCCCACAGCAGAGCACACGGCTGGAGCATTTCCTCACTCCGTGTCTCCTGCGGCATCTCACCAAAATCACACGGCTGGAGTCACGGGGCTCAGGGGACCACACTGCCTCCTCCCTGCTCCCCATGTCCCCAGGGTGACACCACCTCCTCCCGGGAGGTCAGGACCTTGGGTGATGGGCAAATTAGGTTTCTCTTACTTAATAAAATCAGTGCCATCCTGAGCTGTTAACTCCTTCTTATCTGGGACACTGCCCAGTGCTGGGCTTCTTGATGGGGCAGTTAGGGGTCTCTGATCCTGTTCTGTTCTATTCTATTCTGTTCTATTCTATTCTGTTCTATTCTATTCTATTCTATTCTATTCTATTCTATTCTATTCTATTCTATTCTATTCTATTCTATTCTATTCTATTCTATTCCATTCCATTCCATTCCATTCCATTCCATTCCATTCCATTCCATTCTTGTCTAAATCTAATCTAATCCCACTCCCTTCTCACCTCCCTGTCCAGAATTTCCCAGCCCTATCTAAAAATCTCCCTGTTTCCCATGCCATGCCCATGAAACCATCTTTGTTTCTACAGTTTCCTCATGTCCTGGGGACAGCCCAGAGAAAAGCCATTAGTTTCCTTTTTTTTTTCCCTCTGCTGTCCTTTTCCTGACAAGCCACAACACATGCCTCCTGCACACAACCAGGAGGAGCTCCTAGGCCTCTCCAGGACCACGCATTGTGTGTTGCCTGATCTTCTCCATCCTTCCCTCTGCAGGGCAGCCATGCCCAGGCCGCAGCACTCAGCCGGCGGCTGGGATCAGCCAGGGTTTCCCACAAGGACCTTCTGCCTCTGGATTGAAAATAGCATCTATTTGCTCTGGGTTACCATAGTTACTGGTGGAAGTCGCACGCCGCCCCTTCTGCTGCTTGGTTGGATGGTTCTCTCCAACGTGGCAGGATTGGGTAATTTTATCATCAGACAGGCCCATTGAAATGGCAGGGGTTCCTTGGCCGTTGGGAGAGCCCTGTGTGGGATGCCCTCACTACCCCTCACAGCTTTCTGCAGCCCTCCCTGTGGTGTGCTGGATGCATCTCAGTGCAGTAGCAGACCCTGGGTTCTCAATCACCCGCTTTGCACTGCTGGAAGGAGCCACTGTGGTTTCCCCAGTGCTGAGCCTGCCCTTGTGCTGCACCTTGGGGCTCCTGAGGACAAACTGCTGCAACCCCATGAGGCAGCTGATCTGCAAATGGGAGCTTGGGGCAGCTGCTGCATCCTGGAGGGACACCTTTGGAGAGGTGATGCTTGGTGTCGCGGGGCTGTGGAGTGGGCTGGAAGCTGGGGGTGATGGCCCTTCCATCAACAGCGGCCAGCGTGTGAAGCATGGCGAGTACTTACGCTCCTTCCTTTGGGATGCTGCACCTGGCAGAAGGAAGCTCTGGCAATCCAGGGGGAAGGATGCTGGGTGGCTGGGAGCTGGACAGGTGGAGACACCCACAGCTGGTCAGTGTGAAGCTTGGGAGTCTCCGAACCGCTGGATTTCCCTGCCAGGTGCTTGCAGGAGCAGGTGGCTGTTGTCATCTTCCCCGCAGTGACAGCAGACACCATCCCACCCTGGAGAGCTGGGGCTGGCTGGGGATGCAGCTGGGACTCAACGTTCCCACCAGCCCTGGGAGCTGGTGACCTGGCTGTCCTGCAGGCAGCCGTGTGGTGTGAGGAGCATGGTGGGGACAGGACGTGGCTGGGGCAGGGCAAAGCCAAGGGTCCCTGCCCCAGAGGGGCAGCCACCGCTTTTCGGGGAGGGAGCTGTCAATGCATGCCAAGGGTGGCAGCCACAGGGCTCCAAGGAAGAGAAGCCTGGTTTGGGGTTGTTGCTTGGTGCCATGCTCAGTTTTGGGGAGAAAACGTGGGTTGGAAAGGCCTAAACAAAGGCTCCCTGCTGCCTGGACAGCACCTGCTTCAGAGCTGTGTGCTGGGCTGCCCAAATCCATCCTTCATCCCTGGACAGTGCTCTCCTTTCACAAACCTGCTCCTCTGCCAGCTCTCCCTTGGCCTGCAGAGCTGGCAGGCAGGGAGGGAAATAAAGCCTTGGCTGGCTGGCAGGACAGACCACTGCCTTCCTGCAGAGCTGCTGTGCGACGATGTGGCTGAGGAAACGGCTTTCTGCTCCAAGCTGTGCCAGGGCAGGAGCAGGAGCAGGAGCAGGAGCCTGAGCCTGAGCCTGCCCTCCCTGCTTGGCTCTGCTCTCACCAGGGTACCCTGCTACCAGTTAGCAGACTAAACCAAATCCCTCTGGCGTTTGCTGGGTATTTCCACAGAGCTTTTGGCTCCTCCAGCCCTGGCTGCCACACTGATGGAGCCTCACCTCCCCTGCAAGCTGCCTGCAGCTGGCTGTCGTGCTGTCATGCAGCCTCCCCTCCGGGCTCCTCCTGCTCATGGACGCCTCTAAAAGGAGAGATGAGATTGAGCCACTCCTGGTGCTGGCAGCTGGCTGGGACCCCCCAAACCTCTGCTGCACTCCTCAGACACTGTGCACCCCCACCTCCTGTGCACACATCCCTGCCAGGATGGACAGATGCCCGCTGGACTGTGTGGGGGATTTGCCAAAACAGGGTTAGATCGTCCCCAACAGCCATCCTGTGTGTGATTCGGGGTGACCCATTTTCCTGCAGACACGTTTCTGGGTTCAGGTGCCAGCAGCATCCCCAGCCTTCCTCTGCCTGGCCGGGGGTCCATGGGTGCTGTGTTCTGCCCCCCCGGCAGCCTCCATGAACCCTCGACGGGGCACGACACCCCTGTGGCATCCCCTCCCTGCCTGGCTGTGGGGTGAAGGATGTGGCACCCTGCTCTGCTTCCCCAGCTGTGTCCTTGCTGCCTCAGCGTGCCCGAATCAAAGCGCTCTGAGGGAGCCAGATTAAGCAGCGCTGGGCTGGGGCTGGGTTTGCTGGGGACTGGGAGCTGCCTGCTGAGCCCCGCTGGCTCCAGAGCTGCTGCTGGGCAAGGCACAAGGCTGCTTTACTTTGACTCGGTTTTTTCCTGGGTTTCACATCTCTCTGGAGGGCAGTTCCTCTCCCACAACACTCGATGCAAAACTTCCTGCCAGCAGCAAGAGGACAGTGAAGACCATCATGGGGATGAAGCACACAGCTGCTTATCTGAGCTGCCTGGGGCCCGTGCTGGGGCAGGCAGCCTCACGGTACCTGTCCAGCTGCCCCTGTTTTCAGAAGCACAGGCACCCCCTTGGGAATGGGGAAGCACACCCCGAAGTGGGGAAGGCCCCAGCAGTGGAAGGGAAGGCTTGCTGTTCCTCCTGGGCTGCAGGAGATGGTCATGAAACCCTGCTGTGCAATATTCCTGTCCTGAGATGGGGTGGGGTGTGCTGAGCTTTCGGGGTGTCCCCTGTCCTGGCCTTCTCCTCTAAACAGCTTGCAGCTGGGGTTCTTCCCAGCCCCTGAAGACTGCACTTGTGAGCCAGCTTGCAGGAGAGAGAGGAAAAACAGCAAGGTTTTCCCCTCAGCACCAGCCTCAGGGCTGGGATTTGAGAGACTGGGGTGGCTGGGCCAGCTCTGTGCACGCTGGTGAATGGCAAGCAGCTCCAAAGGTCTCCAGACAGGGAGAGCAGAGGCAGGCTGAGGTGGGACCATGGTCAGTGCCAGCCTGGCGCTGTCACAGCCCTTCCCGGGGTGCTGGGGCCAGGCTGGGGATGGGGGTGGGGTTCCCTCTAGCCATGGCTGCGCTGGGCATGGTGTCCAACAGCTCCTCCATCAGCAAAGATAATCTTAATCAGAGCACTTTGCTCTCCTAGCAAAGGGAGAAGACCACGAAGAAATCCAGAAACCTCCAAAGGGTCCAGTGCAAGTGTTTGGCAGAGCAGGGAGCAGGTGACCCACGGGTTCCTGCTGTCCCTGGGGAGCAGCCCAAGCCTCAGCCAAAGGCAGGGACCTGTTGTGCCCTAAGCTGTGAGCAGGAGATGTGCTGCCCTCAGGGTGAAGCACCCAAGAAAGATGATATTTGGTAGGAGAAATCACCATGGTCCTGCAGCATGGACCTGCTCACCTCAATGCCACCAAAGCAGCAGACCTGTACCATGACCCCAGGGTTTCCAAAGCCCAGTCCTCTGGTTTTTAGTGCTTTTTAGGCTGGCCATCCATCCCCCATGGGCTCAGCAGGCATTGCCTGTTGTCAGGCTGCAGGGAGACCTTGAATTCGGGCTCTTTGCTGGGGGCAGAGGGGCCCAACTACGTTACCCACAGAGGTTGGGAGAAGACACAGCTGAGACAGCAAAGCTCACTGGATGCAGATGAAAAGGGCAAGATCTGTGGATGACAAAAGATCACACAGCAATGCTGGCTCAGAAAAGGGGAAGAGGCTGAGAAGACTCAGTGGAAATTCGTGGGGGACACATGAAAACAATCAGTTCCTCTTCCTACCCCACCCAGTAAGCACAGTGCAGAAACTGAAGGGACAGTATGTGGGAGGGATGAAAAGAAGCTGATTTGATGGGTTTATATTTACTGTTGGGTTTGGAAATGTACTGGCCTGGTAAGGACTGCCAGGTGACAATATGGGTAAGGGAGCATCCCACTCTCCAGCACTGTGCTGAGGGTTTCATAAACCCCAGAGGTTTTATGGTGGGAATAAATCCAGCTTAGTGATGCTTTTGTTTTCTGAGAGAGAGAAAAACCCAGTCACCTTTAGTGCCCAGATGGGACTAGGGACAGTCAGGGATGCACACAGGCTCTGTGGTGTCCCTGTGTGGAGCTTGCCTGCCTGACCACCCTCCTGTCCCCAGAGGGGGACAGTGGCTGGATACCCTGCAGTGTGTGCTGGGGAGGGGAGGACACCTCCCTGCACGACAGGGGCTGTGACTGGCTTCACAGATTAGATTAGGTCAGGGTGGGACATCTCTGGGGAGCCAGACATCTCAAGTCAAATCTGAGTCTGGTCCCTTCTCCACCCTCTCTTCAGGTCATCACTGTCCTCACCCCATCCCTCACATGCAGCTGGCTCTGAGCTGCCTGAGGATGGGGGGGGAAGAGCACAGTCCTGGACCTCTCTGAGGAACACGCCATCTCTTCCATCAGGAGATTTTTCCCCCATCAGCTGACACAGTCAGGGTCACACGGGGCAGCCCGAGCTCAGGAACAGCTCATTATTAACAACGAATGTTACTTATGCATTAGTAATCTCTGCTGATGCACAGACACCACGCTCACCGAGCTCCTGCTGTGCCCCAGCACCCTCCTCACCCTCGTGGCCCACCCCACAGGCTGCAGCAGCCCCTGCAGAGCCTGCAGCACTCAGCTCTCTGCTCAGCAGATGTGGGCAAAGGGCTCCCTGCTGGGGTGGCTGGATGGGGGCAGCACCCCAATACTCTGCTCCTCACCCAGGAGCCCCTGGGGACCACAAGGGTCTAAACTGAGTTGCATCCCCCTCTGTGGAAACCTTTGTGATTGGGACAGGGAGGTTTTTGGCCCTGGGAGGGGTTTCAGGACAGATCCCTTCTGTGGTGGTTTCAGGAAGATTAGTTGGAGATAAGGTCCTCCAGAGGAAACACTGGGGGCTGTTTGAGGCCAGGGCAGTGCCATGGCTCAGAGGACACTTTCTCGCTCCAGGTTTCAGGGGGACCTGCTCAACCATCCACAGTCAGGCAGCCCGGGGTGCAGGGAGCCCTTGAGCCCGTGCCTGGGGACAGGACAGGGCTGGTCCCACTGCTGTGTCAGCACCTCAGGCCATGGAGGGCTTGCTGCTGATCCTGTCTGCTCCTGTGACACCAAAACACACCTCAGGCATGCCAAACTCTGTAACTGCCCCCCTCTCCTGTGCTCACAGTGCAGCTCTTCTGCCCCAGGGGTGGTTGTTGCTCCTGTGCCTTTCGCCAGCCCTGGCCTGCAGCTGGGCTCCACATCCCTGTGCTTCAGAAAGCCTCCCAGGCTGGAGGCACACGGGGCCTGGGAAGGACACGGGCCTCCTGCTGCCACCTCCCCATCCCCTTTAACCTCTGCAAGCTCCTCTAGTCAGTAGGGTGCAGATTAAACATTAAGCCATTAAAACCATCCTTTGCCTCAAAAAACCAGCACAAAGGCAGGGCAGGAACTGGCTGGCAGGGGTGGCCATGAGAGCCCAACCTTGTGTGTGTACAAGGAAACACAGATCCAGCCCCTGCAAGAGGGTTCTGGCTGCACCAGAGTCAGATCCCAGCAGAGGTCATGAGACACAATTCAGGCCAAAGGCTTCTGCTTGCGGCTTGTTTATGCTGGTGTGGGCTCAGAGCCTGCCCTTCCCCTTTCTCTTGGGGAGCCCTGTCCCCACGCCTCTGCAAAGAGCTCTTCGGGCAGGCTGGGGCCGGCAGCAGCTGGAGTTCGCTCTGACCCAGGAATGGGCTCAAGAGAACGTCTGCTCCCACCAGCCAAAGGAACAGCATGCCTCCCCTCCCAAATACAGGCTGGCAGTTCTCTCCAGGATGCCAGGCTGCGCTAGAGGGAGCTCCAAAATTGTCAGAGGGTCGGGCACAACATAAGGATCCATCCTGGAAGGAGGCATGCTTTGGCTCTTCCCTGGAGACCTCTACTCTTGCCCCCACCTCCCCCCCAGGCTGAACCAAACGCACACTAACCAAATTCCCCTGCCAGCCAGTTATTCCCCCTTCAGTTTCCACTTCTGCAATCTCCCCAACCTGTGCTTGCAGCTGGTTAGGGGAGGGAGCTGCCCCAGGGCCACCCACACCCTTGGAACCGCTGCGCTTGAGCAGGGCCCTGTGCTTGAAGCTGAGCCGCTCCCTGCCAGTCAGGGGTTGAGGAGCAGGGAACAAACCAGGGTGCACAACACACAGCGTCACCCTGACTGAGGATGTGACTTTGCTGTTATCTGCCCTGCAAGAGCACAAGGTCACTCTGCTGCTAGGAGCTGCGGCCAGTGTTCTCCTGGTGTCACAGCCTCACTGGCATGGAAGGCAGTCAGTAAATGTTAGGCAAATCCTTAGAGGGAGAGAATATCAACGAGCATTTCTGTGAGCTGCTGAAACCAGTTTCCCTCCAGTTTTGTCTCCAGGGTGGAACTGGGGAGCTCTGCTGTGCAGGAAGGGGTCTGTCCTGCTGCAGCCCTTCCCTCTGGGAGCAGGAGCAGGGCCTTGCTTCCCAGTTGTGTGACACAGGCAGCTGAGCCTGGAGAAGCTCAGCATCTGGGAGATGTTGCCAGTTACGTTTGCGTGAGGGGGCCAGGAGGAAGGTCACAGAATCTCTAGGTGGGAAAAGACCTTTGGGGTCGAGTCCAGCCGTTCCTGTTCTGTGCTAAACCATATCCCTGAGCACCTCATCTGCCTGTCTTTTTGAAATACAGCCAGGGAAGGTGACTCAGCCCCCTCCCTGGGCAGCCTGTTCCACATCCCAAAAACCCTTTTGGTGAAGAATTTTTTCCTAATGTCTGATCTGCCCCTGCCCTGGCACAGCTTGAGCCCATCTCCCCTTGTCCCATGACCTGTCGCTTGGGTGAAGAGACCAACACCCACGTCTCTACACCCGCCTGTCAGGTAGTTAGAGGTGGTGATAAGGTCTCCCCTCAGCCTCCTCTTCTCCAGGCTGAACACCCCCAGCTCCCTCAGCTGCTCCTCATATGATTTGCTCTCCAGCCCCTTCCCCAGCCTGGCTGTACCTCTCTGGACATGCTCCAGACCTCCATGTCCTTCTGATGGTGAGGGGCCCAGAACTGGACATAGTTTCACTGCAGCACTCCGGGTGTGGAGGCAGGGAGGAAGCCTGGGCTCCCTTGTCCCCCCCATCCCTGAGGGTCACCTCTGTGTACTGAGGCTGTGGCATGCTGTGTCACTTGTGGAGACACAGCCAGCGTGGGGCACAGCCGCTGTGGGTGCCAAGGTGAGAGGAAGGGCTGACGCAGAGGTACCTGTACTGCCAGCCCAACCACAGGCTGGCAGCCACTGGCTGCAGGGCACTGCAGCTCGGCCAGAGCCCTGTCACACTCCCCCTGTCTGGGTAGGGCAGCACCCAGCACGGGTGGGCAGAAGTTGCCCTTTTGCTGCTAGGGGCCAACCCCATGAAGCACAGATTATTTGGCATGGGAGAGGCCAGGGGAGAACATACCAGACTGGAAGAACAGCGCTGCTCAGAAGAGACAGCGCTTGAAATCATAGAATCACAGACTGGTCTGGGTTGGAAGGGACCCCATGGATCATAGAGCTCCAACCCCCCTGCCACAGGCAGGGCCACCAACCTCAGGCCTGGAGCTACACAAGGTTGCCCAGGGGCCCATCCAACCTGGCCTTGAACACTCCCAGGGACGGGGCATCCACTACTTCTCTGGGCAGCCTGTTCCAGCCCCTCACCACTCTCTCTGTAAAAAACTTCCCCCTAAGATCTAATCTAACCCTTCCTTCCTTTAGTTTTAATCCATCCCCCTTGTCCTGCCATTATCTGCTCTTTTAAAAAGTTGAATCCCCTCCTGCTTATCAGCTCCCTTCAGGGACTGGCAGGCTGCAATGAGGTCCCCCCACAGCCTTCTCTTCTCCAGGCTGAACCAGCCCAGCTCCCTCAGCCTCTCTTTGTAGGGCAGCTGCTCCAGCCCTCTAATCATCCTCGTGGCTTCTCTGACCCCTCTCCAACAGTTCCACATCTTTCTTGTATTGGGGCCCCAGCTCTGGACACAGGACTCCAGATGGGGCCTCACGAGGGCAGAGTAAATTTCAGTCTCAAACAGAACTGAGCAAGTCAGTGTGGGGTTCACAGCAACCAGCCACCCTCCTTCCAGCCGTGGTCTTCACTGGGCTTGAGTTCAGGGCTGCAATGAGCCGAGCATCCCAAAGCACGGCAGACCCCGGCCCCTGCAGAAGCCCCTGTGCAACAGCAGGTCTGGCAGGGGACCGGCTGCCCAAGGCAAGCCCTGCAGAGCGCTTCACCGTGCAAAGGGGCAAACCAGGGCTTGCCAGTAACCCCCAGGGCTTTCGGGGAGCCAGATTTCGTACCAAGAGGAACGTCAGAGGAAGAGAAAGGGACGGAGCCCCAGCCGGCAGCCGCGGGAGAGCGCTGGTTGCAGCCAGCCGGTGCTGCTGAGCTGCCGGAGCCGCTCGCTCTGCCCGGCGTTTATGGCAGGGAGGAGCCCGCGCCAGGCGGGCCGGCAGCACGAGGAGCCGGTCAGGGGCTCGCAGGACGCGCACGCTCCTCCCCACGGGTTCCCAAAGCTGCCCCCTTCACCTGGCCCCTGAGAGACAAGGAGGAGGAGGAGGCAGGTCAGAACCCTGCCAGCCCGGGGCAGATGGAGGGCACAGCCCTTAACTCTGGAGAACTTAACCACCAAAGGGGAGGTGACTCACCAAGCGAGCAAGGAGCCGTGGCAGTGCCAGGGAGGTGTCTTGCCAGGTCCTGGGATGGGGTGAACCTAATGAGGTTCAACACTGCCAAGGGTCAGGGGCTGCACTCCCTAGATACAGACTGGGAGAAGAGCTTCTGGAGAGCAGCCCTGCTGAGAAGGACTTGGGGATTGTGGTGGATGAGAA
>VZTU01001852.1:146611-158209 GCA_013400835.1 Zapornia atra | reverse complement strand
AGCTGCCCTACAAAGAGAGGCTGAGGGAGCTGGGCTGGTTCAGCCTGGAGAAGAGAAGGCTGTGGGGGGACCTCATTGCAGCCTGCCAGTCCCTGAAGGGAGCTGATAAGCAGGAGGGGATTCAACTTTTTAAAAGGGCAGATAATGGCAGGACAAGGGGGATGGATTAAAACTAAAGGAAGGAAGGGTTAGATTAGATCTTAGGGGAAAGTTTTTTACAGAGAGAGTGGTGAGGGGCTGGAACAGGCTGCCCAGAGAAGTAGTGGATGCCCCGTCCCTGGAAGTGTTCAAGGCCAGGTTGGATGGGGCCCTGGGCAACCTTGTGTAGCTCCAGGCCTGGAGGTTGGTGGCCCTGCCTGTGGCAGGGGGGTTGGAGCTCTGTGATCCTTGGGGTCCCTTCCAACCCAGACCAGTCTATGATTCTAGGCAGTCCTAGCGCTGTGTCTACATTTGCACAGGAGAAGCCAGCACCAGGTTAGCACGACAGGAGTGGAAAGTTCTCAGGTATCACTCAGCTTGGGTCTGGATCCAGTTCTGCTGGGCAGCCTGTTGTACCATTTGAAAACAGTCAGAAGCAGCTTACAACACCGGAGCACGGCCCAGGAGCTGAGCAGCACCGCTCCCAGGTGCCCATGCTGAGGCTGCAGCCCGGAGCAGTGCTGGGGAAGAGCAGTAGAGAGGCAGGGCAGGGAGCACACAGCGCCCTGCTCTGAAAGGCAAATCTTTTAAGCCCTGGAAAACTTCTCAGTTGGCTGCCAGAAGCAGCCTTGTGCCAGCAGCAGGTTACAGAACATCTCCCAAGGCAGCAGGTACCTGTGTCATGTTTATAGAGAAGAAAGTGCATCTAAAACCCAGGAAGAGAGCACAGCCCTGTGAGATTGCCTGGAAGAGCCAGGAACTGTGTAAGCACTGCACTCTAGTGAGGAGTTCATGCAGGAACATGTGCACTGAGGTTTATTTCTGTTTCAGTATTGCTGAGCTCTACAGCAAGGAAAATAACCAAATGAAGGGCCTGTCAGTCACCTCCACGGTCAAACACCTTTTATTACAACCCAAGGTTCTGCACAGTGACAAAAACACCATCAATGTAGGGCAGCGATTCCAATGACAGGGTACAGGACCAATGCAGCAGCACACCAGCACTTCTCTGAAGAAAATCATCACCCCAAATAACATGCACACTCATCCCAACCATGAATAGCCTGAAATTCTTGAGAGAGAGCTGGCAGAAAGGCACCTCGAGTGCCCAAGCCTCTGATCTCTCCCACAACAGGGCTCCAGGTGTCAGTCAGAGGAGCTGAGCTCCTCCAGTGCTGTGCAAGCTCTGGGACCCCGCTGGCCAGGGCACCCCTGTCACCGGTGGCTGTGTGGGCAGGGGGCAGAGGAGCTCCCTCCCCATCACAAATGAGGGTGGATTTCCAAGGAAGCAGCACACAATTCCAATACACACACACACACACACAGATAGCAGTTGATGGATCTGCAAGTGCCACCTCTCCATGGCCAAGCACAGATCTCTATTGGCATGAAGTTTAACTCTTCAAAGAGCAGCACTGCCCACCCCTCCAGTCTGTCTTTAGTTATCCCAACACAAATGGGAGATTCTCCCACCCCCTTGTTAACTGGCTTCCACTAAAGAGGCTGTTTAACTTCCTTCATCAGAAAAGGGAGTGTGCCAAAGAGCAGGATCTGTAGGAATGACAGTTTTTGCACCCAGCAGTGAAGTCTGTCCAGCCTGGCCAACAGCTGGAAGCAGTTCCTGTGGCCTGGAAACAGCCCAGATGCCACTTACAATAAATTCAAGTTCCTGATGTCAGGAGTTTCTGGTCTTTTATGCCTTGAAAGAAGTATTACAAAGCAAAACCAGCTTCTTGGGAAAGCAGATATGCTCTTGAAGAACTGTGGTAGCTGACACCCAGCCTCCAGCTCCCCCCCACACCACTAACCAAGCACAGGACACAGGTGCCCTTGCTGTCATCGCTGCCAGCAGGACAAGGGCCACAAGCTACAGCAACAGTTGCTGTTAGAAAGCACTTCACAGCTGGGGCACTCCTGATAACTTTAACTTTCTGATAAGGTGCCCCTTGTAGTCATTGTCTTAAAAGCCAGGCTGTGGTCTCCACCTCAGAAACAAACTGTTGGCTTAGTCACCCAAACTTTGATATACACTTGGTCAGCAACAACCATTAACTACACCCATAAAAACATACATCTGAGCTACTACTGGAAAGAACACCCAGTCCAGGGTGCTGTTCCTCTAAGATGCCTCACAACCACAAGGAGAATTTGCACATGAAAAGGACCGTTAATTTTTACCAAACAAAAGGCCTGTGTGAGGATGACACAGCATTGTCCTGTTCCTCTTGGTACATTACTGCAGCCTCTTGCCCATTCAGGCTGTTGAAATTAAAAGCACACACACACTAGTCTCAGGGGATGCCTGTGGCAGGGTGGTGCTGTACCAAATGAAAGCCATCCCTTTGAGAGGAATAGAAAGCCAGGGGGAGGAGGATCCCCTGTTAACCCCTTCAGCCCCTGCCACTCATACAGGTCATGGCTGCCCATGCCAGGCATAAAACCACAGCCCCAGAGCAGCTGCCAGCCACCCAGCACACGTTTCGCTTGAAGAATGAAGATCTGCCTTCAGTTCCATGTGAAAGACTGGCTGGCCACCTATAAGCTCCCCAGGAGTGGTCTTCTGCAGACCTTTGCTGCTGGGGGCCAGCAGCTGTGCTTGTCTGGCACAAGGGAAGCTGAGCAGCAGCCTGCAACTGACTTTGGAGGGACACTAGAGGGCTCAGAGGCCTAAACCTCACCGATTTCCAGTCCTGCTCCTTTGATTATCATACCCCATGATGAATTTCTGAGCAGCTAGGAGCTATTTCTGATGTCAAACACCCAAATCCCTGTGCACTAAGGACAGGCTAGGGAAAAGAACAGCATTTCTCAGATAAAGCTTCAGAGATGGAGCAGCACTCAGGTTTTGCTGACAGAGCTCCATCTGGCTGGAATGGGGAGTGAGAAAATCCCATCACCACTGCCAGCTGCAGGGAAAGATTCTGCAGATAAAACCTATTCGTTTTGAGTGCAATACCAAAAGTCGCACAAATCTGGCCAACACACAGCTGGAGGGGAATTCTGACAACTTAACAAGCTGAAAATTGATGCTATTGTGGTTTTGGGTTGGGGTTTGGGGTTTTTTTTGTCAAGGGCACCTCAGACAAGCTCCAGAGAGGAGAGATGGGTAAACCTGGCATCCCACCTACACTGAAGAGAACCAACTGAATGGGGTATGTTTCCTGAGTGATTTCTTTTGTCTGAGGAAGTTCCTGGGATGCTAGTAAGTGCAAAGTGATACAGCTAGTTTTGAAGAGAGATAATAGAAGGCAGCATCAGCCAGTATTTGTAAAAAAACAGATATGATTGTTCAAGTTCTTCCCCACCAAAATGCATTAAGTGTACCTGAATCACACTTCCCCCTTTCCAGTTCAATCCACCTTATGATATGCCTATGAAGAGACAGCTGGTAGGAACTCACTGAGTGGGAAAGGGAGGCCAGTGCTGACTCTCAAACAGGGTGAAATGATCTGATTGAAAATATAAATGTTGCAAAAGACATCTTCAAACTGCTGCACACACAGCCTAGTATTTCAAAGAGTTATTCTGACACAAATGCAAAGAGGCACCATAAGAAAGAAATCATCTTTTTGCCAAATTTGTTCATGTGCTTTGCAAGAGGCAAGAGCACTGCTACTGCTTTAAGGAGCAGTAACATTCCTCCCACTCTAAAGTAATTGTTTAGACTGAGCTGCTGAGAAAGCCCAGCAATTCCTCTTTCCCTTCGTTATACCTGTTACAGTAAATCTACTAGTGAATTACCTGCTGAAGCTTTGAGAACATCCAGTCATCTGTTTGAGACTTTCCATTGATGTTTACATACTTGTTCTTCATGTGGGAGGATTTCTTCAACAGATACCGGTAAGTTTTAGATAAAGACACCCAGCAATCGCCTCCAGGCATCACATGCCACAAGGCAGCTTGCAAAGAGCTGTGTGCATTCTCAGGAACCTCACCAGAAGCCTTTTTTGCATCACCCAAACCCTCCCAGAACACTGCTGGCGTTGCCTTTTCCAGCATCTCGTCACTGGGAAGACTCATGGAGAAACAGTGTCACCTAGAGTTCTCCCAGGAAACTCACCCACTCACAGAGTACTACTACACATTTCCCTTCACTTACTTGTGGGGAGAACCTTAAGCTTCTCTATCACAACGTCTAATTCCCCAAATCTGCAGGGGTATCAGACAGCTATTCTCAGATTTAAAGCTCCACCTCAGCTCCCAGGACAGATGAAGAAAGGGAAGTTTCTGAGCACTGTGTATATACGCTCTGGCTTTCAGCTGCCTAAAACATCAGTCAGTTTGAAGTCATTATACTGATATGGAATAGGAATGTAAACAAAATCAAGCCTTTGAGATATCATTGCACAGTCTGGATACCTTTCTCAGAGGCAGACTCCTCAAAAAGATGGAACTGGAGTGTGTCAAGGGCTCAGGTACAAGGAGAAGGACAACCAGCGATCACAGTTCTTGAGGATTTTCATAACTTATGGACTAGTACTGATTTGTCTGCACAGGATCTCCTTAGAGCAGGGCAATGATTTTATGAACCACTGTTCCATGTCAAATCTGAGGTCACTGATGTTCCCTCTGAGCTGACATTTGATATTACTGGCTCAGGCCTGCAGCACACAGTGCTGCAGTATACCTCAGCCAGCTCAGGAATTGCATCAAACTGCAAACCCACCCTGCTGTAAGGACTTGTATCCATTTAGGATGGTTTGAAATCATTACATTCTCATTTTTGATCTAATAACAGGACCCAAATCCAGATCTCTAGAGGTAAAGAGCTAAGGAGTTAATCAGATACATTACTTCACCTTGACCTGTCTTAAATAAACCAAGAGTAAACAACTAGGCCCTGCATTCAAGTGCACCACTTGGTAATTACTAAAAACCACTGAGCCCAGCAGAAATGATGCTCTAGCTTGGCTCTGGCATTAGAATGTGCCTTGGGAATTCTAGGACAATTGAAAAACTAGTTGATTGATGACAGTCACGTCAACCATTCATGGTGTCCCTGAAGCCCCACACCTCCAAGACAGAGATCTGGAAGTTTTCAGAGCACAAGGGCTGGTTATTGAAAGTATTGCAGTGGCTGGTTCTTCCGTGGTTGAGATCTGCATCAAGGTAAAGAGCCTGGCCATCACCACCTCCTGTGAAGAGACAAGGACAAGGGTAAGGGTCTCTGCCTTTCTTCACACAGGAAACTGCTGTACAAAAAACCCCAAAGACTTAAGTGCTTTTTTTTTTTCACAGGAAAAGCTGGAAGCCCTAAGTGATGTTTGCTTGTTCCAGGTGTAACAGAGTTGACCAAGTGCATAGCTTTTAATTGACACCATCAGAACAGGATGATTTTTTTTAAATTATAAAAACCAACCCAAAACTGTAATGCAAGTAAAAAGCCTGACTCAAGTGCCTGTAAATCCTAAGATTTAGAATTTTTTTTTTCAGTGCTAGAGGATCTTGGAAGCTGCCAACTACATATTGTCCCTCCAGAAAAGAAAAAACCCAAAGAATTCTGTTATCAGTCAAAAAACAAACCTGAGAGAACAAGAACAACAAGTAACAGCACTGGCTTTGTTGTCTGCATCATTATAAACCATGTTAAAAGCATTTTGATTATCTGTGAGTCTATGGCAAGATGCACAGAGCTTACAGTTAGAGAATGCAGTGAAGTGAAATGAATTTAGACAGAAATATGTTAGGAAAATAAAAGGAGGATTCTCCTATTGCTCCTAGGGCAACAGAGGGTCAAAAGGGTAGCAGTGCTGGACTACAGTTGGAATTGTGCACAACATTCACCTATGTATCCACTAACCAAGCCTGTGTTTCTCTTATTACTACCCACAGTGTAACACATGGGAAGTATAAACCACTCTTACCTAAGGCTGATGGGAAGAGCTGGGTGGAATATACGCTCAACAGAAACAATCTCAGAAATATATCACAGAATCCCAGGGGTTGGAAGGGACCTCCAGAGCTCATGGGGTCCAACCCCCCTGCCAAAGCAGCTCCCCAGCTCATATTGCACAGGTCGGCGTCCAGACGGGGCTGGAATCTCTCCAGAGAAGGAGACTCCACACCCCCTGGGCAGCCTGTCCCAGGGCTCCCTCGCCCTCACTGGGGAAAAGTTCTGCCACATGTTGGTGTGGAACTTCCTGTGCTCCAGTTTACAGCCATTGCCCCTGGTCCTGTCCCCACAGACACTGAAAAGGGGCTGGCCAATTCCCCCTGCATCCCATGTCTAAGATATTTATAAACACTAATTAGGTCCCCCCTAAGTCTTCTTTTCTCCAGACTAAACAGTCCCAGTTCACTCAGCCTGTCCTCACAGGGGAGATGTTCCAGGCCCCTAATCATCTTCGTAGCCCTNTTCCTGATGCATCCCAGGATCCCACTGGCTCTCTTAGCCACCAGTGCACACTGCTGGCTCATGGCCAACCTGTCATCAACCAGGACCCCCAGGTCCTTCTCCACAGAGCTCTTCTCCAGCAGGTCATCTCCCAGCCTGTACTGATACAGTGGGTTATTCCTCCCCAGGTGCCAGACTTTACACTTGCTCTTGTTGAATTTCATTAGGTTTATATCTGTGATACATCATTAACAGTGGCTTAATTCAGTTACACACTGATGCTCTTGCCAGCCCAGCTGATACTGGAGCAGCCCAACTTACAGTTGATCAGAGCACATGCTGCTAAGTGGGAGATCAGCCAGCACGTGATGTCAGAGAGGAAATCACCAGGCTAGCTCCTCTCTTAACAAGTAAAGGTTTTTGGGAAGAGGACAACTATGATGTTATACCTCTGCCTCGTGAGTCCCATTTAGGTGACAACTTTACTAAGTGGCTCTTGCCAAAGTCAGCAGCACCCCAGATCCAATAAAGTTCTGGGAGAATTAACATGTTTTATAGTTAAACCTATATTTCAAAAGTGCCCAAGTTAAGTTCCTCTTCACAAACTATTTCTCACCATGAATCAGGCAGTATGAAAGTATAGCTGTGCTTAAAGCTCTGAGTTACTATCTTACTCTAAAATGCCTGCTAAGCAAGTCTACCCAGGGGAGATTTCTGTTGGGTCAGGATCCTGGGGTTTGGCTACCTTTATGTCTAACCTGAAACACACAGAAGGGAATCGTGACCCCCTGATCTAAGGCAGACAGGGAGAGCTGGCAGGATGTCTGCTCCAGCCCTCACACTGACTGACCTATAATGATGCACTCGCTGCTGCCAGCCATGAACATGGAGGCTGTTTTGGAGGGCAGGTTGAAGTGCCGAGCCGACAGGAAGGGGGAGAGGCGATCGGAGGGGTCTGGCGGGGCGCTGCGGGACGCCAGGGCGCTGCCGGCGGGCGAGGTGTCACTGTCAGGCTCCGCGCCAGCCGTGGCCAGCTCGGGGTGTTTGATGATCACCCACTCGTAGCGCTCCACCTCCGGCTGCAGCTGCATAGGGGCAGAGGAGAGCAAAGCCTTAGTTAGTGTAGGTGTACTGCGCAGGGAGCTCTGCTCAGCAAAGGGCACTCAAACCCCTCAGACTCCACCCGTGGTAAAGATGTCTTTTGACAGCTTGATCCAGATTTTATTTGGATCAGATTTTATTCTTGGGCCAGATTTTATGTTCCCTCTTTATACCTTTGCTTATCAGGTGATTGAAGGAATGGTGTAGCATTTTCTGAGTTTCCTTGTTACATCTTTTAAGAAAATATACTGGGCAAGGGGAGAAAAAGGGTTCCCACAAAACTAACAAGTAAATTTTTCTCCTCTACGTTGAGAGTTCAGTAGGCTTTATAAACCAAGAGGGTATATAGAATCATAGAATGGTCTGGGTTGGAAGGGACCCCATGGATCATAGAGCTCCAACCCCCCTGCCACAGGCAGGGCCACCAACCTCCAGCCTGGAGCTACACAAGGTTGCCCAGGGCCCCATCCAACCTGGCCTTGAACACTTCCAGGGACCGGGCATCCACTACTTCTCTGGGCAGCCTGTTCCAGTCCCTCACCACTCTCTCTGTAAAAAACTTCCCCCTAAGATCTAATCTAAACCTTCCTGGTATATAATCCAGCCTGTCCAAGAGGAAGGGAAGGAAAAGATACTCACACCAGCAGAGCAGTTCTGCTTTGCTACAGGGTAACACCAGTAGGATTTCACTCACCCTAAATACAAAGCACTCCCCAGTTCCAAAGAAACTCAGCTTGTTCCCTCCTCTCCTGCGCTCGCTCCAGTCAGTCGACAGGTAAGCGCCGCAGACCTAGCACAAACAGCACCGTCAGGCTTTCCACTGGAGAAGAAAGTGTGTTAAACCAACTGACATCAACATTCCAGAGGCCTGAGCTGAAGGTTTTGTTTTAGTTTGATTTTCCAAATATCTGTATCAGTGGATTAAGGCAGTTTAAATCTATCTTTAGATATAAATTGCTTGTGCTGCCTTAATCCGCTGGCGGGTCCCCTTAAATCCCGAGTTTCATAAATGGTTTCACATCTCTGAGCCCTCAAAGGAGAAAGGTTCCAACAGAACCCCAGGTACCACAACACAAATTACTCCAAACTTGTAAAGCCTGACTTCCAGTCCTCATTTTGACATTCAAAGCAACAGTGTTGTCACAAGTCCCAGTATGAACAGTATGGTCACAAACAGCAGCTTTGGTGGCTTTCTCCATTTCAAGCACTAGGTTACAATCAGCTTAGCTAAGCCAATGCTGAACTAGCAGCCTATTCAAACAGCATGGGGTTCACTAGTTTCCAATAAAGAAAAACATAGCCTTGAAGGGCTGAGCTTTTCTGTAGAGTCTTTTGTTTGGACTAGAAGAATTTCTTGCTACCAGCAATAAGCATCACTGCCAAGTCAACGTAGACCAAACAATGAAGCTCTAAGAATGGAATGAAAGCATTTTTTTTTTGCTTCCCCCCCCCTCAAAACTTTTGGTTAAAGAGAATTGTTCCAAGGTACATTGACTTGTTTACCTCCCACCAACATTACAAGCAGAGCTCCTAGGACAAAATTCCTCCAGAGTAGTTTTATCAGACAAACTGTGAGTGTGTGCATAAGCTAAAAGATGGCCCAGAACTCCATCTGAACTGATGTGCTTGAAGTACAGGAGATCCAGAAAAATCAGAAGGCACATTTTCTTCTAAAAATATAGCTACAGACATATGAATAAAGGATGAACATAATCCTTTGCAAAAAAAACCAAACCCCACAACCACCAACCAAAAAACTCCATACCCTCCTCCTGCTTTTTTGTTTGGAGTATCTTTTTTTGAGAGGTGAAAATACTGTAAGAACCAGCATCACTTACAAAGGCAGCTAGACTTCTGACATGCTCCAGGAGAAGAAGGAAAATAATAAATAACTATTTCCCTCTCTTCCCTTTAGATACCCCAGGGAAGCCACTGGCATGTCAATGCAGGCCTGGGACAGCCAGAAGCCACATAGAGCTATGAAACAGCCCGGTGTGTTAGTGTTAGGTAGATGCAAACAGGGGAGAAATGGGTTTGTTTCACAGGCAGTCATCCTGCAGGAACTTAAGCAGAAATACAAGCCTGCAGGCTGCAATACCAATGTTATACAGAGAGCATCTGGAAGTCGTGCACCACAGCACAGGCAGCTGGTGGCCGTTACAGGAAGCACCGGTGTGCCCAAGGTCAGAGGTGCTGGGGAGCTCGCCTGTTTCATGCATGATTTGTCTGAAACAAGCATGAGATGAAGCTAATGTTTCTTTTTCACATGATGTTGTCCCATTCTGTCATACACAGTAGAGCAAAGAACCAACACATTAGATAAAAGACACCAGGGTGCACACTCCTCCTCAGGTTCTCAGGGCTTTCTTGTTTTGTTTTCTTTTTCCAAACAAGAGTGAGATGGAGCTAAAGCTTCTGCTTCCACATTATACAGCCCAGTGTTATTCATACCATTTAAATTCTGCTACTCTCATCCTGGAGAAAATTAAAATATCTTCTATGAACTGTGAGTTTCTTACTGCAATTCCCCAGTCTCTCCCTCTGATTCTGCAATTAAGAGAGCCTGTCCAAAAGCTCAGTGAGTTTCTTTAGTCTGTCATCCCACATTACATGCAAGAGAAAGAATAGCTGACCAAGACCTAGTTTACAAGATTTACCCAAGAATGCATAGCCCCATAATCAAAAAAAATGGAACCAGTTAAAGCATGCATTGTTAAAAAGACCCCAACAAACAAAACCCCAAGCAATTTCAGGTCCCTCGTGCCATCATTTAATTATAAACAGTTGTATGTTGCAATACAGCATTATATAACTGCTTAAAACCCAATTTCATCAGTTGCCTTTCACCTCACTCACTTCTTTTGCTGTGGTCTTGATGAGGAGAAGAGTTGGTTCATGTCCCTCGCTGTGAGAATAGAACCTGAAGTGGAGAGTACACAAAAATGAGCACTGAACTACCACCAACTGGGGTTCTTTTCCTCCCCAGCATCAGGCACCACCACCACCTCCAACTGATGCCATGAAGACTAAGCATATTCCTGCAAATGTTTTCTGCATGGAAGAGTGTAAGCAGGTATTATCAAGCAGGTCATCCCTACTCAGTTCTCTATGCAGCTGTTTGCAGAGTAAGGACAGGACTGCCTGTCACAACAGGGGCATTTCACAGCACTTGGAATCCAAACAACCCAACAGAAGCTGTGTCCTGAGGACTGATGGCTGTGCCTGGAGAGTGTTCAGTTCTCACAGGAAATAATGATGATGCAGTGCCTTTGCCTGCTTTTCCTCAGGGGCACATGGGGCTGGGACAGGAGATCACTCCCCACCTCAGTACCTCAACTGCAGATGTCCAAGTCAGAATTAGAAGCTGCAAGCCCTCTGTGTCTAGCACAAGGATAACTCATATCTAGCTTACCCCACTGTCCTGGTTTTGGCTAGGATGCAGTTAATTTCTTTTCTAATAGTGGATAGAATGCTGTGTTTGGGAGTTAGGATGAAAGAAGTGCTGAGAGCACCCTGATGTTTCTAGTTGTTGCCAAGCAATCAAGGACTTTTTCAGTTGTTTGTATTTCCCTACTAAGGAGAAAGGAGGGGACACAGCCAGGACAGGTGACCTGAACTGGCCAAAGGGGGTATTCCATGCCAATTACATCATGCTCAGCATAAAAGGAGGGCTAGTTGGAGGAGGAGCAGGCAGCTCCAGGACACATGATTTTTTGGGATGGCTCTGGGCTGCACGGCCTGAGTTGTGTGGTTTGGTGAGAAACTGCATTGGCTATCACCAGTTTCATATATTTTTTGCTATGAAGTCCCATTATCATTGTTATATCTATCTTTCTGCTATTCTAGTAAACCATCCTTATCCCAACTCATGGGGTTTTGGTTTCTTGGTTTGGTGGGGTTTTTTTGTCCCCTCTCCCTTCCCTTCCAGTGTGTACTGAAGCCAGCAGTGTGCACTGGGGGCTGAGAGAGCCAGTGGGATCCTGGGGGGCATCAGGAAGAGTGTGTCCAGCAGGTCAAAGGAGGGG
>VZTU01001852.1:120410-143377 GCA_013400835.1 Zapornia atra | reverse complement strand
CAGCTGCCCTACAAAGAGAGGCTGAGGGAGCTGGGCTGGTTCAGCCTGGAGAAGAGAAGGCTGCGGGGGGACCTCATTGCAGCCTGCCAGTCCCTGAAGGGAGCTGATAAGCAGGAGGGGATTCAACTTTTTAAAAGGGCAGATAATGGCAGGACAAGGGGGATGGATTAAAACTAAAGGAAGGAAGGTTTAGATTAGATCTTAGGGGGAAGTTTTTTACAGAGAGAGTGGTGAGGGGCTGGAACAGGCTGCCCAGAGAAGTAGTGGATGCCCTATCCCTGGAAGTGTTCAAGGCCAGGTTGGATGGGGCCCTGGGCAACCTTGTGTAGCTCCAGGCCTGGAGGTTGGTGGCCCTGCCTGTGGCAGGGGGGTTGGAGCTCTGTGATCCTTGGGGTCCCTTCCAACCCAGACCATTCTATGATTCTATGAAATGCTCTCTGACATTTCTTGCAGCTGCCTTAGTGCCAGAGTTTCTGATGGAATGACTCCCTAGGTCACTTCACAATAAAACTTGCTGCTGCTTCTAGCAAAATGAACCAAGTCTCTGCTTGCATTGCTGCCCTGCATTATTTCATTAGCAAGGAACTCATACAGACACCTATTTCAGCAAGCTGCTACTACTAGTGGGTTTCAAAACTATAGGACATTACTTTTGCTTTGAAACACAGCAAGCTGAGGCACAGGAGAGATCAACTGAGGCAAGGTAGGAGCCAAGACATGAACTCACATCTTCTCAATCTTACATCTCAGGCCCCCTGGTCTTGTCTGGCCTGCAGCTAAAGGCTGGTGGCACTATGGAACAGAGCTGAGAAACGAGGCCTTGGTGTCAGCTCATCAGAAACTAGGAATTTCTCATGCTTGGTGAATTCAGGGCAGTCAACTAGTTTATGCCAGGGAACTGCCTGAGGAAAAGTAATGATGATAAATAAGCTGAAAGTTGGCAACAAATACCAAAAAGGGTTCAAATGTACTAAAACTCCAACAAGCCTCAGTTATTTGTGTGCTGGGTCTGTAAATTTCTGTAATCTGTGTGGGCAGCTAAACTGGAGTACCTGTGCCAAACAGGCTCCCAACCTCAGCCTCACTTTGCTCTTGGCCTCTGTTCCTTCTCAGGCTATTGAGAACTGCTGATTCAAGGACTTTCCTACAGAGATCCCCACTCCACACCTGTTTTGAGTAGTATTCACAGTAACACATCACTGAGTAGTACCCTGTGGCTTCCTGCTTTTCCATGTAGCTGGAATCTCACCTTTACAAATCAGATCTTCCTGATCTCCTAGAAAGCATTTGCCATTGCAAGCAAATTGGCAAATTTGGCAATTCCAAGCTATTCCAGTCAATGCCATTCCTGGCAATTCCAAGCTATTCCAGTCATGCCATTCCTGCCCCTGGAGCAGCGTGGTGCATCATTTCATATTTTATGTCACTTAAACTGTAGCTTGGCTGAAGGTTTTGAGATGAAATGACCTGCTATTTCCCAGTCATAAATCACAGCTCCAGGTGCTTGAGACTGAAACCTGATCCTGAGCAGAGCCTAGTATCAATAGATGGCCTGCACCTATGGCAAACCCAACTGTGCTGCCAAACAGAAGGACAAGTTTTTTAGGGAGTTTCAGAAAATTACAACTAGAGTTACCAGTATCTAACCAGTACTCATCCTCTCCTTTTTGAGACCATTTCTCTAATGACACTGCAAATCATCTGCTTCAGTTGGTCCAGAGGAGGCCACAGAGATGATCCGAGTGCTGGAGAACCTCTGCTCTGGAGACAGGCTGGGAGAGTTGGGGTGGTTCAGCCTGGAGAAGAGAAGGCTCCAGGGAGACCTCAGAGCACCTTCTGGTCCCTAAAGGAGCTCTAGGCAAGCTAGAGAGTGTCTGGGGACAAAGTCAGGAAGGGACAAGGTAGAATGGCCTTCAGCTGAAGGAAGGGAGATTTAGATGACATATTAGGAAGAAATACTTCACACTGAGGCACCAGCACAGGTTGCCCAGAGAAGTGGACACCCCCTCCCTGGCAGCATTCAAGGCAAGGTTGGATGGGGCTTTGGGCAACCTGGCCAGGTGGCATTGGAACTAGATCATCTTTAAGGCCCCTTCAAACCCAAACCACGATTCTATGAAAATGAAGTTTAGCCTTCACAACACCAGGAATCTGTCAGGGTTATCTGGTAAAACCCCAGCAGTTTGGGACAACACTAGAGTTGGACTGCCACCACATTAAAGTCTACTGCTACAATGGAATGAATTCATTAAGATTTCCCCCTGCATTAGTGTTTGCCTCAGTTCCTCATGTTGGCTCACTTGGATTGGCATGACAACTCCCTACTGATTGTTGATGTTGGAAAGACAAGTTCAATTGTTATCTCCACAGAAACTGGGTTTAGAAAAGCAGCACAACTGAGATGTTCAATGAAGTATCTGATTTGCTGTTTTCATAGGAATGTTGTTTTTACAGCTATATCATGAATAGAACATGCTTCAGAGATCTCAAAGCTCCTGAACATCACAGAATCACAGCATCCTAGGGGTTGGAAGGTACCTCCAGAGCTCATGGGGTACACCCCCCCTGCCAAAGCAGCTCCCCAGCTCATATTGCACAGGTTGGCGTCCAGACGGGGCTGGAATCTCTCCAGAGAAGGAGACTCCACACCCCCTGGGCAGCCTGTCCCAGGGCTCCCTCACCCTCACTGGGGAAAAGTTCTTCCCCATCTTGGTGTGGAACTTCCTGTGCTCCAGCTTACAGCCATTGCCCCTTGTCCTGTCCCCACAGACACTGAAAAGGGGCTGGCCAATTCCCCCTGCATCCCATGTCTAAGATACTTATAAACACTAATTAGGTCCCCCCTAAGTCTTCTTTTCTCCAGGCTGAACAGTCCCAGCTCACTCAGCCTGTCCTCACAGGGGAGATGTTCCAGGCCCCTAATCATCTTCGTAGCCTTTCTCTGGACTCTCTCCAGGAGATCCCTGTCTTTTTTATCCCAGGGAGCCCAGAACTGGACACAGTACTCCAGGTGGGGCCTGACCAGGGCAGAGCAGAGGGGGAGGATCCCCTCCTTTGACCTGCTGGACACACTCTTCCTGATGCATCCCAGGATCCCATTGGCTCTCTTAGCCACCAGTGCACACTGCTGGCTCATAGCCAACCTGTCATCAACCAGGACCCCCAGGTCCTTCTCCACAGAGCTCTTCTCCAGCAGGTCATCTCCCAGCCTGTACTGATACAGTGGGTTATTCCTCCCCAGGTGCCAGACTTTACACTTGCTCTTGTTGAATTTCATTAGGTTTCTCCCTGCCCAGCTCTCCAGCCTGGCCAGGTCTCTCTGGATGGCAGCGCAGTGTCCTGCCTGTCACCCACCCCTCCCAGCTCTGGATCATCAGGTACTTGCTGAGGGTGGATGCTGTTCCCTCATCAAGGTTGTCAGTGAAGATGTTAAACAGGACTGGACCCAACACTGAGCCCTGGGGAACACCACTGGTCACAGATAAAGCCAGTGCTGATGAGAGGTGGCAGTGGATATGCTCTGTGGGGGTTCTAAGACAACAAATATCAAACTTCAACATACGACTCACTGAATGACATCCTCCTCCTGCTCTGCTCTGGGTCAAATCTTTAAGAGTCTGTATTATCTTTAAAATCCACCCTAATTTCAGTTAGGACAGACATGAGTGGTAAAAGGGATATGGTGCTTCTCAGTCATAAAAGGCAATAAGCTGTATGTGGTGAAACCTACCCCTTGCCAACAGACACCCTGCAGCCACTCAAGACCCCTCAAACCAAAACTAGGTGCTTCCTCCCAGAAATCAAGGCTTTCTGCTCCCTTCAGAACATTGTAACTACAGTAGAATAATACATGGGCTTGGCTGGAATTAACAGCCTGCTGATTTACTACAGGTAAAATCCTTGACACACAGGATATGACATGAAGCATGCTTTGGGAAGTCTCTCCAAGTGTTCTTTCAGACATCAAAACATGAGGCAATTAATTCCAATTTTGGTTTTACAAATTAGTACAGATGTTAGTGTGCATCACTCAAGTTAACTCAGGGCACCTGCAACAAGGCCAGAAGAGTTTCACAGGCATTAATTTAAACCCATACATCTGTGGTACGTACTCCTCACAGGGCAGCCTTTCTCCTTTCCAAGTTCTCCACTTATCAGGCATCACAACCCACAGCCTTTTGCTCTTTAGGATTTGCTTTTCAGGCCAAGACTTGATGAATGACTTCATTAACCATTCATGCTCTATGGCTGAGTAACTTTGACCTCCTTGACATGGGAAAATAGTCTGTCATCTTGCCTCTAAAAAACAACCCCCATCTACTTTAAAATAATCTAGTACAAACAGAGATAAGTCACTTTCAGGAGTGTGCCAAGTTGGGTTCTGTCCAACATCTTTCCAATTAACTGCAGAAAGCTTGCAAAGAAGAAATAAAAGTTAAGTATGATGTCTCACATCTATTGCAACAGCATATGCCAGGTTTGGATGTGGGACAACACCTAATGCTTCTGGAGACTTGTTACTTGAGATGTTTTAAAGGAATAACACTGTTTCTTCCAGTGTAGAAAGAACTTGCATCCCACTATGACAATTACACTTTTCCAGTCTGGAAAACAGAAGCTGAGCCCATGATCCTTTATCTTAACAGCTCTGCAGGTGCTTTGAACTAACTTTGCAAGAGCATCTTCAGGAGTTGTTAGCAGCAGTGGGATGCTGTGATTGCTGCCCTGCTGCTCCTGTCCCAGCGTGAGCAGTACCAGCAGCCTCAGCAAACACAACCAGCCAAAGACAGAAGAAATGAGCAAAGATTCAAGTGTTTTCACCTACCTTTTGGGAGATGCAACACTGCAAACAGGAAGGGGTGCAGTGGGTTTGGAATTGACAGAAGGAAAACATACAAGGAGAAAGACAAAAAAGAGATAGAAAAGATCAGTGATGTCCTACATCCACGACAAAGCGAGTGAGAGGAGCCTGGAGAGAAACAAAGGGAGGTTTGATTTCAATCACCAAGCACAAGAAAACAGACAGGTTAATGTTCTGCCTGTTTCTCTTCCTCTTTTTGCTACCTGCTTGGAGTTTTCTGATTAGAAAATAATTGAGCATCTTGCACAGGCCAAACACATCTAGACAAGAGCACTCCCATCAGAAAGGCTCCTCCCTTCCCCAGCATCCCACATCTGCCTACCCTGGGAGCCAAACAGAACCAAGGGCAGCACAGGGCAGTGCCAGGGGACAGAGAAGGGGCAAGATGTTTACTAAAGCAACCAAGAGAGAAGGCACATTTCTCACTAGCAACTTGTCTCCTGACATTATTTGGCTACACAGTTACTGTGTTTTGCTTTGAAGGCACCACTGTTGTTCTGAGCAAGAATACCTCTACAACATTTAACACAGCAGAAGCTTCTGGATTATTTTAAATTGAGTGGTCTCTTCCAGGATATGAGTAAGATAAAGCACAAGCTAATTGTAAACCTAACTATGAGCCTAAAATTAAACCACTGGAAAAGACTGGAGGGAACTTTACACCTATTTGGGCACATGAAAGAGGCCCAGCTAATATTTACATTATTTTATAGGCTGAAGTTTGGTTCAGTGTGTTATTTCAATACCATGGAATGGCATCTGCTCACAACTACTGTGACTACCTCAGCAGCACAACTGTCTGGTTCCTTTCAATTTTTAAAGATTTAGAGAAAATGGAAGACAGTCCCTCTAGAATACAGAGTTCTAGATATCACACTTACTGACTCCAGCAGACTTCTTGAAGTCATCCTCCCTTCAGAGGTCAGGACAGCTGATAAAACTGTTCAACCCTTAAACTTAGATTTCAGAAGTGGTTGGGAGAAGCTTTCTGCACTCAGAAGTTCTTAGGAGAAACAGAACATGCCCACACCACCACTATTTACCTGCACATACATGTGCACTTGGCAAGGTGCTGATTTTTCTCTAAACGTGGGGAGGTATTTCAGCTAAGCACTTGATTATTGTGGCTGTTACTGTCACATTGAGCAGGATTTCATTTCCTAGTTCCACAGCTGGTTTTTCCTCTCCTCAGTTCAGAAATTGTGATTCTGCAGCCATCATTTGTGTTGGTAACCTCACTCTTCTCTTCCATGGTTCTTTCAAAATCATTATATACATGGACCTGTCACAAAATAGGTTAATTCTTCCCTACAATTACTGTGTTCTTGACTTTCAGGAGGCTTGCAGTCAAGCTAATTTTAAAAAGTCACCTGTAAATGAGACTTATTTTAAACAGAGTAAGAAATAACTCCCCAGTTAAGCAAAATGTTCCCAGCTGGGACAGTGTTTGCCTACTTACACTAAATGAACTGCAGTACTGGGCAGCATGAAATCCCCATGTTATACATATAATCTCCTATTTAAGAATTTTCACATTTGTTTGCCTAATTCTCTTCCAAGTAATTAGTCAGTGTTTTTTATGGTTTTGCTAAAATGCCTTTACAAAACAGCTTGTGAAAGACCCTTTTGAGATGCAGCCCTTCCAGTTAGGTACCTGCAAAGTGTAATTATCAATTTGTCACTGAGTTAGCTATGAGAAATATTGTTTCTCTTTCATTGTAACACTTGCTACAATCCCAGGAGGGGATTCAACTTTTTAAAAGGGCAGATTAATGGCAGGACAAGGGGGAATGGATTAAAGCTAAAGGAAGGAAGGTTTAGATTAAAAATTAGGGGGAAGTTTTTTACAGAAAGAGTGGTGAGGGGCTGGAACAGGCTGCCCAGAGAAGTAGTGGATGCCCCGTCCCTGGAAGTGTTCAGGGCCAGGTTGGATGGGGCCCTGGGCAACCTTGTGTAGCTCCAGGCCTGGAGGTTGGTGGCCCTGCCTGTGGCAGGGGGGTTGGAGCTCTGTGATCCTTGGGGTCCCTTCCAACCCAGACCAGTCTATGATTCTATGATTCTATGAATCCCCACAGTGCTTCATTTTGGAGCTGCTGACTTTCTACACAGAAAAAAAAAAAAAATCAGCAGAACAATAAACATAACACACCCCNAAAAAAAAAATCAGCAGAACCATCAGCATATACCAGCCAAGCTCATCTCCTTCCCCACCAGCGAGCCAGGCCATCAGCATATACCAGCCAAGCTCGTCTCCTTCCCCACCAGCGAGCCAGGCCATCATATACCAGTCAAGCTCATCTCCTTCCCCACCAGCGAGCCAGGCCTGACTGATCACTCCTCAGGCTGGGAAGACTCATGGGATGCCTCAGGCTGCCCGTAGCCAGAGCCCTACCTTTTCTGCTTGACCGTGATGCCCTTCTGCTGCAGCGCCTTTTCGTTGGCCATCTGCAGCAGCTGGATCTCCTTCCGCGAGAAGAGGCGGATAGCAAAGGCTTTCTCCAGCAGCCTCTCTGGAGACACCGACTTGGCAATGTCTCTGACGAAGGCTCGGATGTCCTGCTGGATGCTGTCTGACTCCAGGGGCTGCCCAGCTCGGACTTTGTGAAAGAACTTCAGCAGGGCCAGCGCAACGCGGTAGAGGACTTTGTAGCCCTCCACCAGGAACACGTCGAAGACCCGAGCTATGTACACCATAGGCAGCTCTCCAAAGAGCCACCGCTGCCAGTCGGAGTACACCTCCAGCACGTCCTCAGACACCGCCACCATCAGCTTGTGCGCCGCCTGGCAGTACTTGTTAACCAGGTCCCCGAACGTCATGCAGGAGGACTCGAAGGCTAAGAAGGTCTGATCGATGAGCCGCTTGGAGGGGTCGTTGCAAGCGAGGATGCGGCACACCTGCTCGAAGCACTCTGCCTCATCCTTGCTGTAGTGGAGGAGCAAAGCGGTCACGGAAGGCAGCGCCGGGCAGAAGGATATGTCTGGGAACTGGTTCGCAATGCACAGTATGATCTTCCTCACCGCCCCGATGCCCTCAGCGTTCAAACAGTAAGTGGGGACCAGGCTGTTGTCCACAAACTCTGGCAGTGGAAGGGAGCTGCTGCTGCGCTTCCCAACAATCTTCACAACGATGTCGCGATACACGTTGGCATCCGGGGTCACGGTGCGGCAGGGGATATTGCTGATGAGTTTGTGGTACACTTTGGCTCTCAGAGAGTGGTTCTTGGCCCAGTAGCCCTGGCGGGCCAGCTGCTTGAGCTCCTGGAACTCTGTGCAGGTTAGCTCCTTTGCATCCTGGCTCTGGACAGTACCATCCATTTTGTCCCAATCCACAAAGCGGTTGTATTCATCCATGGCTCCAGGAGAAGCATATCAGATAAATCATGAGAACTGAGACCTTATTTGGTCATTAATTGACTTGCAGCTTTTCCTGCAAAAACAAAAGTAAAAGAAGTTTGAGGAACAGGTAACCTCCTATTTTGTTTAGGAACACACACAGACATTCAACTTGTTCCTGCAATGCCAAGAATGCTTTCTAAAGAGGGGAAAGTTAAAGATACATGCTTTTCAAATCTTTAAGCCAAGCTTCATTTCAATTCTGTCAGTAACTCATACTGAAGGAATTTATCAATGGCCAGCCAAGACGTTGATTCTAAGGACACCTCTGCAGCAAGTTAATTCCCCTAACTGACGGTCCAAGCTGAGACATGGACCTCTATGTTCACTTGTCACTTCAAGAGCAGAAGCCTCCCACTTTAAAAACATCCATTGCAAAGTCTGTTCAATTTGCAGTGTCTCTTTCTAACTCTGCAGAGAACTAACTGTTATTTATACTACAAGGATGCAGTTGCATGAGCTGCTTAAAGACTGTGTGGCCAGTGACAAGAGATGCTGACATCCTGCTAGCCACAGCCACGTGTGCTTAGCCATTTCCTTGTGGTGGCACTAGCACTTGTGTGGCCGTGCAGTCACTGAGATTTGCCTGTTAATCTGGTAGAATTCTTCTTCTCCACACGATAAAGGAGATGCACAGGACAGCACCACCTTTCCTGAGTGCAGTACAGGCTCACATCAGCTTCAAATAGCACAATGGAACTGCTCCTCGATTCCCTCCAGTACTGTGCCTGAGCTCTGGCCCTGAGCCTGCAGAGGCACATCTCCCTCTAGAGGGCCTGCCAGCACCGCCCTTGGGGAGCGCAGGACGCACAGCACCACAGCGGCAGCAACGGAAGGGTGAGGTTCTGGGCTCTAGTTCCTCAAACCACAGGTTGCCATCACCTAGCAGTTGACTTTACCTCTAAAGTACACCTGTGTCCCAGCAGACAGCATGAGTGCAACCAACAGCCGTACCAGAGTCAGCGTTAAACACGACACTACAGTACTAGAGCGGAGATAAAATACAGTGCACCAACAGCAGCAGGTTTGCACAGTGTGAGCATGTCTCTGCTGAGGTGTCCTCAGAGTCAGACTAAAGCTAGGAAGCACGTGGCCACTGATGCTGCACACCCTCAAAGGCAGATCATGCCTGTAAGAGGCAACAGAACTATAAAACTGTAATTAAGTTTTATATAATTATACATGTATAATTAAGACATTATGTAGCAAGGATTAAACCACCAAAACTGGTTACTGAAATACTTCTGGAGAACCTTTAGTCACTTCTTGTCAAGAGACTGGAGAATTCATGGAACTTGGCATTTCTCAGCATGGCCTTTGGTACAACAGGTGTACTAAGGTGATTTGAAACTCCTAAGGTAGATACACAGAATCCCAGGGGTTGGAAGGGACCTCCAGAGCTCATGGGGTCCAACCCCCCTGCCAAAGCAGCTCCCCAGCTCATATTGCACAGGTCGGTGTCCAGACGGGGCTGGAATCTCTCCAGAGAAGGAGACTCCACACCCCCTGGGCAGCCTGTCCCAGGGCTCCCTCGCCCTCACTGGGGAAAAGTTCTGCCCCATCTTGGTGAGGAACTTCCTGTGCTCCAGTTTACAGCCATTGCCCCTTGTCCTGTCCCCACAGACACTGAAAAGGGGCTGGCCAATTCCCCCTGCATCCCATGTCTAAGATATTTATAAACACTAATTAGGTCCCCCCTAAGTCTTCTTTTCCCCAGGCTGAACAGTCCCAGCTCACTCAGCCTGTCCTCATAGGGGAGATGTTCCAGGCCCCTAATCATCTTCGTAGCCCTTCTCTGGACTCTCTCCAGGGGGTCCCTGTCTTTTTTATCCCAGGGAGCCCAGCACTGGACACAGTACTCCAGGTGGGGCCTGACCAGGGCTGAGTAGAGGGGGAGGATCCCCTCCTTTGACCTGCTGGACACACTCTTCCTGATGCATCCCAGGATCCCATCAAGACAGACAGCTCACACTCCTCAGTTCACACAGAAGCACAGAACAATGGGGATTTGCAGAGACCTCTGGAGATGACACAGTCCAACCCCCTGCCAGAGCAGGATCACCCTGAGCAGGCTGCACAAGACAGCATCCAGGTGGGTTTTGAATGTCTCCAGAGATGGAGACCCCCCAAGCTCTCTGGGCAGCCTGTCCCAGTGCTCTGTCACTCTCACAATAAAGCAGTTCCTCCTCATGTTTAGGTGGAAATTCCTGATTTTATATTTCTTATTTCTATTTATAAGATGCATCTTATTGCTGTCTTGTAGGTCTGTTCAGCCTGTATCAAAATTACAAGCTAGCAGTACACTGAGAATAAATATTTTTAATCCTTGTTTCAATTTTTCACCCAAAAGTAAAATCTTCCTGTTGATTCACAGAGCCAAGAATAGCATTGAGAAAAAAGCAGTAACTTTAAAAATACAGCTTAATTTTTTAAAAAAGAAAAGTTGGATACTACTGAATTGGGCATTCTACAATATGAAAAAAATAAGTACATCTTAATATGCTTAGAAAAAAAAAGGATAGTGTATGAAGTGGGAAAAGATTTACAGGTGACAGCTTTTGACAGATCATGGTATCTATTTCCCAGTACCCAAAGAGTTGCTATGTGAAATAAACAATTGGAAAATAATCATAAAATTCTATCTGTCTGGCCTGTATTAACTCTTAGCAGGTGATTTCAGATCATAAGAAATTATGAGCTATCCATAAATTGGCTCCCTGTACCTAGACATTCAAGCTATCATGCTCCCTTTTAGGAGACAGAACTACAGGAAAGTAAACCAAAGATTTTGCCCCTTTTGACAGAGGTTCATAAACATACACTAAGTGTTACCTTGGACAACCAGACATTTAATTCACTTACATTCTGACTAAAGATTAATGTGGGTATTTTGGAATCCCAAGCTGAAACTCCAGAATTTAACTCCTCTTAAAAGGTTGGCAGCAAAACACAGGAGCCTTTCAGAAAAGGCTTTTGGATGATTTCTCTACCAAATATTTACTTAAGGTGTTTGTTAAGTTTTTAATAAAAGATTCTTTTTGAGTCACCTTTGTGCAATGTAAGAACAATACAGAGATGCTCACCTTTGCTTTTAGTTTTACTATTCCCCACCTGAAGCTAATTCTCAGATTCTAATTAAAGGATGCAACACACCATGCTGACCAGTTCTGAAAGGAAGATACCTCTTGGTGTGAGCTGAGAGTGTCCCTTCAAAGACAGCAATGGTAGGATCCCAGTCCATCCCAGAGGCAGTGGCAGCTCCATGGAAGTTAACATTTTTCTGACATTCTCCACCTGGAAATCATAGGGAAACTCATTATCTTTAATTAAAATCCTAGAATAAGATCCTTGGGGAGAACAGAAATCTAATCGTAATTAGCAGCAACCATGGCAAGATGAACCATTCTGTTCATAATCACTTCACTACAGAAACAATCACCATCCCATGCTTGTTGGAGTCACCACCATGCCCAGCTTCCCCTTCTGCACATATCCCTTGGGAGCTGCTTATATTTATACTACAGAGGGTTAAGTAAAACTTCCATCATACAAGACAATTTCTAAGACACCACAAGCTACATCTCACCTGTCCTTTTTCCTGTAAACTCTCTTCTCCCCCCTCCTTACTCTTTCCCATGTTATTTTTTATCAGAAACACACATGTTTAGAGGTTGCATCAGTGATTTTACCCTCTGGAAATTACCTCCTGCTCCAGAAACTAATGAATCTGATGAGTATGTTGCTCCTCAGCAAGCTCCCTTGGCTAGAGGATGGAAGTGGGACTGACAGAACTTTTGGTTTGAACTTATGGTCTTATATCTACTTTGGCTGGGGTAAATCTGCTGGGTCTGCAAGTAGGTCTGGCTGCTAATGCTTTTCAAAGCTGTAGGTACTGCAAGAAAAAATGACAGCAAAGCAAATGGGCACTGTCAAGGTTGCCAGAGCATGACCAGCTCTTAACTGTGCTTGCAAAACCAACAGAATTAGTGTGCTTCAGTGTAATGGTGCATAGCTCCTGACACTGGGCCAACAGCTACTGTAGGCCAGCAGGCCTCGAATGGGGAGTACTTACTTGCCAAAGGAGAAGAGCCCAAGAAATCTAAGGAAAATTCCAGACAGCCTTCATCTCCTCCTCCCACTCCTTCCAAAACTTCCTCCCTCCCTCTGGGCAAGCTCTCTTTCTTCTGGCAAACATGTAAAGAGCCACGTTCAACTTTGAGCTGGTGGGAACAGGAGACAAAAGCTGCCTCGTGTTCAGTAGCAAAGGCTGGCCATCTCCTACCCAGCTCCCCTGCTGCAAGGGAGAGAGCAGGCAGTACACACTGTTCTCTTTGGAGGGACCAAAGGCCAGAGTGTCAGTTAAAGAGTAAAACCAGAGGAGGAGAGCTGTGCAAGAGTGTGTGTCTGTGTCAAAGTCCCATCTTCACCTGAGCTACCTAGCCTTCACACATAAAGAAGGGCTAAGACACAGGCAGAAGGAGAAAACACATTTCAGAACGAAAAGATGGTGTAAAGATGTGCTTAAAGGCAGGCAGAGAGACCAACTTCCAGCCCCTTACTGCAACAAACCTCTTGCCCTCTTGATCAAAGGAACTTCAGAGAAGTTAGTGTTATTGTTATGGCAAATCTCTTTTAACTGGCCATGGGGATAACAGGAGGGATCAGCACCTGAACTGCACACAACCAAAATGCTCTCAAGTATCTGTTAGAACAGAACTAAAAGGTAATGGGAGAAAATTACCTTACTTACAACAATGCCCCAGCTGGAAAGCTATGCATAACTTGTTTCAGGGGAAGCAGCCACTGTCCTTTCTACTTACAAAACAGTAGGAATTAACACAGAAGAACAGAATTGGGAGAAAAAGCTTTTTTCTTAGTAACTGCCACACAACTTGGAGGCTGTTACTTCTATTTGTCTGTAACAGAACCCTTTGGTTAAGCACAATAGAAAAAAAAACCCCAACAAATACACAAGTGAGCAGTAGAACTAGACAAATGCATTCTGAAGAAATGCCAAGAATGGCTGCAGAACAGGCAGAAGATTTGTCAAGGTTAAGTTTAAACCACGAAGCAAGTAATTATTACAATTCAAAACCAAGCAATGACCACAGTAACTGGAACTGGCATGATTTCAAGCTACATTTTTAGGAAATATTTAGCTTGAAAGGCTAGCCACATTTTCCACTCTGTTCTTTCAGTCCTTCCCATTGTCATTTGGGCTACTTTCAGCAAACAGCTGAAAATTTGTGCTGGATTTGTGTAACATACACAGCAGCGAGGCCAAGCGTGGCAGCCAAGAGCCCAACCTTGCCTGTAAAGAAAAATACTATGAAAGCCTCTAAAAATGCATCAGCAGGAAAAGAGAAGGCTTAGCTGCCTTCAGGGGACTATAAAGCTACAATTTTCCTAATTGTAATATGACTAGGGACAACCTTACTAACTTTTTTTGGTGTTTTCCAAGCTGTGGGAATTAGCAAACTGAAATATCTGAAGTACAACTAACCCAGGAGCCTGGATCTTCTTTCAGATCCAGGGTACAGGCAGTACTCCACAGCAGTGGAACCTTTACATTCCAAACTTTAAAAAAATAAATTCCAATTTGGGTTAAAATGTGAGATTGTGATTTGATGCTGCTTTTAATAAATACAAAAAGGTTTCCTAAAAAAAAACCCCAAAACCAAATTATAATGAATCAGGAAAACCTTGTTCTCTACTCAGGGATGAGATTGTGATTTGATGATGCTTTTAATAAATACAAAAAGGTTTCCTAAAAAAAAACCCAAGCCAAACCCAAATTATAATGAATCAGGAAAACCTTGTCCCCTACTCAGGTATCCTTGCAACTCTGTGTTCTGGAAGGCTACAGATTAACAGCTTATCCAGGCTCTTCATTCAAATCTAGTGTAGCTGCTCTGTAACAACAACCACAAACTTTGAATTTAACATTTTTCACCTTAACCACTGACAGTTACACCACCTTTGATTCACCTATTTGCTGTGTACTGTACAGTTAGATACTAACAAGCAAAATTTGGACATGTATTTTTATAATGTGTTAACAGAAAGCAAATATTTTCCTTTGCTGCTCCATAAGTCAAGCCTGATGCTAGAATCCCAGACCTACAGCATTCCATTTGCTGTTTGCATGGTTGAGTAGTGATGTAGCCAGGGAGAACACTCAGATCTACTCTCTTTCATAATCTTGTTAAAGTAATCTGTGCAGAAGGCACACAAACAGGTGATGAGAACTGTTTCCTCAAGACTGCCAGCTATTAGTCCTCACCCCCAGTAAAAGAAAATTAAACCCAAAACTCTGAGCAGATGATTTCCCATCCTGAAGGGATACTCAATCACATCCAAGATGTTTGTTTCGTACACCAAAGAATCTGACAGAAGAACAAAGCAACATGGCAAGGCAGTAACAACTGCAGAATTAAGACAACAAGCAGACAGTTACTCTCTACCCCCCAATGATTTTAGTGTGTCCTGCTGTTTTCCCCATGCCCAGACCTACAGCAGTATTACTTGGCATCCCTGCTACATGGGTGTGGAAACAAGGCTGGGCACTACAGTCCTGTCCCTCTTCTCCCAAACATCTTCTGAGCAGAAGCAAGTTTTCATAGAATCATAGAATGAATCATAGAATGGTCTGGGTTGGAAGGGACCCCAAGGATCATAGAGCTCCAACCCCCCTGCCACAGGCAGGGCCACCAACCTCCAGGCCTGGAGCTACACAAGGTTGCCCAGGGCCCCATCCAACCTGGCCTTGAACACTTCCAGGGACCGGGCATCCACTACTTCTCTGGGCAGCCTGTTCCAGCCCCAAACCACTCTCTCTGTAAAAAACTTCCCCCTAAGATCTAATCTAAACCTTCCCTCCTTTAGTTTTAATCCATCCCCCTTGTCCTGCCATTATCTGCTCTTTTAAAAAGTTGAATCCCCTCCTGCTTATCAGCTCCCTTCAGGGACTGGCAGGCTGCAATGAGGTCCCCCTGCAGCCTTCTCTTCTCCAGGCTGAACCAGCCCAGCTCCCTCAGCCTCTCTTTGTAGGGCAGCTGCTCCAGCCCTCTGATCATCCTCATGGCTCCTCTGACCCCTCTCCAACAGTTCCACATCTTTCTTGTATTGGGGCCCCAGCTCTGGACACAGGACTCGAGCTGGGGCCTCATGAGGACAGAGCAGAGAGGGAGAGCTTCAGTTACTTCCTCTGCCACAACACATCACTGAGGAAGATGTATGCATCAGAGCCAAAATTAAGCACTCCATTTAGCACCTACAACGAGCTGAACTCAACCAGTTCATCTCATCTAGGAGAGCAATCTGTACCACACTGATGCACTTTGGAGTGATGATCCCTTCTGGTAGAGTACCCAGAGCTCGATGAATCGCTTTAACGAGGTGAAATGCAGTTCGATCCCTTCATGACTTGCCCTGGGCACTGCAGGCAGCACCAGCTGGGCTCCAGGGACACACTGCTGGACATTTTCTCACACTACCAACAGCAATACAGGATTAGTTAGCTGCTCCCCACTGCTTTTGTTGTGGGTCAAAGTCTAGAAGCCTCTCACTTTCCTGGCTACAAATACCTGATACAAATACATCACAGGGCAAAGAGTTTTCGGCACCTGGATGATGCTGCAGTGACAGGAGAAGGGTTAATGGCTTTAAACTGACAGACAGTGGGTTCAGATGAGATATTAAGACATTCCTCACAATGAGGGTGGTGAGGCCCTGGCCATAGAAGCTGTGACAGGGTTCAAGGCCAAGTTGGATGGGATATTTGGGCACCCTGGGCTGGCAGGGGGTTGGAACTGGATAGGATTTGAGGTGTCTTCCACCTAAACCAGTCTGGGATTCTGTGATTTCCCTTGGGATGTCACTGCTGCATATGAAACAGGCAGGACAAGGGGGAATGGATTAAAACTAAAGGAAGGAAGGTTTAGGTTTTAGGAAAGAAGGTTTAGATATTAGGGGGAAGTTTTTTCCAGAGAGAGTGGTGAGGGGCTGGAACAGGCTGCCCAGAGAAGTAGTGGATGCCCCGTCCCTGGGGGTGTTCAAGGCCAGGTTGGATGGGGCCCTGGGCAACCTTGTGTAGCTCCAGGCCTGGAGGTTGGTGGCCCTGCCTGTGGCAGGGGGGTTGGAGCTCTATGATCCTTGGGGTCCCTTCCAACCCAGACCATGCTATGATTCTGTGATTCTATGAAACACAGTCACAGAAAGCCTGTCCTAGAATCCCATGCTTTGATTCTTAGAAAAGTACTGTCACCTTCTTAAGCAGGGTCTTTAAATCATCTGTGATTCACCAGCTGTGTACTTTATTACAGGCAGAGATTCAGACACACAATGAACTCTCCACTGCTGGTCAGATAAATGACAGTAGCTTATAGTAAGGAGGCTGTGTATGCCTTACATCTAAAAGGCTTGACTAGAAAACAGCACCCCCTCCTTCCCACTCCCTGCCTTGGGATGACACCAGCACTTCTGATGCTCAATCAGGGTTGATTCTGTGAGGTGTACTGATCATTGAGATACCACAGAGGTACAAAACACACAGAAAAGAAAACAAGATAAAAGGCTGGGAAAAAACCACCCAAAAGTGCTCTTGTTGAAAGAACAGATAGGAAATGGTTAATGGTTCCACAAAGGGTGAAAAAGGCTGAAGAACAGAGCATTGTAAGAGGACACTGGGTGGGAAATGTTATCAAAGACTTAGATCAAGAGGCAACATCATAAAAAAAACAAGGAACAACTAGTAAAATTAAAGTGAGGAGAATTCCTCTCTTTTTCCCCCCCAAACAAAAAGAAAAGCTGCATTTAAGCAGCAAAACTATTTTACAGGATGTATTAAAAACAATTGATTTAAAATATCTAGTAGTACAGAAAAAAAAATCAGCCCAATTCTCCTACTATATGGACTGTGTTTTCCTTCCAGTTTCTTTCAAATGAAAACATCCCTCACATTGTGCTAGTTATTCTTCTGCCCTTTGTTTCAGAAACTCCAGTAACTAGAAACAGGTCTCCCTTCAACAGCAAACTCTGGCTCTGATAAAAATTCTATACTAAACATGCAATCTTCACTCTTGAATTTCCCCCCACCTCCACCCACCTCTATCTTTCCCTGTTCAGAGCAGAGTCTGGGATGTACAACCAGAGATGCAGTGTAACTGTTGATGAAAAGCTGGGACATGATAGCAAACTCATATGCAATAAAACAAGCCATTTTCCAGCTCTCTTGCATCCAATGCTGTCAGTTTGACATGTATCACCTCTGGATCTCTCTCCACTACCAACATACCCTGGCAGAAATGTACCTTTGAACATCTGTGCTTGGAAATATTCTTTTAAAACAATCTTTGTATTTGCTTATGCTGAACAGAGATTTATTTCTTTCCCTCCTATCTAAACCTCTACAGCAGTACATGTAACCATGTTTTGGGCAGGGAGAAGCCTAATGAAATTCAACAAGAGCAAGTGTAAAGTCTGGCACCTGGGGAGGAATAACCCACTGTATCAGTACAGGCTGGGAGATGACCTGCTGGAGAAGAGCTCTGTGGAGAAGGACCTGGGGGTCCTGGTTGATGACAGGTTGGCTATGAGCCACTTCCAACCTATGCCATTCTATGATTCATTCTATGATTCTATGATAGATTCCCCTTTTCCTGAACCAAAGGGGAGATTGTCCCCCATGCAAGAGACAGTACGGACACCAACATCAAGATAGTTCCAAATACATTTTAGAATGGAAGGAGGCCCTGGTCTCAGGCAGAACACCAACAGGTGCATTTCAAGGAACAATATAGTGCTTGATTTGCATACTTATTTCTGTAGCCTTTCCAAAATGATGTTCTAATAAGCATCAAACAGTAGCAACAAACACCTCTAGAGCAGCAAAGGTACAGAAACAGCTTTTCATAATGCAAAACTAATCAATGTAGAAGACCAAACAAGACCTGCATCATTTTTATTATGATTTGAAAAACAAAGGGCATTTATAACAACAGGTCAGCTGCTTTGTTTACAACCTTACTATTAGTGTAAACTGATAATCTCTAGTCTTATTACTGGGGCAAAACTTTGTGAAGACCATCCCTGTTAGAGGCCATTAAGATAGTTGAGGGGCCAGAGCACAGGATACAGAAGAATGCTGCTGATGGTGGTGTGTTCTTCAGCCATATGTTTGTTCTGCTAAACCTAAAGGGACTTAGCACACCTGGCACCTCCACTCTGCCAAGTATCACTGCACTGACCTGATTCAGAGCCTCTCAACTGGAGGTGAGAATTTACATGTATATTGAAACATAAAGCAAGAATCAGATTATAAAGCAAACATTTTCTGTATAGTGACCACATTAGTTAAAAAAAAAAAAAAGACTGAAGTGCTTTTATTAATCCTTACCTTAGAACTTGCACTTGTATAGATCTTCTTATGACTTACTCCCTTCTTCTGGGTCTGTTGGTGGGGGAAAAAATGAAAAAAATGAGACTTTTTAAAAAAAACAATGCATTGGACAACATCCATGTGCATCAGGTGTGCCACTGACATCCCTGCTTTAAAAAAAAGGTATCTGCCTGTACTTCTACATGGCTTCCAACTTTCATACTCGTGGGTCTAGAAAATATGGGAACAAATATCCTCACAATAGAGAGGAACAGCTAATTAACCACATTATTAAAGTGCTTACAGCATAAACAACTCATTTCAGCCTCTAAAACCACAAGCAGAATTACTACTTGTGGCATCTCTGTCATACTTCTAGCTAATATTCTCATTGTAGCTGACTGCTGTGTTCCCCTCCCTTCTCTACAGGAAGCACCCAATTTGGCATTAAACAGGCAATCTCTGGGGAGCACCTCTCTTGCTAGGACAAACAGAGGTGTTTGCTGCACAGCTGGGGGATTTTAGAGCAGCAGCTCTGCAGCTTACAGTGTTCAGATCCCTAGTTCTGAAATAGAAATAACTACGTTCTGAAGATAGAAACAGAGTCTGGGTTTAGATCAGCTGACCTGCTCTGGGCTGATACACCAGGTCTTTGTCCTGTTGGGCAGAAGAGTTTGATCTAATCTGATGGACACTGTTTTTCTTTTCAAGTGAACAATACTCAGCCTGGCAGATTTTGAAACAACCCAGTCCTAGCTCCCTGCAAGACACAGTCACTATGACTTTGCACCTGAGTTATTTCTCCCTTAAGCCCTATGAAAAACATAAACGAATCCAGCCTTGGTGTAGCTACATGTTGCAGTTTGGTGTAGCTGTGCTGCTTCAGGGGCTGTTGTAAGCTGCAGTTACAGCTCTCTGCAAGCCCCATATTTTGAAAACATTGGTACATTCAAGGCCAAATTTGAGACTGAGCCCATCAGAGCTGGTCACAGCACCTCTGGCAATCACATATAGGAGAAATAAAACTGCACCAGGCACACTTTGCCAGCAGAGCAGGAGTGAGAAGATGGAACAAGCTGCACAGACGCCAAGGCCAGGCCTGCAGGAGGGGGGTGAAGAATGCAGAGAGTTTCCCTGCAGCTCGTGGTGGAGCCCATGGTGAAACGGGTGTCCCCTCACAGCCCATGGATGAGGACGGGGAGCAGAGACCCCTCTGCCCTGTGCAGATTGATCCACCCTCAGCAGGTTTGCCAGGGGACTTGTGACTTTGCAGGGACCAGGCCGGGGGGTCTGGGCCCGGCTGTCAGCACCCTGTGGAGGGGAGAGTCCTGCTGAGAGGCCTGTGGGGAGGAGGTGACTCCCCATAGAGAGGACTCACGCTGTAGAGTTCCTGGACACGACTCTGGTGTGGGTGGGACCCCACGGTGCCGCAGGGGAAGGGGGGGTGTATGTGGAATGCCCCCTCCCCAGCTGAGATGGAAGACAGCTCGGGAGGAACGGACTGAACCCCCCACTCCCCATTCCCTGCCCCCCCTGTGCTGCCATGGGAGGGAAGAAGGGAGCGAATCTCTGATTAAAGTCAAGAGAAGAGGCCAGGGGTGGGGTGGGGGGAAGGAGAAGTGGTGAGATCTGGGGAAGAGAAGCAGCTTGTGAGGGACTGCTGGAACCCCACTGCCCATTCCCTGCCCCTCCCCGTGCCGTGTTGGGGGTGAAGAAGGGAGTAAAATCGGGATGAGTTTTAAGTTTGCTAAGAAGGGAGGGGTGGGGGGAAGGTGCTTGAAGACCTGGCCTCTTCTTATCTCATTCCAGCTCACTGGGTATATTAGTTATAGTAAGTAGTAATAAATCACTTTTCTTTCCTTTATTCTGTGCTGTGTCTGTTTTGCCCATTGCACTCATTGGGGAGTGATCCCTCTGCCCTTAGCTCAAGTCCTAAGCCTCCCAATAGCTATTTTCTCCCCTTTTCAGCTGAAGGGGGGAGTGAGCGAGCGGCTTGGTGGGGATTTGGCCTCTGGTTAGGGCCAAAACCACCACACTACACCAAGGTTACACCTATTTGCTAACATGATGTAGGTTTCAGCAAGAGGAACCAATGAGACATGGTAAAGCCCAGGAGTGTGAATACCACAGGTAGGAGCACTTTCATACACTAAGAGAATTTAAAACAGCTGATTCCAGAGCTGGACATCTTTAGCACGTGCCAATACACATGGACTCCAAGGAAGTCAATCATTAATACAGTGCAATTAGGTCTGTCTATTTTTATATCAGGAAGGTCGTGTGACTGCCTGGTCAGGTACTGCCTGGTGAAATAGCTGCAGCATTCCTTACACTCCACTGCACGCCCCCCACCCCGAGCCACACAGCGTGCCGACACGCCAGGACACTGCAAATCAACCCAACAACCAATCTATTGCCAAGTCAGCTGACAGTGAAAGGAATTCTACACCTCAGCCACTATTCAAAGCTATGTATAGATGGAATACAATCAGCTGGTTCATTTCAGGTGTTTACTTTCAGTTTATCTACTTAAGAGTGTTAGCATACAGCTGTCTGCTTCTGAGCAGGCACCCGTACAGCCTGATTGCCTCTCCAACCTAACAGGCAGGGCAGGGTGTATTCCACACAGCTGGAGGAATAGCAAGGGCTACAGTCATGCTCTGTTGTCAATAATTTGCTTGTCACTAACTCCATCTGGCTTCAGCACTGAAGGAAAGGCACTTATGATCTAAACAAATGCCAGGGTATAATTATCAGATTGCAGTAACCTTGCTGCTGGAGATAGTGAGAGACATGTGCGGTGTGGACTGGTTTCTTTGCTTCCTTACATTTCAGGACAGGGTAATTTTAGTGAAGGAATAGATTTTGGGGCTTTTTTGGGGTTTTTTTCCTAGTTTTCTTTACAGTCCAAATGACAAAGCTGACCAGGGGAAGGAGGCTCTTACAAGATTTCAAATTAACAGGATGAAGAAGCAAAAGCAACCAAGGGGAGAAAACAAAGGTCACAATAAAAGGAGAGAGCTGGGAAGAGCAGAGGTGCTTAAATACATGACAGATCCACAGATAGTCTGCCAGAAACATTTACTCAGCAGCATTTAATTATTAACAGCAAAAAAAAAAGAGAAGCAGAAACCTGCTTTCCCCTGTGTTCAAACTCTAGCTGCAGGAACACCCACCAACTTTCAAATATTAATGACAGAAAAGACCTTCAGTACAAACATTCCCAATAGCTGATCATTGTTCAATACTATCCACAACCATTTTGCAATTACAAAGGACATAAGTATCATGTACTGCTTGGAAGCAACAAAGAGGAAACACAAAATGTTGCTGGAGTCCTTGGATTTGAGTTATCAGTGCTGTTCCTGCAAAGTACTATCTTAAAAGTCTTTTGCAATATGGTCCAGTTGCTAGTGATTGCACAAAGGAGGAAGTTCTAATAACAGGGAATTTCCTTTTCTGGTAACACAGAGCCCCTAGATAGGATACATGTCACTTCTGTGTTCTGGGTATTCCTGGATACTCTCACAATCCTACCAGGATCTCCTGTAAGCCAGCAAAGTTTTCAGATGCTCCAGCTTCCTGTAGGAATTGGACATAAAAATGCCAGAGCTTAAGCTAATACAGTACAATATGGAACCACCCACTTCCACCACAGCTACATGGCACCTGCAAGACAGCATCCCCCTGGCTGCCTCAGGCACAGAGGATGGAGGATGCTAAGCAGTCTGCATCCACCTGGTGCTTTCCTCCCCTGCTCAGAGGGCCTGAAAGGCTGGGGAACGTTTAGCAGATTCTAGAGGGCATCCTAAATCCTGCCTTCATGGGTAATGCTCCAGCAGTCCCAACACCCCAAGAGCAACCTTCTGCTTAAGGATGTGCTGTAAACACAGATCTAGGTTTCAGAAAGCAGTGCTTAGATAAAGATCAGCATGAAAATAAACTGATGATTAAGTTTTACTTCATGACAGAGATGAAAACGTTTCAAGAAGCTGCAGAACAGACGTTTTGGGTTTAGAGAGCTCTTCACATGAACATGAATCACCCCTTTAGCCCGGGCCCGCTGGCGGAATAAGCGGGAGCTGAACGCTTGGGTGAGCTCTAGCAGTAACCGGAGGGTCTGCCATCGCCACAGCCCCGGGTCTTGCCACGCTGCGCAGCAAGAGCCAGCGGAGCAGCGGAGAGCGCCCAGGCCCACACGCCAGCCAGAGGCCTTGGAGAGCCCCCGCCCCGGCACAAGCCGCCTGGCTCAGCCCAAAGCCCCCAAGGCCCGCCCGCGGCCGCGGGGAGGGGACAGCGCCGGCTCCTTCGGGCACCGACGGCTGCCGGAGGTGC
>VZTU01001852.1:61423-119893 GCA_013400835.1 Zapornia atra | reverse complement strand
AGCGAGGGGCTGTGGCATGGTGTGGTGAGGGGCTCTGAGGGGCTCTGAGGAGCTGTGAGGGGTGACGAGGGCTCTGAGGGGTGGTGAGGGGTCCAGCAGGGTGATGAGGGGCTCTGAGGGGTGATGGGGACCCACAGGTGTAGTGAGGGGTCCAGTAGGGTGGTGAGTGGTGATGAGGGGTGACAGGGGCTCTGAGGGGACGCAGCGTGGTGGTGAGGAGCAGTGAGCGATGGGCTCTGGAAGGGGGGCAGCGAGGGGCAGCGTGGGGCTGCGGGCAGAGCACGGCAGTGTTGGGTGAGGCAGGGTTGGGCAAGGTGCCCTCAGCCTTGTGGTTCTGTGCTGGGGACAGCTTTATTTACCAGCCTCACGGAAGCTTCATGTGGAAAGCTCAGTGCAAATATTGGGCACAGTTGCTGCTTTAAGAACACTTTAAGCCCTGACTAGGTCTCTGCTCAGTAACAAAGCCACTGTTTTTTTCACAAAGCCTGAAATGACCAGGACAGCAATCAGTTCACTTTAAAGATGAAGGAAACACTTCCACAGTGTTTATTTGACTTGACTTGGCAGCAGTGTTCTGTTTACGACTGGGTAAATAACTGCCACATTAAAGATTATTAACTAGCAATGCTTAAGTGACCAATAAAGTACTAATCTTTTATATGGCGTTGTAAATGTACACAGCTTGGTAATGTAGGCTCTTGCCAAACAGATAACAAATCCCTTACACAGGAGGTTTACAATCTTAAAGAAACCACAGAGGGCCACAAGCAAAGTACAAGACATGATACTGAAGTATAAAATACAGAGGAGTTGCAGCTGGATTTTAAAGAGGGTCTTAAGAGGATTTTTGACATTTATCTTACAGCTACTGGCCAGTGATCAGAAGTGAGATAGATGCAGCATCCATCGTGCCAGGGACAAATGGTCAGTAGGGCCTTGGGCACTGCAGTGATGGGCAGTGCTGGGTACCCAGCCTCTGGTGGTGGCTGCTGCTTCAGAGGCAGGGCAGACCCACCGCTGTGCTCCTGGCCGGTTGAAAGCACTAAGCAGGCCTGTTCTATGCACTTCTTCCAGGGCTTCCTTGTGACTGGCTGATTCTACTGTGGAGAGTAATGAACTCATGTTGTGGAAGAATGTGGGAGCCATTTCCATCAGCTGTACTGAGAAATCATTCATTAATCCAAGTATAAGTTGGAGATACAATGCATTGTTTTACATTCACTAGTGTTTCTCTCTGTCGGGTCCCAGGGACACTCACACACATGGAAAGGATTATGTATGTTCTGTATGCCAAATGAAGCTGAGCTAGCAAGGAAAGCAGGCTTAGAAGAGGATGAAAGTAGATAAGAGAGGTGTGGGAACAGAGATAAGTGTGGGCAGTATTTTATAAGATAAAAAGTTTCCATCTGTCTTCAGTATTTATAGCATCCTTTCACGTATAGTACATAGGTCCTATGTAGTCAGTATGTTTGGGCTCATGGTGCCCCTCTGAGGTAAAGCAGTGCTGATATTCCTGTGTTTCCTAAGGGAAACTGAGGGAGGGAGAAGGTGTTCCTTCTTACCTGCAGTCAAAGCTGGAGATTGACAGGCATTAGAAAAGCAAGACCAGGCACAGGGAGATTGCCTGGATTTCAAAGATATCTCTGCTGAGGTGTGAACCATGGTTCGAACTGAACCCACCCTTTAGCCAAAGAGTCTCAGTGTTCAGAAAGTAGAAGTAATTAAAGGCTCAGTGCACTATCAGGAGTACAGCAGTGACACTTCTGTCATGAAAGTGTCTCCTTTGCCCCATGGTTTTATCATTCCAGGAACCCAGGTGCTGTGGTAGCATTCAGCTTTGGCTGCAGGTACTGCTGTTGCATTAGATAAATACCTGGTAGGGTCAGATCCACAGAGATAAAGAGCAAGACCCAGTGATGCCCTGGGCACTGAAGGCAATGAGCCTGCAAGGGCTTTCCAAGGATAAAGTAAAGATGCCTGTTTCTAGGGCTGCCAATGAGTTTTGGAGAAGTTTCATGTGGTGTGGAATAAGTAGTTCCACAAGTGCAGCGTTCAGTGTAGTCTGCCTTCCTATAAGTTTGTGTCTTGAGGGCACCTTCTCTCTCAATTCTCTGGAGTAACAGGTGAGCTGGTACTGAGCCATTTCATTATATGTGGATGCTATTCCCCCCAAGTATTCATTTCCCTGAAGTCTGTTGGGACAGAAATCTCTCCTGTGGATGCAGTAGCTCTCATTTTCTTATGAAACCAGGCTAGACTTATGGTCTAGGCACTGGATTTAAGGAATTGATTTTGTCAGGGGCAATGGAGAGGCTGGAAGGTGGACTGGGAAAGGATGTGAAAGCAAGAAAGTGAGGAATGGCTGAGTGGGTGGAACAGGTCACCACACTGGAAAGCTGTCTGGGTGGGTGTCAGCAGCCATGCAGCAGAGGCTAGCACTCGTAGGGTGGTCAGGAGAGCAGCTGGAGCATCAGCAGAGCGTGCCAAGGTGTGCAGAAGGGACTTGGGCCAAGCCCTAAGCTGGGCTGGTAAAACTGTGGCTTTGCTGGTCCCACAGCAATGCTTTTTGCACAGGGCTGCTTTCGTGGGACACCGATATGCCTGGCAAAGTGTGACCTCCTGTGGGTAAAACTGGGAATTACCATGGGATAATTAGGCAAATCCTTTTCATACCACGTGCCAGCATCTTGATAGGATGTGTGCCCAGCGGTGTAGATCGCCTCTTCAAACTTGCAGGAGCCCAACCTGGTTCCCTGCCTCTGGATGAGCTGCAGATCACAGCATCACAGAATCACAGAATCATAGGGGTTGGAAGGGACCTCCAGAGCTCATGGGGTCCAACCCCCTGCCAAAGCAGCTCCCCAGATCATATTGCACAGATAGGCATCCAGACAAGACTTGAATATCTCCAGAGAAGGAGACTCCACACCCCCTGGGCAGCCTGTCCCAGGGCTCCCTCACCCTCACTGGGGAAAAGTTCTTCCCCATCTTGGTGCAGAACTTCCTGTGCTCCAGTTTACAGCCATTGCCCCTGGTCCTGTCCCCACAGACACTGAAAAGGGGCTGGCCAATTCCCCCTGCATCCCATGTCTAAGATATTTATAAACACTAATTAGGTCCCCCCTAAGTCTTCTTTTCTCCAGACTGAACAGTCCCAGCTCACTCAGCCTGTCCTCATAGGGGAGATGTTCCAGGCCCCTAATCATCTTCATAGCCCTTCTCTGGACTCTCTCCAGGAGATCCCTGTCTTTTTTATCCCAGGGAGCCCAGAACTGGACACAGTACTCCAGGTGGGGCCTGACCAAGGCAGAGTAAACAACGAGGGTGAGCCTAAAGCCAAAGGTCCCAAAACTGTGAGAGTGCTGGTGGATGTTTCAAAATGTCCCCACTACTAGTGACACACTGACTGAAGGTGGCCACACACTGTCTGTGGCTCCCAGAAGTGCTCTGTGGGTGCCATGTGGCCTGTTGGCTTGGGTGGGCTGCAGCCAGTTTTTCCTGTTTCTTTGTCCCTTCCCTTTCCCCAGCTATGATCCCTTGGGTCTTGTAGGGGCAGGTAGTCATCTTGTTGTGCCATGAATGGCATGGGAAGGGTTAACTTTTGGTACTGGTGATCCTCTGGGCACCGACAGGGGATTTGTTAAGAGAGAATGAGCAGTTTCCCTTCCGGATGACTTTAATCCCCCTCCTCCTTGAGGGGACCTGGAGATAGCTCTGGTGTGGCTTGTGTAGTATGCCTTCAGCACACTGCACTGAGTAGTCCAAAACGTGTGGTGATTGCCTGGTAGCACCCAGCTTTGGCTGCAGGTACTGCTGTTGCATAAAGTACCTGGTAGGGTCAGATCCACAGAGATCCCTCTGGATGTGAGGCACCTTTGGGACACTCTTGCCAGCTCCTGACTGTCTGGAGGAAGAGAGTTCATTGCAGAGGGATTTGGCAGTTTGTCTCCACACACTGAGTGCCTGCCTGATGACCTGCAGGGTTTCAGGGAATGGCTTGTTTTCCCAGGACTTTTCCTGAGAGGGGTTTGGTTTATTCTCAGGTGCAGGTGTATGGTATTAGCTTCAGGGACTGTTGGTGAGCCACATGCTAGAGACATGGATGGATAACTAAATGTTGCTTGTGCTCTTTGATCATAGAATCATAGAATCACAGACTGGGCTGGGTTGGAAGGGACCCCAAGGATCATAAAGTTCCAACCCTGCTGCCACAGGCAGGGCTACCAACCTCAGGCCTGGATCTACACAAGGTTGCCCCATCCAACCTGGCCTTGAACACCCCCAGGGATGGGGCACCCACCCTCTCTGTGGGCAGCCTGTCTTAGTCCCTTCCTTCCTGCTGTACTTCTCTGCACCAGCCCAAACACAGCGCTGCCCCTTCTCAGGGGACTTACTGGCTTTCACCAGGCAAAGCAGGTTCTGGTTTTTTGGGCAGTGGTGTCCCTCATAGCATTGTGCCTCTGCCTGGGCAGCTGGATCTGGGTCTTGGGTGTGTTTACCATGTAGTGTGATGGAGTGGAGCAGCGAGGGGCCTGCAGAGCTCACCACAGAGGTGGCTGGACAAGCGTGTGTAAGCCCAGGCTGTGGTCCCATGGCTTTGCTTTCTGGACAGGCTGAACCCACCCTGGGGAAGAAGGGTGAGAAGTGGGTGTGATGGCCAGAGGGCCTCTGGCAAGAGTGGGCTCCCGTCCCAGCCAAAGGTCAGGACAGGTCTCTAGCTCAGCCTGTCAAGTAGGCTTTGCACCAAAATCCACGGCACTGGGTGCCCTCAGACCTGTCCCGTGTTCTCCCTTAGGGCAAAGCAGAACCTGCAATTAGTGTTTCCAAAAGGTGTGAGATGGAGCCAGAGCAAAAGCAGGCTGGGTGAGTGCTCTGACCTGGGCCTGGTCCTCACAACCCTCGCACCTGTGTGGAGCGTGAATCGCCACTCTGTGCCGTGCCCCTCACCCCCTCTGCACGCTCTGTTTTCATTAGCCTGTGCTCTCAGGTTAAGGACCCTTCTCACTTCCAGCTGAACAAACACTTTCCAGCGTGTGTAAAATCCAGCCTGGTGCTAATAGGCGTCTCCCCCACCTCCCTCCCTCCCCTCTGCCACCTTTTGTGCAGTTGGCAGGACAAAAAAGTGGCGCTATTACCTGACTTATTATCGGCACGGGACTGTAATTTATGGGCTCTGCTTGGTAAAGTGCCATGCTGAAAACATTTATGGCCCACTTAGAGCCCTGCGGGGTGGTGGGGAGGGCGATGGCTGCAGAGGGGAAGCCAGTTGTTCCACCCTTGCAAAAAGCTGTGCAGCCTGAAAACTTCCTCAGCCTCCTGACAGCAGCACTGGATGTGAGACCAGGTTGAGACACCAGTGCCCAGGATGGACCTAAGGCTTTGCTGTCCATTAGGCAACACTTTTGTCTTCCTTTGAGCATTTATTGAATTCCCCATCTTTGCTGCTTCTTGTCCTGTACAGTCTGACCCCTCAGGGCAGGATCCCAGACCCTTCCCTCTCTACTCTGCCCTCGGGAGGCCCCATCTGGAGTCCTGTGTCCAGAGCTGGGGCCCCCAATACAAGAAAGATGTGGAACTGTTGGAGAGGGGTCAGAGGAGCCACGAGGATGCTCAGAGGGCTGGAGCAGCTGCCCTACAAAGAGAGGCTGAGGGAGCTGGGCTTGTTCAGCCTGGAGAAGAGAAGGCTGTGGGGGCACCTCATTGCAGCCTGCCAGTCCCTGAAGGGAGCTTATAAGCAGGAGGGGATTCAACTTTTTAAAAGAGCAGATAATGGCAGGACAAGGGGGATGGATTAAAACTAAAGGAAGGAAGGGTTAGATTAGATCTTAGGGGGAAGTTTTTTCCAGAGAGAGTGGTGAGGGGCTGGAACAGGCTGCCCAGAGAGGGGGTAGGTGCCCCATCCCTGGAAGTGTTCAAGGCCAGGTTGGATGGGGCCCTGGGCAACCTTGTGTAGCTCCAGGCCTGGAGGTTGGTGGCCCTGCCTGTGGCAGGGGGGTTGGAGCTCTATGATCCTTGGGGTCCCTTCCAACCCAGACCATTCTATGATTCTATGATTCCTCACCTTCCTCATACATGTGGCATCTCTCCTTCCTCCCCTGGCTCCAACACCCTGTCCTCTTGTGGAAGAACAAATGGCAGCCTGCTCAAGCTGCAGCAGATGAAGCTTTGAATAACTCCTCCTAAATGAAGGCATTACAGCAGGTCAGCTGCTCTCCAGCAACTAGGTTCATGCTCTGAAGCAAACAGCCCAGTCATGTTGATCACCCCGTCCATAACTGCCCTGGAAACATGCTGTGGAGAGCAGGGTACAAATGAATCGTTATTGCTGTAGGTGGGCTGGAGTTGAATAGCAATCTAAGGGGTAAGGGTAGAGTCATTCCCAGCAGCAGTGACTTTTTCAGTGATTGAGGAGACACTTGTGAGAAACAGGCCCTCATAGCCCACTCCTGCCATGTGTGGGATGGAAGTTTGGTGTGGAAAAGTGGTTTTGACACTGGGCTATTTGCTGATTACTGAAAAGTTAATGCTGGCTGTTGAGCTTCTTGGAGGAAAGCATCATCATTCACCCTTTAAAGGTATTTGGAGCTGGGCTGTTTGCCCTGTCCAGTTGTCCTGATTTGAAGGATGAAGAAGCAGAGCATTATCCAAACCATTTCACCAGCTTCAGGAGCACGCTTGCCCTGAAGCTGCTTCGTTAGGGAGAGCATTTGCTTGGCCTGCAGTCAGCCAGGCTCTCTGTACTCCATGGTGAAGGATCCCATGGCAGTTTGTCCTCTTTGTGTTCAGTCTTTGCCAGCTGCTGGGTGAAAAGCAGGACTTGGGAGCTTTCTGCCTCAACAGTACATGCACCTATGTGCTGGTGGTAAAGGAGAGATTCTGGCTGTGGTCATGTTGGTGTGTAAGTCCCAGCTGATCACTGCTAGTTGCTGTCTGAAGGTTTGCAAGATAAAACCTTGGGAGTCATATAACACAGGGAGTCGTGTGGTGCCCAGAGTGCCAAGCTGATGCCATTTCCAGAGTCATCACCTGTAGCTGCTGCTGTTTCTGGATGTCCTGTCTGAAGGGTCCCAAGGCTGAGGTTTTGGTCTGGGTGAATGCCTTGAGCTTTGCTTATGCTGCGGTTGGGCAGCGCGTGTGTTTTGGATGGCATTCATCTCCCCAAGCAGTAGCTGCCTAGAAGTTTGCCAGCTGGTATAATTTCATCCTTTAAGCTCCACCTGTGCTGTGCAGTGGGGAGAGACCAAAGCTTCCTGGGAGCGAATGGGCTCATTTGTCTTAAGCCCTATGGAATCACAGACTCACCAGGTTGGAAAAGGCCTTTAGGATCATTGAGTCCAACCGTCCCTGTCCTGTGCTAAACCATATCCCTAAGTGCCTCATCTACCCTTTTTTTAAACACATCCAGGGATGGTGACTTAACCCCCTCCCTGGGCAGCCTGTTCCAGGCCCTGACAACTCTTTCAGTTTCTAATTTTTTTCCTAATGTCTAATGTGAACGTGAAATCAGGTTCAGGATGAAGCAGGTCGCCCCAGAGCTGCTTCTGTTTCTTCTCACTGGAGCTTAGATATTCAGGGTGCTAAAATCAGAGGAGGTGAAAGCCATCCCCTGTGCTTTTTGTGTGAGTGAGGGATGGTGGTAAGCTCACGTCATCTGTGAAGTCTAAGCCACCTTTTGGCTTCGTTCTGTTGACCAAGTTCCAGACACCCCATGCCCAGGTCAAAACTGCACCCAGATCCTTTCACAGATGGTGTGAAGCAGATGGGTGGCAGTACTAGGGCTGGGTCCCACTGATAACAGAGAAGAACCATAATCTTGAAATGCTTCAGCACATCCCCCAGGATAAAGGCAGTCTCATTGATAATAAAACCTCTGCTGAGTGTGAGATTATTCAGTGTGAAAAGGCAGGGGGGGGATGGCAAATAATACCTGTCTTAAGAGGGTTCACTGTGTGTGCACCTGATAAGAATCATAACATGGGATCAGCTTTCTTCTCTGCTTGCTTGGCTCTTGGCGTGTGTAATCAAGCTCTGGCAGGGCAAATTTCCTTCTCCCTGGGGTTGTTAAAAAAAGACCATTTCCCCATTTAAAGAGCAGGCAGGAGGTGGGGATGGAAAGGGGAGCAGAGCCAGGCTGTGGGCTAGCCCTGCCCACGCTGCTGCAAGAGCTAGCCGAACCTTGGCTCTCCCACCCCCACCGCTCTCCGCAGCGTTAGGCACGTGGGATTGAGGGGGGCTGGATGGGTATGAAAGCAAACACACATCTGGAAGTTCCTCCAGTTAATTGGGCAATTATTCATACCACTCTTGCTGGAAGCAGCCTGCTACTGCTGAGCCAAAATCAACAACAACAGACCATGGGCGTACTCCATCCACGCTCGGAGCGGGGAGGCATGTGTGGCAAGGTGGGGCTGTGGAGGGCAGGTTCAGCAGTGAGGGCATGGACCTGCTCCTGGGCTGCTGTGGGGGTGGGTGGGGAAGCCCGGGAGGCCCTGGATACGGTGAGATGCTGAGGAAGCGCTTACTTCACAGTGCATGTGGGCCCCAGGTGGGGAGGGGGAAGCTGCTGCTCTGGAGCACCATGCAAACCCAAGTCAACCTATGTTGGGTTTTATTAGGAGCTTGGCAGGCAGCGGTGTCGGTGAAGGTAGTCCAGGCCCAGCTGTGCTCTGTAACGTTTTACTCCTCATAAATAGTGGATTCGTTGCCATTTCTGACCAGCTCCCACCTGAGCAAGGCTCTGGCAGCCCATGTTCACCTTTTCCATCCCCCCTCCTTCCCCTTCCACGCATCCCTGGTTCCTCCTTAGTCCGACAGCAGTGTCACTGCATGTCCCCATCCCCTGCCCGTCCCTGATACCAGTGCTGTGCAGAAGTGCTGAAGGAGTGTGATGCTGCCTGGCCTTGGCTTTGACAGGTTATTCCCCGTGATTCTCCTGCCAGATGGGAGCCAGGTCAGAGCACTTTAGTCAGAGCAACTTTCCCTGCAGCAGAGTTACAGGGCCTGAGCAGATCCTCAGCGAGATGATGTGCAGAAGTACCCTGGGCACCAACAGCTCATCTCTAATTCCTGTGGGATACAGAGTTGCTCCTGAGACTGAATTCTCTGTGATTCTGCACAACAGTGGGACAGACCACGTTTTGGAAGCATTCCCCTGGAACCGTGGGTGACTGCTGTTCGAGTGCTTTGCCGTTCCCTCCTGGCTGCTGAAGCTCACAGGAAGCCTACCCCCTTCCAGTGTTACTGGAAGTGTTACAGTGTTACTTCCAGTGTGTTACTGATAAAAACGATCCCCTTCTCTCAAACTGTGGCTGCTGCAAGGAGGTGGGGGTGCTGTGTTCAGCCCATCTGCTCTCTGCTTTGCCTGAGAGCGCGTCCCTGGCACTGGGAGATATTGTGGTAGCAGCAGAAGTACACGCGGCGCTGGGCTCCACCAGCGTAATTGGAGCCAGCTCCAGCCAAGCCCAGCTGTGATGTGGAAGGAGAAGAGTTCCTGTTGTTCCCTCTTGCCTTGTCTTTTACCCTTTTCCATGAGATGGGTCTTCTCTGAAGAACTTTAGTGCCATTAACTCAAGATCTTCTTTAGGATACCATAAATCAAAGGGACAGTTTGGCTCCAGGATGAATGTGGAAACGTAAGCAAGGCTGTGCTGGGTCACACCATGGTGCTGTCTAGTGCAGGATCCTCTCCCCAGCATTGCTGGAGTGAGTGCTCAAGGAAAGGGCTTAAAACAATGCATGCATGGTGTGTGTTGTACTGCTGCTTCTCTGGCAGTCCAGGGATGTGGTGAAAGGTTTATCTGCTGGGTGATCAGCTCAGATTTTGCATCTTTGTCCATTTTTGAAGTCTTTTAGAAGGAATGATGGTGCTAACTCAGAAAGGCTTGGGGATGTAAAGCTCTCTGCATGAGATTTAGTAGTGGTCTCAAAAGTACTGAGGACATCACACCATCAAAAAACACTGGAGAGGAGGGAGCATAATTCCCAGCTATACAGGAGGGAGCAAAGAATTTAAATGGCTTATCTGAAATCTTAGTGGGAACCCTTAGCAGCATGGCATTGGAACCAGATGCTTAGACTCCTGGTGACTGTCCAGCCTTCTTCTTTGATAATTGCCCACACAGCAATTCAAATTAGGATGGGAATTGATCATTGAGGAGCTAATGCAGAAATAAAACTAACTGGAGTGAAAGTTTCCTTACTGTCAAGGTAGATGACTGTGCTGTAAAAGGATATCACCCAGGTGGAGACACCAAACAACAAACCTTGCAATGTTGCTCAGAGTCCAGCTGAGGAAACGCAATGCTGAAGGTGCTCAGAAAATCAAGGTATGTGGTGAGCAACAAAGGAGAGCAGCACATCACCAGGGAACAAGGAACGAGTTCCAGACAGGATCCACCACTCAGCCAGAAGGGACAGGCTAGAGCTGCCAGCCATGTTGAAGGGATGGGAAAGGTAGGAGAGTGTATGGAGCCGGGCATTGAAATGCAACAGCAGAGATACAAGCACCAAGGGACAGCTCTTGCTCTCACTGAAGGGAATGGACCGACTCCCATTGACGTCAATGAGGGCTGAGCCGGGACCCTTGCGAGAAATATATTGAACACAGACAAACCCAGCAAAGTCAAACCAGATGATGCAGGCCGCCTAATACAGTCACAGGGAGCTCGTTGCGAAACCTCCTAACGAGGCGGTTCTGTCAGGCAGCCATCTCCGAGCCCAGTAGGCTCCAGTCGAGGAGAGGAAGATGGGAGGCTGTGGTCCTGGAGGAGGCACGACCAAGATGGAAGGCAGGAATGGCGTGGGATGGCTCCTCATTGTGCTTGAACGTAACCCCGCTGGCAGGCTGGTTTGTGGGGCCTCCTTAGCTCTCTTACCGTACCCCAGGTGATTTTTCTTGAGGCTTCCCTGTCCCCCCTGATGAAGCTTTTACGAAGCCAAAGGCACGGGCAGAGCGGACAAGTTATCATGGAGGAATACGCTGCTGTACATGGGCTGGCGGCGGGGGGCATCTGTGTGCACACCCTTAATCCATGGCACATGCAAGTCAATTCGAGCTAGCCAACGCGACAGAACTGCACTGAGCTGGCTGAAATGGCCTTATTTGCATGGGCTAAGCGAATGCACATGGCCTGTAAGGCTGACACGCAGTAGCTGGTTGCCGTGTGATAGCCTGTGCCTGCGTTCGCGTGCAGCCGGTGACTCACCGCCCCAAACTCTTCCCTTGCTGTGCTGCTCAGCCCTGTGTTCCAGGTTCCCAGTACCCGGTTTCCTCTGCGTCAGGGATGGCTGCGATCCTGCCCCAGCCCCTTGTCTCTCCAGAGAGTGCTTCTGGTAGCTCTCCCGCCCTGCTCTGTGAGGTCACAGCAGTTGCCTCTACAGCCAAGGGTGCTCAGGCTTTGGCTCAGAGCTGATTCAATGATAGCTTAATAGTCACCAAGGCTATTGAGTTTTGATTCCAGCTTTTCAAAGCTTCAGAGCAGATCACCTTGTGCCACAAACGTCTGTCCCTTTCTATCTCAGCAAGCCTCCTTTGGCACCTTGACTTGCTTCTCCTCCGTCTTTGCTTGTTCCCTCTGCCTGGAGAAAACAGTGAATGAAGACAAGTTGCTACCTCTGGAGACCAAGAAGATGCAGAGGTCAGTGGGAAGATCTGGGCAATATCCTGCCTCAGGTGCTATGGGAGTTTGGAAAAGGTGAGGGAATTGAAAGGAGAGGCAAGATGAAGCTGCTAGTTTGGATTATGGAACTGAAAAAAAGAAGGAGCTGAGTTTCTTGATGCCTCTGAGCATGTGGGCTTCTGAAGGTGACCTGGCTTGTCAATGACCAAGCCCTGGTTCAGGCTGAGCAGCAGAGACTTAAGTGAAACCACCCTTACTGTACACCATGTTAAAGCAGAATCCAGTCCTGAAAGTCTCATCTCCCCTAAACCTGGAGCTGCATGTCCTAGCTGTGGTATGAACCAAGGGACAGATCTAAATCAACTGATGTGCAGCCAGAAAATTCAGAGTGGGAAGAGAGTGCTGGGATGAAGACAGGCAGGGGGCATTGTTGCACTTAAAATGGTTCTGTACCATATGTGCAGCTTGGATGTTTTGGGAAGGGTGGAATTCCACCCTTGATTCCCCCTGGATAGACTGGGCTGTGGCTTTGCCTTCCTTTGCATCCTGGATCCACTGAAAAAGCAGCATCTTGGACAGGGACCAGCTTCCCTGGTGTAAGAGTGATGCTTCTGGGAGGAGCTGAAGAGGGGACTCCTGCACAGGAGCCAGCAGATGTGAAAGTCACCAGGAAGAACCTCTTTTAAGTATGCCAGCAGCCAAGTGAAGGCTAAGGAGAGTGGGCCTTGCTGCTTACTGAGGGCAGAGTACCTAGAAGCAAAGGAGATGCAAAAGGCAGAGATACTCAGTACTTTTTTGACTCTGGGACCAGTCATGTTTAGTGTCTTTATTAATGGCTTAGAGTACACTCTCAGTGAGCTTGTGGATGATACCAGATTGGGGGCAAACAGTTGATATGCTGGAGGGCCCCGCTGCTGTTCAGAGGGACCTTCTCAAGCTGTCGGCTGTTTTATGCTGTGATGTGTGTTTCAGGGCTGACGGCTTTTCTCAGCTGCCTGGGTTGCTCCTTTGCTTCTGGGTTCTATTTCAAGCAGCCCTCTTCCCCTGAAGATGTTGGAAACAAGCATCCCTTCTCAAAGGAAGCAGCTGAAGGGATTGTGTTAGACTAGTCACATTGCAGCGACTGAAATTTGCACTGGGAGCCACAGTTCCCTGCCTGTGGGTTTCCTGCAGTGACAGCACTGCCAGGAGCCACGTGTAAGCTACTGTCACAGCCTAATGTAGTGGGGCTGATGGCTTGGGGAAGGGCCTGCATCTGAGAGGAGATGTGGGCCCAGAGGAACCCTGCCTCAGGGTAGCTCTCCAGCCACAGCCTGGCATAGAGCTGCGTCCCCCTCCATGCAGTACCGTGTGCTGGGAGAGGAGTAACCAGAGAGGCCCACGCTGTGTGCTGAGGTAAAGGTGTTCCTGGCTGTGCACAGGGCAGCAGCAGGGAGGGTGGTGGGATCACATTGTCCTCACCACCACTCTGTTAGCTGTGCACAGCAGTGCCTTTGCCTTCAGGGCAGTATCTTGGACAGCTTCCCCCAGCAGCACTCCTATTTCTCCTTATCCATGGGCATATCATAGAGTGAAGTGTTATTAATAAGAAGTCTGATTTTTTTCTCTCCCATTTTATAGCAAACACTGTTCCCCTCCATGTCTCACGACCATTCACCTCCTTCAGATATCTGTGTGGGGATGTTTATTGACATGACAGCATGCAGCAGGCAGTGCTGCCAAAGTCAATGCACCCCATGTCCATTTAGGGCAGGCTGGGTCTGTCAGCTCTGCGTCTCCTGAGAGATCCCAAGGCTGTTTGTTGACTTTGCCCTTGGCCAGTGTTAGATAAACAGTGAACTTGTATTATTTTTGTGCTTCTTCCTATGAACAGCTCAAGCACTGTAGTGGACACATCAGTCACTGGCATCAAGAGTTTCCCCTTGATTTTGTTCTGAGTGTTTGGTAAAGGCTGGAGAAGAAGATGCTGTTGTCTTTCAAACCTGCCTGGAAGGGTGAGAAAATAATTGCCTAGTAGATGCTGCCTGGCATTTTTGGGTGCTGGTCTTTCAAGGTGAGGGGTGCTTCTTTCTGTGAGGTGCTGGTATTCTTGTTCATTCTGTTTCTCAGCACTAATCCCTGTCTTGGTATGGTGGTGGCAGCCTCAGTGCAAAACCAGAAGCAGCAAGTCTGAGCAGTCAGCTCGAAGAAACCTCAGGGCTCTGTCTTCTCTGGTGGATCCTGTGGTGTCCTGGGAAGTGTGAGACCCACCTAAAGCTTCTGCACCAGGAGGGTATTTGGGGAAGCTCTGTGTCCTGTTTTCTGGTGTCTGATAGAAGCTGAGCTCTCCCAGCAGCTTTCAGGGGGTTTTTCCCATGCAGGTGGAAGGAAGGAGGGACCTCATGTCACAAGTCATGAGTCAGACCATTAACTTCTTGACCCCTCTGTCAGATTTGGGTGACACTTGTCCATGGGTTCCCAGGCTGCTGGGGATGGATGAACAAACAAAAATGGTGTGATTGCTTAAGTTATTTTTTTTTTCTATTGGAAACCAGGCTGAAAGAGCCAGCTCCACCATTCCCTATGGGATAGCTTGCAACCAAAAGCATTGCAGAGGTAATGAGAACAATGCTTCCTGGTTCCTGGACAGGATCTTTTGTTGGTGGAAACTAGTTCTGTGCCACTGGAACCAGCTGACAGATGCTGATCTGCAGCAGCTGGCCTGAAACTGCAGATCCTGCTGCACCAAGGTTTCAAAGAACTTTGCTAAGGGATGCACAGGTAACCAGAGGAGAAGACTGGGTTAAGAAATGCTTGATTTTGGTCTTGGGATTTTTCCAGCAGAGAGCAAGCAAGCCCCACTAAACACGGTGGGGACAGAGGAGTGAGACCAGTCATTTTCCTGGGTGCTGGAGTCTTTCAAAGTGATTCACAGCAGAGCAGAGCAGCCTGAGGTGTGCTGGCCCTGGTGGGATGGGCTTGCTCTGAGACAGGTCCTTCCCACTGGACTCCAACTAGCAGGAGGATAGAGATGCTGGGAGAGGTGACCCAAGTAATTTTTAGTCTGCTCAGCTTTCCTGGCTACCTGGGATTTTTGTTTGTGGCAGTAAAGTAGAAGTTGGAGGCCAGCCTTCCCCTGCCACACAGTTCCTCTTTGGTTCTTCACCCTACATCAATAAACTGTGCCTAATCTGCAGGATTAGAGCATGTCACAGTTCCCTTCCAGACTGTGTGTTCAGCTTTCCTTCCCACAGAACTCAGTGAGGGAGAGGGCAGGTCAAACAGTCTGTTGCTGGTGTGAGCGATGGATAGCATAAGCAACACAGGAACCACAAAAACAGTGAGCTGAGTAGCTGCTCTGGTGTGATTCAAGGCTCTTTAAGAAGAACAGGGGAGATAAGGAAAATCAGGCAAAGTGCCCTTGAAAAGATAAACAGAGCAAAACAAAGTAAGTTACAGTTGAGTTAGGAAGAACAACAACTGCTGAGAGCAGTAAAGGTGTTTCTAGACAAAGAACTGCAAAAAATCTAACAGGGAGCCAAAATAAAGAAGCCATGAGCCACTGGGCAGGCTGTGACCTCCACCAAGCCTGGAGGAGGTGAGTTGGCACAGCTCCCCAGCACATCATCCCCATGCTCTTGATGCTCTGCAAATGTCTGTGCAGCACCTTGAGGTCTTGCTGAAGGCAGCATGTATCACTGCTTAGGGTGTCGAGTCCAGCGTGCTGACTGCTCAGCTCCTGCTGCCTTTGGCTGGAGAGTGGGGGGGTGACTGTGTTACCCTGCTGCTGTGGGGCTGCGACGTGACTTCATTCCCACCACATACTGGTGCTGAAAGGTGTTCCTGGGTCCTGCAGTTTAGGCACAGCTACTGTCTCTCTAGACTATCTCATGCTTCTGTCTTCAGCACTGAGACCCTTGGAGGTGGTAAAGATGAAGAACTGAAAGACCTTATTTTTAGATTACCAGGAATATGCTTTCTGGCTCCTTGTCTGTCACAGCCAGTCAGACTGCCTGTCTCACAGTTCCTCTCCCACCTTCTGTATTCACCTGTTGCCCTTCTGCCCCATCCTTCACATCCCTCCTGCAGCCTTCCTGGTACTGTGAATCCAAGAAAGCAGATATGCTGCCAGGGATGGCTACACGATGCTATCTGTTGTCCTTTCCTTGTGCAGCTCCTGGCACAAATCCCTGCTCCATGCACTGCCCTTGTGCAGCTGTTTCTGGAGCCAGCTCCTGGCTGCAGCTCTCTGTGCAGTTTCCACTGCTTGCAGCACCCACAGGGCCGTGGATGGCACCCGGCAGCAATGTGCTCAGCAGCAGTAGTGTGTTCACTTCTGAGTGTGTCAGCAGAGTCTTGTGGTGGTTGTCTGTGGATGCCTGAGAATAGCCTTGCCCGGGAGCCGTGTGGGTCTCTATCCTCCCAAGCACCCACCTCAAGGAGGTTGGACAAGGTGACCTTCAGAGGTTCCTTCCAGCCTCAACCATTCTGTGGTTCTGTGGAGTAAGAATCACCTGTCTGCAGCGGAGGATGTGCCCATACAGAGGTGGGATGGGACCTGGGATCTGTACCTGTGAGGTGTCTCTCTCCTGGTGTGGCTGCCAGGAGTACTGAGAGTCAGAGGAGAAGTGAAGCGAGTCTTTTACCAGGAAATGAGCTCAGGGAACTGGGTACTCAAGTGATCAATTGAGCGTGTAGCAGCGTGCCTTGTGCCCCTCTGCAAGAGGTGTCCAGGAGACCCAGGAGCACTGTAGAAACAAATGAGACAGCAAAGATGTGCCTAGGGGCCATGGAGCACAATCTCAAGCATCCAAACATTTGGCCTCAGCTTCAGGGTGCCTTTTGCTTCCTCCCGAGGACATGCACCGTCTGGCTCCTTCATCACCTGCAGTCACTCTGTGAGAGGCAGAGGAAGGAGACTCTAATTAATGGGACAGAAGTTCACAGAGATGCTACTTCCTACCTTAGGGATAAAGCCACTGGGGCTGGCTGGGGTGTTTTGATGTCCAGACAAAACATCCTATGTCAGGGCCTGACCCAGCCATCTTGGCTGAGCTCTCTGCCTGCATGAGGCCACTCTCCTGGTCACAGCAACCCTGCCCTGTCTCAGGCACAACCGCCTGTGGGGCAGGTCCCCACGCAGGCCCATGGCTCCATCAACACCTCCTGCACTGCCTTGCGTGGGGGAGCCAGCATGGGACAAGCACACACGGCCAGTGGTTGTGTGCAGCCCCTGTTTGCCACTGCCCCAGACACAATGTCCTTGCTTTGCTACCAGCAGTGCTGGCTTCCACCCCCACATCTCCTTGTCCCCAATCATGAACTGACTTACCCTGGTGAGACCAGCTCAGCAGCAAGTCAGCAAAGGGGTTTTTGTCTGTTCATGTGGGGCGTGTGTGTGTGTGTGTGTGTGTATGTGTGTGTGTGTGTGTACAGTGTTGGGGAGAGAAAGGCGGTAATGGGGCAAATGCTGGAAGGAAATGGGATGGTCCCAGAGTGGAGAAGCCAATAGAAGTTGCAGGGAAGACAGTGAGGGGCTGCTTCAGAGGAGCCTCCTGCTGAGCCACAAAGGCCTGTCTGATGCTTTGCAGGCCACGCTCTCAGCCAGCGCGCAGACATGGGTGCTGAGCTGTTCGGGGACAGGGGTGAGGAAGGCTGTCACAGGCCTGTGCTCACAACAGGGGGGGGCACAACCTCTGAAAAGCGCTCCTGCTGAGCTGCATGAGACCCTCATGGCACACCTGGCCGGGGCTGGTTGGAGCAGCCACGGAGATCTGCTCTGGTGTAGGGTCGGGCCCCCGGGAGGGAGCAGCATCCCAGCTACAGTGCTGCTGGCAGCGCTGGCTGCCAGGGAATTACAGATTAATGTGGAACTGATCTGAGATGAAACACTTTGGATCAGGACCACAACCAAAAATATTTTTGAGTCGGATCAAACTGAACCAAACAAATCTGTTTGTTTCCTGCTTTCCCAGCAGACAGACAGTCTTAAAGGTCACAGAGCTGAGAAACACTGCTGGGCACAAGTGGATTTTCCTTTAGGAAAATTAGTGACAGAAAATTCCTGACCAGCTTTGCCCTAAGGGCGAGGAAGGGGATGATTCACCTCTCAATTTTAGGCCCCTTTGTGAGGAGATGAGATTAGGAGTCCTAGGGTGGAGAGTTGGACATCTCCAGAGGGAAGCTGGCACAGAGGTCTCATCTCCCTAGGGGACATGGCCAGCAGGAGTGATGGCTGGTCCCCCTGGCATTCTCCTACATGCTGAGTGGAGGCTGGGTTTCCTCAGAGCAGCTCTCTGAACTGCTGACTTTTGGGAACCGGGAGCCTTTCCAAGCCTTGGGGACTGTGTCAACATGGCGTGAAGGTATGCAGACAGGTTTAGGCAGTCAGGGACAAGAACAATCAGACTTATCCCTTTCGACAACTGCTTTTTTGATAACTCTCTGTATTGTTAGCCAGCATCAGCCAGTGAGTCAGAGACAGAAATCTGCAGGGACAGGCTTTGTAACCATCCCAGCTGCTATTCCCCCATTCTCCCCCAAAAGCAGGGCCTCCATACTCTAATCAACAACCCGGCCAGCATGCTGAACACTGGACCAGGCAGCTGGTGAAGGCTAGAGCAACCTGAGGGCTGCTCTCATTCACATGTGTCTTGCTGCAGGCAGCCAGGCTGGAAAGAGATGCTATGGGGCTGGAAAGCTGCTGGCTCCCACCCGAGCGCAAGGTCCCGTCTGATTCAAAACCAAGGGCTCTGGGCTCCGTTCTGTGGACTCGCATCAGCAGCCGGCCGATCCCCGAGGTGATCTCACCCACCAGGTTTTCCTGCAGGTGGGAGCAGCCCGGAAGGCTGCGCAGCCGTGGGAGAATGGCAGCAAGGCCTGGCTCCCGGTGAGGTGCGCTGCTCCCCGCACAGCCAGCTGCGGCCTGCACTGGCTGCCGGGAGCCTGCCGCGCTGCTGCGGCTTCCTGCACCGCTGCCTTCCCGGTTCCTGTGGGAGCACGGCTCTCCCAGGCAGGTGTGTGTGAGGGAGCGGGCCCGGGACGGCCGCTCTACGCCCGGGGATGCTACTGCTGAAGAAGCAAAGCAGAGGCCAGGCACGTATGTCCGCAAGCAGCTGTGCGCACATCCAGGGCTGTGTAGGAACACACTGGGCGTGCTGAGCCTGCATCCTTCGTCTCTGCTGCTATACCAGTGTCTAATTAATGCAGTCTAGTTTCTAAACTAAGAACATGCACTTTAAATTTGGCAATGTCTCTTTAATTCAAAGAGCCCTTTTAAGACGCTCAGATGTATTTGGCAATTGTGGTCTGTTTTTATTAGCAAAATGATAGCATATGATATCAAAGTCTGTTTTCATTGCCCGTGTTGGAAGAGATGCCAAATGCAAATCCATTTAGAGAAGCCAACCGGATTTATAAACTTCCTTTCGCTGTGCCTATTAAACCGGTGACAAGCCAGGGACTTGATGTTTCTCTCCTTTCCCAGGCTGGGAGCTGGGTGCTGGGTGTGCAGCAGCGGCAGAGGGTGCTCTTCCCCTGCCCGGAGCCGGCTGAAGGCAGGCAGCACTGCCTGCTCAAAACACACGCAGCCCTGCCTTGCCTGGAGCCAGGTGGGAAGTGGAGGGGAACAAACTGTTCAGGCTTCAGGAGAGGATCTGCCGCAGGTACTGGGGAGGCCCGTGGAGCGCTGGGAGAATCCCCCTTGCCTTCACCTTGCTTTGCCGTGACCCAGCTGTGCAAGGAACTGACTGCAGACTTGCCAGCAGAGAGCTTGGCAGCCGTGGTCCGCAGGAGCATCCCTCATGGGGACTGGGACTGATGTGCCCACGTAGTCTGTGGCAGAGGAGAGCTGATCACAAACCTCCGCAGCCCTGAGGATGAAGCTGGCTGCTGGGAACCACTGTGCCTTCACTTTGGCAGGTCCCTCCCCGTCCTGTTTCTTCTCTGGGACCCACATTATCTGCAGAAGATACTTGTGTTTGGCTGTGTGTATGTTTTCTCTCTCTGACTCTGTGGCCATTACCCTGCACTGTGGAGGGGCTGACACCTGGCTGCATGCCCGGGGCCCCCACGGGCCCTACAGAGGGGAACGGTGCCCTTGTGGAAGGTGTGCGTGGCAGAGGTGCTGAGCAGGGTGCTGCGAGCTTGCTCTCTGAGTTCACACCATTGTTGACCTCTGGCTTGCTGCTCGCTCAATTTTCTCTTTGGTGAAATGCAGAGAGGATCATGACCCCTGAGTGATTCCCCGTGGAAGGAAATGAGAGCCAATATCAGCAGGGGGATTTGTGTTCATGGCCTGACCCTTGTTGTCCTCCAGCCAACCACAGTGCTGCCTACTGCACTTCCTGACCTCCCTGTGATGTCTGGCCTGGCACACCCACCCACATTCCCCATCAGGGTCTGCATTTCTTACCTGCACTTCACACCCTGGTAACACCCCAGAGGCCGCTCTGCCAGAAACTGCCAGAACCCTGATGATCCCAACCCCAAATGCCTGAAGGCTGCAGCTGCCCAGCCCAGTGCCACAATGGGCACAGGAGCAACACCTCACAGATCTCTGGGTGCAGTCCTCTGTTTGGGGTGTGCCTGTACTAATGCAAGCTGGGAAGATGCACAGCTTGCACAGCACTAACAGTGCTGAGTTGTCACAATGGTCCACAGCATTTGAAATTGTATTTCTAGCAACAAATCTCTTTTTCCCAAAGCAACTGAAACCCTGGGGACACGGCTGCTGCGCCTGACCTGGATCATTCCAACCAGGCACATGGCACTGGGAGGGAGGATGGAAGCCCTGTGGCTGGAGGATGTGAGGCTGCCCGAAGCAAAGGCAGGCTCCAAGGATGTGAAGGTGGCAGAGGGAACACAAGGCTCTCTTCCCTGTGGCAACCACCTGGGTGGCACAGATGGTGCTGTCCCTGCTCTGCTTGCAGGGAACAGGCTGGGTACAGCTTGGGATGTCAACCCACTCTACCTTGTGCCTGGTCACGGGTATGACCCGGTCCTCAGGGCAGAGGCTGGTCCTGATGGAGGAGAGCTGACCTTCTCCACCCTTGCTGCCCATGCTGCAGACAGCCAGGTACGTCCATGCACTGCCTGGGGAGCAGCAGCTGCCCCAGCCAAAAACACACATGGAGGGAAGTGATTCACTCAAAGCCACCCAGTGAGTCAGTGGCAGAGCTGGGAATAAAGCACAAGTCTTCTCCTGCTCAAACCACGAACTCAGCCAGCTCCTCCGGGGAGGTCGGGTGCGTTTGAGGGGACCATGAACTATTCTCTTGCCTGCTTCAGCAATTTCCAAAGAATCAGGGCTGTGGAAATAACCCAGTCCCAGTTTCACAGCAGACTCTGCTCCAAACTGCACTTTGCAAGACTGGCTGTTTAGAAAAATGTAATGAGCCCAAGGAACGGGGTGGCTGCTACTGCCAGGACGGAGCACGAGGGGCTCTGCGCAGCGGAGAGGGTGCTGAGCTGAGTGTGGACACCCTGGCTCCAGCCCTCCTGTGCTCGCAGGCAGACTGAGGTGGCTGGGAGCTTCCAGCGTGGGGTCTCACGGCGCAGCCCTGGCAGCTTAATGATTTACTGCCCTTCGTTTTGCCACTGTCGCTGTGTGCGCTTGGCAGGGCTGCGGTGTGAGGGAACGGGCTGCGCTCCCTGGCCCAGCCTGACCTCCCTCCATCCTGCGGCTGGACCAGCAAAACCAGCAGCTGGAGTGTGGCTGGGTGCTCCTGCTCACACCTCGGGGTGCTGGGGGAGGAGAAGCACCCCAAGGGGGAGAGCTGGCACCTGCTGGGGCTGCCTGCTCCCCAACCAGCACATGGCAGCTCTGCCGCCCTCCTGCCCCGTGCCGCTGCCTCGCTGGGATGCGGCTTTCGGAGCAGCTTATCTCTGCTTCCCACGTGCTGGCCTAGCCAAGCCGTGCATGTTCCTTGTTTGTTTGTTGTTCCAGTCCTGCTCTCCGCCAGCCCTGGTGGCAGGCAGCGCCGGCAGCTGGGCCCACAGCGACCACAGGGCTGGACCTTGCTGAACCTCCCAGCCGCACTGCTGGCGCAGCCAGGCCAGCCGAAGGCGGCTGCGGTGGCAAGAGGCACCAGCCCTGGGGGAAAGGCTGTTTGTTTACCCTGGGCCACAGGCGTGCTCGCGCTCAGCCCGTGGGGCTCGGGCCAAGCCGCAGTGTCTGGCGAGCGACCGCGAGAGGATGGAGCGCGAGAGGCGTGGGAGCTGTGGCTTCTGCAGGCAGAGGAGCTGGTGCGCGGCTTTGGCGGTGGCTCGCAGGAGAAGCGACTCCCGGGTTTGGAACAGAGGGATGGGGAGAGCCCATTGCCTGAGGCCGCAGGGATTGCAGTGGTGCTAGGATGGAGGCTCTGGGGAGATGCTTACACTAGAGCCATTCATCTCCCAGCTTCCTGGTTCATCCTTCCTCCTGGCCAGGAGGTTGGGCTGTTGCCTGGACTGTGCTGAGGAGGGTGGATGGAAGAGCAGCGCGAGGAGACGTAGGGGTGCTGGCAGGGGACAGGGTGGGGCTGGATGCTGTCACTGTGCTGTAGGGATGGCAATGGACTCCTCCATCTTGCAGTAACCAGACCCTGGTGCTAGCAGGCTCAAACTAGTTGCCTGTGGCCCAGTACCCTGACCTGCCTCCTGCATCCCCTCTGCTGGGCACAGAGCTCTCAGTGCTCAGATAGGGAGATGCAGAGGAGTGCTGGGACCGGCTGAATGCTGTTCCAGTACCCAGAGAAAGCTCTGGGGCGGCTGCGGAGCTGATGCCCTTGGGGAGGCGAGGGATGGGTGTCTGCATCCTCTTCTGCACCTCATTAACAACAAGGCGTCCCCTGTCACCAGCCCGCCCCAGAGCCCTGCGTGGGATCCTGCTCCCCCCCGGGGCTGCACTTCTCCATTCTCCCCCAGCTGCTGAAAGCACCAGGGGGTTTGCTTACAACTTTGCCATGCCGGCAGTGAGCTGGGAGGGCTCCAGCTGGCGTGCTGTGGTTAGCCCTAGGCTCAGCAGCCCTCTGACACAGGAACCCCAGTGGGAAAATTATTCCCACCCGGGCAAGCGGTCAGAAACCAGGGCCAGGCTCTGTTCGCTCACCCCGTGTGCTCTCCGTGTCAGGATATTGTTAACTGTCACTGCTTGAACCATGCCGCCTTTGAGAGCTGGGACAGGGGGCCAGGGAAGGCTGGGGACATCCCCATCCTGCAGTGCATGCTCCAGGGTGAGGCGAGGGGACAGCAGCCTGCCAGCACAACCCCCAGCCCCGTGTCCAAGCCCTGTCTATGCTCAGGAGCTGTCATGCAGAACCAGAGTGGAGCAAGCGTGGAGACCATCTGGGTTGTCACATCCCTGGACATCGCTTGGTGTTGGGTCTGGCACCTCCTGCCAGAGGTGCTGCTGTGCTGGGACGGGATGCAGCAGCTTGCCAGGGTGAACTATCTCCCTGCAGCTGCTGACGGTGGTGAAACCAGCACCGTTACGCTCCCCTGACAGTCTCTTAATGCCAATGTCCTGCCTTGGATCTGCCCAGGATCTGCCCTTTTTCTATAGGAAGAATAGCACGCGAGGGGCTCCTCCTCCACCCGCAGACCCTGGCCCTCCGCCACTGCCTTCGGAGGCCATGGCAAAGTCATGCCACACTTTAATTACATCAATTAATTCCTGAATACCAGCCCTACTATGGCATGGGGCAGGGCGGGAGGGGCTGGGAGCACAAACGGGCCCTTGTATTGTCCTCCCGTCTAATCCCCTGCCAGGTCCCGCTGGCCTGCCCCGGCTCTGAAATGCTTCGGCATACTCATGGCCTGCCCCGGGCGCTTGGCTGCAGCTCCCCCCCCAACCTTGATGTCCTGGACCCTTTCTGAAGACTCCTTGTGCTGGGAGAAAAAGAGCCATCGATGTCTGGGGAGATCTGGGCAGTGTTGTGCCCATCCCTGGGGCCGCACCAGGGGTGCTGTGGGGAACATGAGTGGGGGACACTTCCCAGCGTGCCAGGGTGACTTTGGCCATGTTCAGTGGTGTTCCTGTGAGGCTGGCCAGGGCAGCAGAGGTTACATCTACCCCGTGGCTCTGTGGGGTGTTGCTTTTCTCTGGTTGATGTCAGCTGCTCTCCCTGTGGCTGGAGAGCTGTCAGCATGCTGTGGGGGAGCCCAGCCAGCTCTGGTGCTCCGGTGGGATCCTTCTGCTGCACAGTGGCTGGGGTGTCCAAGGAGTTCATTGGTGGACTGACTCCCACAGCCCCTCTCTTCACTCCTATGGGACTTCCACATCCTGTCCTGTGCTGGGTCTTGGTTTCCCTGGTAAAGAATAAAGTCTCTTGGTGCCTCCAGGATGTGCAAGGCCTCCAGGGGCATGGAGGATGGCCAAGGAGTTTGTGCTCATCACCAGGAGATGTGGTCTTCAGCCTGCTGTGAGCAGCCTGGGGGCGTGGGAAGGAGATCAGTGCATTTTGGCTCTTGGGTCCTGTTTCTTGCTGTGGGGTGATGGCGTTGTCCCACCCCTGGGCCCCCATGCCAAGGAGGGGTGTGCTAATGGGAGCAGGTTTGAGGCTCAGCAAAGACCAGGAGCTCAGTGAAGACCAGGAGAAAAGCACCTGAATGCCTGTTTCAGCCACTGGAGACGGTTTGCCATGGGGATTTGCCCTGCGTGACCATCTGGGTGCCACACTGCCCCCGCTCCGTCATGAACCCCAGGACCTCTGCCCAGAAACACTCTAGAAACACTTTCTTGCTCCTTGCTGGGAGCCTCTCCTGGGCAGGATTTGCTGTCAGAAGTTGCTCCTCTTACACATGCCAGTGGCTGTCCACCCCCATGGCCTCCTGCCTGCTCTAGGTTAAGCTGCGCAGGGAGGATGCTCAGCCCTGTGTCACGTTGCACCCAGAAGCCCAACTTATCTTCTAGCCCCAGAGCCAGGGCCACCCCTCACCCGGGCTGATCCCCTTTTCTCTCAGGACGTTTTCTCCACAGAAAGTGGGAGATTCTCAGCAGCGAGCTGGGGCTGTGCCAGGCTGGGGAGCCAGCCCCCAGCAGAGCCAGGGCAGAGCTGGCTGGGCAGCACTGCCAAGACAGCGGCTGCTGGTGGCCCCGCTCCCAGTGGGGACCGTTTTGAGGAGGCACTTTAGTTCGGCCCATTGTGCTGCTATCTGCAGGAGCACTTCAGCAGAGAGAGTTTGCTCTGTTGGCATTTCCCAGCTGTAAATGGGTCCTCCCATCCCACCACCTCCAGTGCTGAGGGGGGGTGCTGGGGGCTCAGGCTTGTGCTGCTGCCCTGCCACTAATCCCGTTCCCCACAGCCCCCCCCCACCCCCCATCCCCATGGTGCTGCTGGGCTCCTGGGCTCACCAGCCAAGCTGGGAAATGATTAACGGGTGTGTGCAAATCAAAAGCTCTTTGCCTGGATTGCACACAGCTGGAGCAGAGAGGAGGGAGAAGAAGGGAAGGGAAAGGGGAAGGAAAAAAAAGAGAAGGGAAAAGAAAAAAAAAGGGAAAGGAAAAAATAATAATGAGGAACAGAAAATAAAGGAAAATGAAAAAGAAAATGGGAAAATAAGAGAAGGAAAGGAAGCAAAAGAAAGACAAGACAAAAGAAAAGGGAAAAAAAAGCAACTGAGGTCAAAGGATTTTATGGAAACAACCCAGGCTGTTTTGATGCCATCAGCTGGGAACACTTCCCGATGGGATGGCGTGCCTGGAGGAGAAAGTTAGACTTTTCTCCTGCCTTTACATCTAGATTTTCTTCTGGATGAAGCCTTTGGAGTAAAAAATAATCAGAGGGCTGGAGCACCTCTGCTGTGGAGACAGGCTGGGAGAGTTGGGGTGGTTCAGGCTGGAGAAGAGAAGGCTCCAGGGAGATCTTAGAGCCGGTTCCAGTCCCTTGAGGGGACTTATAAGAAAGATGGGGAAAAACTTTCTATTGGAGCCTGTTGCAACCTACAAGGGGTAGTGGTTTTAAACTCAAAGAGGGGAGATTCAGACTAGATACAAGACATTTTTTCCAATGAGGGTGGTGAGGCACTGTCGCAGGCTGCCCAGAGAGGCAGTAGGTGCCCCATCCCTAGAAACACTCAAGGTCAGGTTAAAGGAGGCTCTGAGCAACCTGATCTAGTTGTAGATGTCAGCTTCATGCTGGGGGAGGGTGTGTGGACGAGATGAGCTTTAAATGTCCCAACCCAAACCAGTGTATAATTGTTTGGTTTTTTCCACAGGGAATTTCCTGAAGAGCCAGGGAGGGTTTGGGGTGCTGCTGCTCGGGCAGGAGTGGTGGGTGCTGTCCTGCCGGTGCCTGGGGTGGAGACTGGCTTTAGCCTCTCCCTGGGGATGCTCAGCCCTGCTGCCCACACAGCCCTGCCTGTGGGTTAGGGCCATTAGGGTGCTGGGCACCCCCTCACCCATAAAGCCACCACCGAGTCAGTCTCGCCTGGCATCATACTTGGGCCACCTGGCAGGCTGTGAGGGGGACTGGTGTGTGACCAGCCTTCCTCCAGCTCCCCTGGGCTGCTCCACACACCTGTGCAGGGCTTCGGGGGGGCAGGGGAGAGAAGGGCCCCCCTGTGGAAGCTGCTGAGGCTGCCTGCAAAGTTGCCCTGTGTGACCTTGTGCACAAGCGTGCGAAGGGACAGGGCGTGAGCTTGCTCACCTGTACACAGAGGGGCAGGCTGTGGGCTGGCACACCTGTGTGGAAAGAGGCAGCCTGTGACCCTGCACAGGTGTGTGCAAGGTGCAGTGGGTAAGCCTGCACGCTTGTGAGCCTGCACACGTGCATGTGCAGCAGTGTCTGGGCCTGCACGTATGAGCCTGGCTATGCAGGGTGCAGGACAGCCTGTAAACAGAGAGCATGGGATGCTCCTACTCACATCCAACAAGATGGGCTGGGTGTGAGCTTGCACGTGTGTGTGTGTGTGCAATTGGGCTCCCCCCAGGGAGACAGGGCCAAATGGAGCCCCAGGGCCTGAAATGAGAAGGGAGGATAATTTTCACAGCAGAGGGTTAGAAAACAAATGGCTCTTCCAAAACAAATGGGGCTCGTCGGCCCCAGCAATGGAGAGAGCTGCCAAGAGGCTGCTGGGTGGGAAAGGCCATGCAAACATTGGTTTAATCCCTCTGTCCTCCTGCTGTCTGCAGCATCCTGCACCCTGAGATGCTGCAAGGCAGCCTGGGGATTCTTCCTCACCCAGGGGCTCTCTGTGGATCCCCTCCCTGGCTCCCTCAGACCTGTCCTTGCTGAGGACTCGTGCTTCCTGTGCTACAGGGCACAGGGCTCTTGGTTGTCTGAGACCAAATGGGAGGTTGCAGGGAAGATGCAGCTGGGGCTTCTCAATGGCCCACAGAGGGATGGTGAGAGGCACCAGTGGGAGCGGGAACAAGGGAATTGTGAGGCCGCCGTGAGGGTGCTCACATCTGTGGAATAAGGGCCTGGAGATGGCTCGGAACCTCTGTCCTTGGAGACACTCAGACCTCCACTGGAGCAGCCTGCTTGGAGCAGAGACCTTCATGAGCCTCCACTAGCCAGCACTGCACCCCAGTCCGGGGAGAGGGTCCCTCCTGGAGTGGGGTGTTGCAGGTGGCAGCCCCGTGCTCATCAGCCACATGGGGCAAGTGAGAGTGGACATGGGGACTCTTATCATGACTTCCCTCCCCATGGCAGCTGTGCTTGGGTGCTGCATCCTTGCATCTCAGTGCTGCATCATGGCCATGCTTGGCTGCCATGACTACCCTTTCCTCCTCCTCCTCATCTTCATCCTCCTCATCTTCATCCTCCTCCTCCTCCAGCATTTTGCTTGCTGTGGCACAGCTGTCCCACTGGTGCAACTGTCTTGTCTGCTCCAATCTGAACCAGGGTCTCGCTCACCAGAACCACTGAAAGAACCTGGGATGAGGCTCAGCAGCATCTGGCAAATGTAGGATCTGCTCACAAAGTGTTTATGGAAGAGGAAAAAAACAGCAAAAAGTTGAGGAAGGAGTTTAAGACAGACAGCAACCCCATGAGACCCTCCCCTCGGGAGCAGGAAGCTGGAAACATAAGGAGCCATTTATTTTAAGTAAACTATAAATATCAGACTACAACAAACACATGTAAGAAAAGAAAAGTTGGGCTGAATCCAAAGATTTCCAAGAGGTCTTGAGCATACATGTGTGATTGAGTCTGGCAATGCTGTGTGTGCGTGTGTGCTGGTGTGTGTGCTGATCAGGGGCTGCGGTGCTAGATAGGGCAGCATCCCCCAAATCAAAACCAGAGGAAATTCAAAATCGAGACAAAAACGTGTCTGAGTCTTGAGGCTGGTGATAAGATCAGTGTGGGGGGTGGCAGTGGGGGTGCCCTCATGCTGGGGCATGTCCCTCCCTCTGAAAATGCCCGCTCTGGTCAGGAGCAGTGCTGTCTCACTGTGCCACGGTGCCCGTCCCTGGCATCCCGAGCCTAGGACCCCGCAGGGCTAGGGGACATGGGCTCTTCTGGACAGGGTGCTCAGGGGGCTGCAGGTGTCACTGCTGCCCGTGTCCTTCACTGGTACTTCCTGCCAGGGCTCTGGCACTGGCTCAGCTCCAGGCCAGCACCACCACCGCTACCACCACAATGTCCCTGGCTGCCAGCATGCTGCTTGTGAGCTCTTATGGCCGAGGCTGCAGCTGTGGCCCATGGGAGCACCAGGACATTCCCAGCTCCATCAGCTGTGGGCCCATGGGAGCACAGGGGTATTCCCAGCTCCATCAGCCACGGCCCCTGGTTCCTCTTGGAGAAGTGCTGGTCAGGGACAGGTCTGGTGGATGCCACCGGACCCCAGTGTGTTGCTGTCCGGGCAGGGCAGCCCTGCTGGGAAGCAATTTGGGCAGAGCTCGTTTGCCACCATGGCTGGGAAGGCCCCAGGTAATGGTGCTGGGTGCTGCAGAGCGTGGGCTGGTGCAAGCAGAGTTCCTGTCCTGCTCCCCGTGGGAGGGCACCCGCCTGGGGAGATGCCACAAAAGCAGCCTCTCTAACCCCAAACTGGCAGGCTTGGCGAGCAGTTCTTGGGTTGCAGAGCTCCAGCCTTGAGCAGCAGTCCTGGAGCCTGCTTGCACCCTACCAGTGCTAGCAGCCCTGCGGTCATACTAGGGAAGCTTTCGGCTGATCTGCACCAGCTTCGTTTGGACCAGAGCCCTGATGTAAGCCCAGGCGAGGTGCTGGCCTTTGTCACACTGCCAGGCTCAATGACAGTTAACACATTGCTCTGCAAAGGGCGCCTGCTTTGTGTGACTGTTATCGTGGCAGCCTGACAGGTTCTGCCCTTTTTACCCAGGAGAAGGATCGCCCCGGTCCCCAAGGGACAGCCTGGCTTTCACTCACTGCTTGCCCTGGGATGCACTGGGGTTTCTGCTGCATGGGGCATCCCTGTCCCTCCTCCCTGCTGGTGCCTGACACTGAAAGGCAGCATGGGAGGGGACTGGGATGCTGGCAGCATGCCCAGAGCTGGGCTATGAGTGACCGCGGAGCACCCAGTGCACCCATAGCCATGCGGCTGGCCGCCCTGCGCCCTGGCTGCACCAGCTCCTTGCTCTTGGCCAGCTGCCCCAGCCAGCAGCTTGTGGGGCTTTGCACTGCTGGCACTGGATTGCTCCCACCGCAAGGCACCAGCTGGCATGGGGGCTGTGCCAGGCAGGGTGGCCAGTGGTGGGCAGACAGTTGCTGGGACCCAGAGAGGACTTGGGGTCCTTGTCCTGCTCTGTGCTGGGTGGGGGTGTCTGACGCCCCCTGCACTGCCCTGCCGGCTCTGCCCTCCTCTTGCTGGGTTGGAGAGTGCTGGTGGAACTGGGCTGGAGTGGACCAAGGTACCAGCTGCTGATGTGTTGTGCCAGACCGTGCCTTTGCATCACGTGCTGCCTGTGGGAAGCTGAGGAGAGAGGTCTCTCTCCAGTGCTGCCTGTTTGATCCATCAGGAGCCGGCAGGACCGCTCGGTGCCAGATGTGTCTGCAGGATTACAAATAGCCCCAGTAACAGATTACTGTGTCACCACTCGTTTGCTCTGTCTTCCACCAGCATTGTCTTACATCTCTGTGGTCACTGTGGCCTCCTCCAGCTGCCATCGCTTGTCATCATCAGTCACACACACTACCCTCAGACTTGGCCATTAGGCAGATTAGCCTTAATTGGTACTGCCCGTCATCACTAATCACTATCTTCATTGTCAGCTTCAACACCACCCAACGCCTACAATTTCCACTGACAAGGAGCGTGGTGGATTCTCTGGCGCGTGGCGTCTCCCATCCAAGATCAGATATCTGCTCTGAAAGGGACTGCCTGGCCTCAGCACGTCCTGGGAGCCCAGCTCCCCGAGCAGGCTCTTCCAGCACTCCCAGGGTGTTGAGCAGGTTTGATCCCTTCCTGGATGAGGAAGCACCTGCTGCTGGTCCCTGCCGCTGGCGATGGGATGCTGCGGTGGTGGAATGAGATCCAGGTTGTGCCAAGTGCCAGGGTGCCTGTGCTGCTCTGGTGGGTCTCAGGTGGGGATTGCGTGGGCTGAAGGCAGGATGTGGTCCCTCTCCATAATCCTATTGCTCTCCATTCCCACAGAACTTTTGGGCAGGAGCAGATGCCTGGCAGGTGGAGGCCATAAGCCGGGCTCATGGGCAGGGCGGCGGGCACCCAGGGTTGGTGTCCCACTCCCAAATGCGAGAGCAAGAGCTCAAAACAGGGTGGGTGTGACACAGAGGGAGGATTTCGTCCCCACTGGGCTTTTCCCTGGGCTCGTGGCTCTGAGCTGCACCCTGCCCTTCATCCCCTGATGCCATGTCCCACACACCCACAGCTGCTGCTGTGCCAGCAATGATGCCTGGGGCGCCTCGTCTGCCGCACAGCCGGTCCCAGCAAGGAGGGAGCAGCTGCCATATGTTTGGGAGACCCAGAAAATATTGGGGCAGGCTACAGTGAAGGTCAAACAAACCATTTATTTTCAGGCAGAATGGTCATACACGAGCGTCTCTGGTTAGGAATCACATCCAGATGCTGAAGTTAAACATCTGGACTTCACCTCTGTGTTTTGTCTACGCCCCCCCAAGCGCCATGCAGCCTCCGGAGCCATCTGCTGAGGTGTTATCACCTCGTCCATCAGCCACCCCTAACCTCCGGCCTGGGCTCCCACATTCCCTCCAATGTACTGGGAAGGGCTGGGAAGAGCTGGGATTTCAGAGCTCCACTGCTGGCCGTGCTCTGCCAGCCCCCTGAATCCTCCTCGCAGGCTGCTCTGCAGCTGCCACTGGTGCAACGAGTCCAAGGGCCTCAGCTGCAGGAGTGCTTTGGTTCTTTCCCTGGGCAGCAATATGGGAACATGTTTGGTACCAGTTTGAATCAGCCCTGTCATGTCCTGGGGAAGAGGAGAGCTCTTCATGTAACAAAAANGCTGCCAGCCCCGTGCCCACAGGGTGTCAGTCCTTCAGCAGAGGTTTGTGTGCTGGGTGTCTGCCACCCAGGCAGTGAGTATCTTGTTGTGCAACTCGGCTGGCACAAACAACTCTGTCTGCAGGAGGAGGTCCTGAAATCCTATGTGCAGCCACTGCTGGAGCAAAGCTGGCAGCAGTGCCATGCAGGGTGGCATGGGGCATGTGGCCAAGGCACGCTCCAGGCTGGAGGGTCTGATGGTGGTGGGTGCAGCTTGCTGCCGGTGCGGTGGGTCTCAGCAGGGCTATGCCATGGCCAGCAAGAGATGCCAGAGGCTCTGTTGGATGACTCCAGCAAGCTCTTTGCCCTGGTGCTGTAGCTGCCAGGTCCTCTCCACTCAGCAGAGCCCTGCTCTCTCCATGTGGGGTGGTTTCTAGAGAGGCTCAGGCTCTTGCAGCCCCCGTGTCCTATGATCTGCCAAGGTTCAGGCTCTTTGGACATGTCTGCTGCATGAAGAGATGCTGCTTTGATGGGCTGGAGCCCTTGCTTGCTTTGGGCCATCCAACAGTGCCACAAGTGATGGACAGGATCTTCGTGGTAGTATTGGAATACTCTGTATGTTTCCTCTTCCTTCAGGAGTGCAAGGGAAACTGCCTTTGCACCACATAGCCCTGGGAGCTGCACAAGAGTGTACATTTTGTTCAGGGGACTACACCCCCATGGCTTCAGCCATGAGGTGGGATGGGAATCACCATTGTCCCAACAAAACCAAGACCTGGCTCTCGTGATGTGGCCAATCCAACCAACTCAGGCCTGCCTGTGTTGCTCTGGGTGTTATTTTGGCCCTGGCTTGCTGCTGCCCTTGCTCTTCCAGGAAGACCCCTGTACCCTGGTGTGCCTGGAGGCAGGCTGTGCTGGAAGCCCCACACAAGTCTATTTACCACCCAATTTCCAGGCCAATGCCGCAGACTTCAGGCAGCTGCAAGAGGGAATCTGACACCCTAAAGAGACATGAATTCCTGCTGTGGTGACAGTCCTGCCTCCCCACAGTCCTTTCACTTGCAGAAACCCCAGGCACATTACTTTTGACACCCTTGTACAGAGGACTCACCACCTCTGCACCAGGCCGTTGGGCTGGGTACTGTGACCTTTCCCTTCCCGGAGGTTAGCTGCTAGCGACTGCTGGGGGAGGTGGGGTTTTGAAGCAGAGTTGGGTGAATGCAGCCCCAAAATCCTCCTTGGCACTACAAAATCTTCAAAATCCAGATTTAAACTTGAATTTCCCAAGTGACCCTTCTGGCTCAGGAGGCACTAACTGGCAGAAAGCCAGTTGTTCAGTTGGCACCCTCCACCCGCAGAGCTTCACGGTGGTGAAGCAGCCTGTGCTGGCTGCTGCGGATGCCCTGTACATGTGGGGGAACTTCATGCTTAAATATGCTGCTACTGGGACCTGGAGGAGGCCTGCCAGGAGATGTCCTTTATGTCCCCTGAAAACAAAGCCCTGAGGTGAGTGGCAGAGTCAAGGTCAGAGCTCTGGTGCCCAGCACCGCTCTGCAGTCAGCCCTGCTCCAACGGCGCCTCTCCAGCGGTGGGAAGAGGCTCAGTGCTGCTGTCTGAGGCCGTGGCCAGGAGGAATGGTCACAGACCTGGATGGGAAGTGCAGCTTCATGCTCGCTGCCTCCTTGGCTCAAAGTGTCAGCCCCATAAAGATCAAAGAGCTTACTCTTGTTTTGCTTCATTCTTCTGCTGGGAAACTTTGTGAGCGTCCTGGCACAGGCGGCCTTGGAGCACCTTCCCTCTGCGAGTCAGATCCAAGGTAATAACAGAAAAAATCTGGTTCCTTCCAGCCCTTCCAAGAGGAAGGGAGTCTGACCACGAGCTGAAGCAGCACAGCCCAGGCGTGTTGGCGTTGCCTCCGGTCCCAGCTCCTCTGCTCGGGGCTGGGACAGCCGCTGGCTGCGGTGCCCTGGATGTGGATCCCTGCTCATGTGTTCCCCAGGGCTGGCTCCGTGTGCAGGCAGCTCTGCTCAGGATGTGTCAGCTGTTGGTAAGTCGAGCTGACCTTGCTGTGGCCTGCTCTGCAGAATGCTTCATCCGCCCTTTGCTTTCCCTTTGTCTGGTGAACCCGCTTCTTCCCTCCAGGAGCTCAGCCCCAGCTCTGCCTGGAGGTGAGCTGGCTTCTTCCCTCCAGGAGCTCAGCCCCAGCTCTGCCTGGAGGTGAGCTGGCTTCTTCCCTCCACGAGCTCAGCCCCAGCTCTGCCTGGAGGTGAGCTGCAGTTGCACGTGACGATGGGGCTGAGGTTTGTCCCCCGACGTGTGACAGTGGAGTCAGGCATCAGCATGACAGGCTGCACAGCACCAATATGCTTCATCCACTGTCCCCTGCCAAAAGGACAGTGCTGCCCGTGCTCTGGGCACAGAGCAATGCAGGGTCTGGCTACGTGGAGTGGCGTGATGGCCATGGGGGTGGCCAGGCAGAGTCATCCCAGCTCTGCTGCTGGCACTCCCTCACCTGTAGCACAAGCAGGTCTGGGTGACTGCATCCCAACATGGTGTTCTGGCCTCATGTTTGGGCAGAGAGACATTTGGAGCTGATTAATTAGTAGAAAGGAAACAGGTCTAGAAATAAGGAACAGCTGGCCATCCGAAATGGAGAGCAGCAGTGAGTTTATTGCAAGGGCCAGAGGCAGTGAGCAGCAGCTTTGGGGCTTTGGGGGATTCCTTGCAGCTAATTGCCATGTGACAAACCCTTCTCATCTTTGCAAGCAGCCCCCATGGGATGGAGACCTGGCTTGTGATGAACTGCAAGGCCTTAGCTGCAGGTTTTTGTTCAGAGCCAGCCAGCAGGCTTGTTTTGTGCTACCAGTCGGCTATATTTGGTTCAAAAAGGTGTCAGAAAAATGTTGGTGTGTTGGTGGCTGTTGAAGACAGTGATTTGGGTGTCCCAAAGTAGCTGACTGCTCCTGGGCAGATCTTCTTAGGTTCTTCTAAATATCCATGATCAGCCAGTGCTGGACACAGAACCCCAGTCAAATGGGCCTTTTGGTGTAACCTCGTGGGGTGTCTCTAAATGCATCTCTGTGAGCTCCTAATAAAATTAATCTTTTTCTTGCCTTTTCTTGGCACCCTCCTTCCTGAACATAGGTCCCAAACAACCAGAAGATGGGCATGGGAGGAGGAGGGGGGAACAGGGCAAGGCAGACTCTTTACAAGAGCATCCTTGTTGAAGACATCTGCCTTGTGCCCTCTACTGGGGCTCAAGCTTAAGCTTGACTTCCAGGGAGGTCTTTTTGTGGCTCTTCTGAGGAAGAAAATATATTTCCCTTGAGCATCATCATTAAACATAGACCTGTTGCCTCCATATTTTTCCAAGGTCGGGATATTCAGGATACCCTAAACATCTGTGATTGTCCTTCTTGCCCTACCTTGTGCACCCTCTGATTCCCATGGGTCCCCATCCTCCATGGCTGAGCAAAAGCTGGTGGAGATGGCACTGGTGTTCAGATTGGATGCTGTAGAGGGGCTGGCAGAGGGGACAACTGGTGACCCTGATGAGATGCTGTGGACTCCTGCCTTATGAACACCCAAGGACCCCTCTTGGGGCAGGGGCTGCAAGCCAAGCATGCCTGTGTGTACCTTCTGCATGGGTGTCAGTCCTGGGAGAAAGTGGCTGAAAATCAGGAGTTTTGCCCTTGTGGAAATGGTGATATTTCAGAATTTGGTTTTGCCCTCAAGAGGGTGGAAAAACCAACTTGTTAAAATCTTCTGTGGGATGGAAAGTTCCAAAAAGAAAAGAAAAACCCACACACAACAAACCCAACACATGAGGGCAGGGAGGCTCAGTTCAGCAAACTCTGTTTTCAGCTCCCCAACACCAGCCCATGTCCCCCCGAGCTGGTGGGGCATCACCAGCCCCCCAGCCTTCTCCCTGGGTTAAGCTTCTTGTGGTGGGACTTGGGGTGCATGACAGCAACCTGTGACACGTTCTGGGAGGCTTCACACCCAGCTTACCTCACATCATTCTGGTTCAGCTAAACAAACCTGAGGCTTGGTCTTTGTGAGAAACCCAGGACTTTCTTGCAGGGAAAGCACTGCTTTTGCAGAAGCTGTGTTTTCCACCAGAAAACTGCTGACCAGCAATGCTGTGGGAAATGCAGCTTGGCTGAACAGGAGCAGTGGGATGTCTAGAGAGCAGGAAGAGGCTGTGCTAGCTACAGGCACTTCTGCCCAGCCAAGGCATCTCTGCTTGGAGCTCATCAGTAGAGCAGCGTGGTGTCCAGCCACCCGTGGTTGGATGGGAAGGACCCCCTGAAGGCTCCTAACAGAGGTAACCAGAGGCTGTGGTGGTCACACAGAGTATCTTCCTTCACCCAGTTGCCTGATGCAGAGAAGATGCTTGAAAGTGGGTGACTGTGGTTAAGTCATCCCCACAGGCACCCCCAGCACTCTGCTTATGGTACCTCGTGACTCCTTTTCTGGAGACGTTTGTCCAGGAGAGCTGTTGGCATGGGAGGGGGTGGTCTTGCTGTTTTGGTGAATGTAAATCCTGGGATTTCAGGAACCCATGAGGATTGGCATGCCTGGTGCTGGTGATAAAATGAGGGATGCTTGAGTGCTGGTCCTCACGGGACTTCTGCTCTGGTGGTCACTCATATCATGAGTGATGCCTGCATGGAGCTGGCATGCTGGTGTGGGGTCTGGGGGAAGCAGGAACATAGGTGCCCTGGAGTGGAGGGTGCTGTGCAAGAGCCAGGGTGGGGGCTCAGCACGTGGGGAGAGCAAGGGGTGCTCAGGGCAGGTGGAGGCAGCACTGTCACAGAGCTGGGGCATCCCTGGAGGTGCCCCTCCTCAGCCCCACAGCTGTGGGCAGGTGGGGCACTGCCCCTCCAAGCTGCTCCCCTGGCTACAAAGCCCCATGGCCAAGAGAAGGACTTGGAGGCGCTTTGCCCAGCCCAGGGAAGCCAGTGAGCAGCTGGCCCTGTGCTTTAGAGCTGTGCTTAGTTGGGCTGATTAGAGTGTAATGCAGCAGAGAGCTTTCCAAAAGGCAGCATATTTGGGATATCATGTGAGTATCCCAGGAGTTTTCCCTCCTTTACCTATCCCCACTGCTGCAGGGAGCATGGGACACTGCTGAAGCTCAGTGCTGCAGGGGCTATCCCATGGCCCACCCCTGCTGATTGCCATCACCTCTTGCCCCTGGGCTGCTCATGGCTCCTGCCACTCTTCCCATGGCTTGTCCTGGTGTTTGGCTGCTCCCCTGCAAAGTTCAGCACTGGGCACCCTCTGCCTGGGCTCGGGCCCGCACGTGGCTGGAGAGAGGATGGGGCCCCTGCTCTGCTCTCTGCCTGGGCATCTCGGGGCAAGGCAGCACTGCTGAGTCCTGAGGGTTAACAAGGGCTGCTAAATTAGGAGTCAGGCTTGGCCTAAGACAGGACCCCACTGGGATTAGCATCTCCCAGCCCCAGTCTGACCTGATGGGCAGAGCTTGGTGCTGCTGCATGGTGCCACTTCTGGCCATGGGGTTTGGATCCTTTCTGGGCTGCTGGCCCCATTGCACCAGCTCTGGCTTGCGGTGCCTCTGTCCTCCTGGGCGGTGGGGGAGGATGGGCAGGCGATGCTTATCTGACAGCTGACTGCTGTATTGGAGCAGTCTCTGCTCCAGGGTGTTTTGGGATGAGGACTGGGCACCCCTTCACCTCAGGGGCAGTGTAGGGGTGAAGTAGGGCTGCATCGCAACTGCGGTTGATGGAGTTTCCAGACACCATGGAAAATCCAAACCCATGAGTCAGAGAGCTGGGAAAACAGAAGGTGAAGAAACAGATGGGTGTTTATTGAAAGTTTTTGCAATCTGACAGTTTTTAAGGCTGCCACACCATTTTGCTGGCTTTCTGACAGAGGTGTGGTGGAAAGGCATGGGCATGGCTTGTCTGAGTGTGTCCATGGGACTTAGTAATGGCTTGGCAGATCTTAAACCAACCTCCCACACGACAGGTTACCTGGCAAGAAGCCACCACCTGGCTCCTCTTTGGGTGATGGTGGGAACTCACTCACTTCATTCTGGCTCCTTTGTGGGCAGCAGTGAATCCAGGCAGGAGGCAAATTCCCAGAGAAGGGGCTGAGCTGCTCCTCTCAGCATGTGGCACAGTCCCACTGAGACCAAGGCTTTGTTCCTTGCCCAGAGCGCTGGTGTGAGCTGCACAGGGATGCTCTGCACATGGAGCCACGGATCGGAGGGATGCTCTGGCTCACAGAGGTGTTTCCCCTGGTTCCCCACACAAACAAATACTCAGTGAAGTGTGAAACGTCTCCTGGTGTTCCCAGACCTGCAGATCTCTCACTCCTTTTGGAGCAGGAACCAACTGCTGCTGTCCTGGCTGCTCTGGGGAAAGAGTTGGCCTCCAACCTGCCGCAGCGGTGGCAGAGGGGGTGGCGAGGAGGGGGGTCTTTTCTCTCAGCAGACTGCCCCTTCTAAACCCATCTTCCTAAGGCAGGCTGGCTTTGAAGGAAAGCCCCCAAGTATGCGTTTCATTAAGATTTAATAAAGCAGCTGCCTGCTCCTGAAGCACAAAATGATTATTAGACCCTTTATTGAGGATTAATAGCTGTGTAATCAGCACGTATCTGGTTCCTACAGGCATCTATTACACAGCTTCTAAACCTCAGTGAATATGTTTCTAATTGGCCTTTAAGAACATGCTGTTGCTTTATTAAATCCTAATTAAATGCATATTGGGTGAAGTCCATTCAGAAGTGGTTATTGCAGGCTACTTGTCATTACCTAATATGTGCAACCTAATGGGTGTTCAGCTTATTTGCTCTGTTAATTATTAGGTTTTACAGCCTTTGTTTGGGCTTTGTTTGTGCAATTTGGATCACATATGTTGTTTTCTTCACTGTTCAAAGTCTTTTGAAGAAATGGGTGCTACTGTATGGGAAGGGACTGGCACTGGGCAGGGCGGGTTGGGGGAGGCTCCTCCCAGTCTACAGGTCTTTTTAGGGCTGCTCCTGTGCTGTCTGCTTGCATCGGGCTCCAGCTGTGGCCCCTCAGCCCCGATGGAAAGCATGGCTTCAGAGTGGGCTGGGGGCTCCAGGCTGGACCATCCTGGAGGTCCTAGGGCCATGTTGGACCTTGAGGTCGTATCCTTTACCAGGCTCAGCTGCAGCTTCCACCAGTGATCTAAGAAACACTCCAGTCTCGTTCCCAGCCATTTCCAGCACAGTGTGGTGGTGATGCTGAGGCAACCACACCAACTGTGAGCAGCCTTCGTCCTTGGCTTGCTGTCTGCAGGGTGGGGATGCCTTTACACATGCTCTGAGCTCTGTCAAGCATCTCTTACACGTTTGCAAGACTGTTTCTCAAATGTAAGACACTCCATATGATAATTAGGGGATGTGGAGGACATCAGAGCAGGGACTCAGGCTAAACAGCAGAAGAAGGGATGCTGACATGGTGATTCAGCAGCAAACCAGCCCTGATGGTCAGTGAGATGTTGATGGAAGGATGTGGCGTTGAGCAGGACAATGTGTCTGAGCTCTGGGAAGCTGCATGAGTTTTGCTTTGGGATCTATTTTCCCTTTTTTGTGTTTCTGGCAGTGCACATCTCCACTCAGCAGATCCTGGGCAGGTCATGTACAGTGCAGGTTTGGGAAAAAATGACACTTTGTTTTAATTTGCTGTTGCCTCATGTTGTCCCAGGCAAAATGGAAAAGTCAAAATCAGGGAAAGTCGGAAGTGGAGCAAAAATGCTTCAGTTTGCCTAAAGCAGGGTTTTTTTCTTGCTGGTTTTTGGTATTTTTTTCTGAGGGAGACAGGAAGGAATTTTCCATTGTTGGAGAATTTCAAAACTCCCCAGAGCCACTCGGAGGGGGATGGTGCCAGCTGTGAGTGCAACACCCAGTCCCTGTCCTTCACCCAGCTCTGCTGCCCCACTCTAGTGAGCCTGAGCACCCTGCTTGAGGCTCAGGTGCCTCCACCAGCGTGGCCCAGCAGCACCGTGGGGTTGCCCGGGGGCATCAGCCATGTGGTGCTGTGTCTCCATGGGCACATCCATCTCTGGGGATGGGTGGAGGCTCATTGTTGGGGGTTCAGAGGGAATCTGGGTCATCCTGGGACCTTCTCCAGGTCATCCAGGCACCACCTCCAGCTGCTGAACCAGCGCAGCAGTGTTCCCATTGGGGTGCTTGGCCTCCTTGCCCACATCCCTGTGTCTTGCACGCACTGCTGGGCTGTCACCCTCCATCCATGCTCTGATGTATAGCTGGGGGCTAAGCTCAACTCCCAGCCCCAGGCTGCCCTGGCCGGGGGGCAGCACAGCCTCAGCCCCAGAGCCTGGCTCTGCTGTGAGTCCCTTCCCCTTGAGGGCTGCTTCTCCATCCTCAGCTTCCTGCAGCTCAGTGCTGTGCTGGTCAGGATAAATAGGGATGCTCTGACTCATGGGGAATGAGCACCTCGCCCGAACTTTCACCCCCAACTCGAACCACCCCCGGCTCAAACTTGCTAATGCTGGAAAACTTTTGGTTAGCCCTCCTTCCCTTATTTTTTTTTTAAGGTTTTGCAGCCTTTGTACTTTCTGCATCCCTGTTGGAAGCGAAGGTGCCAAAATCCTTCAGGAAAGGCTGTTCTTGCAGTGTTTCCCAGACCTTCCCACACGAGGAAACGCCGGAAACCGTGGGAGCAGGGCTGCTCGCTGGAGAGCCTTCAGTGCAGGTTTTGCAGCCCCTGGAGATCTGGAGAAGCTTGAACTTCCCCAGGCATGGACCTCTCTCCAAAGCCAACAGGAACTCGGAAACTTTGGGGCCTCTTTGGTTTCTCTCCTCTCTAGACCCTGGATCTTTAAACTCAACCTTTGTTTTATATTTATATGTTGCATGAATATGCCCTTGTTTTTCTGATTAGGGTCACAAATTCCTTGTCAAAGCTGCCTGCGGGCCAGGGGTGGTCTTGTTTGACTTGAGGCCAAATCACAGAGGTATCTGGGCTTGGAGCTGTATCTCCTCACCCGCCCTGGGAGCCAGCAGAGAAGGAAAATTACCCAGACGTTGTGGCAGCTCTCCTGGGAAAAGGGTTCCCCTTCGCCACGGTGAGAGGTGGAGACTGGGCAGCTGCAGGAAGGAGCTGTGAAGGGCTTTAAGTGGCATTGCCAAGATAAGCTAAAGATGACCCCTCTTCTTCTTCCTGAATGTCAGTGGGGATGGAGATACCCGTCCTCTGCAGGGGCAGTTCAGGTTGGAATTTAAGGAGAGCAGCAAATCACTGTTTGTTCATTTAACATTTCCCAATGACTTTGCTGCCAGCTAATTTACTTCAATGGGCTTCCCCTTCCTCTGGCTTTTTCTTGAGCTTCTCCTTCCTAGAAAATGCAGGTGAAAGGAGGTAGAAGATTTCCCTTCCCATGGAAAGGGCACTTGGCTGCTTAACTGCCCTGGGTGGGAGAGAGGGAAGAACTCACCGGAAAGCTGAAAAATGAAGAATTTTCATTTTGAAATTTCCCTTAAAATAAAAGAGTAGCACGTTTGGCAAACCATCCTGGCCAGAATCCCCTTTTGTCCCTGTTCCAGCCAAGCTGAGAAGTCTGGAGGGGGGTCAGGGGGGGATTCCTACTGACTGGAGCCTGTTTTAGTTTGCTCCTGCTCCGGTGGCAGTGCGGGGCTGAGCCCTGACCCACGGCATCCCCAGCCTGTGGTGGGGCTGGGAGGAGAGTCCCAAACACCCTGCTGCCACCCCAAGGCCCTGTCTGGCCACCATGGAGCCCTGGTGAGGGACAGACACAGTCTGCAGCATGTCAGGCCTCCTGGCCTCTGGCAGAGTGGCAGGGTGGGCACAAGGACGTGTCCTCAGCTGCACCAGCAAGGTCTGCCCAAACCATCATGGCGGCCAGAGGAGTGAGGCACCATCCTGGATCTCCCCACTGCCTCCCCTCCAAAAGTGGCTCATAGGTTGTTCTTTGATGGCTGGATCCCACCCAGCTTTTCCTGCGTATCTGTGATAGCTGAGGGCTTGAGCAATGCCCTTCCTGCAGCTTCTCTGCAGCTCTTCTCCCCATGGTGGCAATGTCAACTGGTACGTGTGACGCTGGGCTGTGTGGTGCAGACAGTGCTGGCAGCGTGGCTGGGTGTTGTCACTGGAGATGGGAAGGGGAGAGCTGGTTGAATCGCTCTCTCAGCAGAGGTCTGGGCTCCGAGTGGCAGCAGGAGGATGTGCATAGCCATGAGCACCTGGAGCCCAGGGCTGGGCAGAGGAGCCCCAAACCCAGCTATAATGAGAGGTGTGGGGTGGTGGCACGCTGGAGATGTGGCTTCTGCCTCACTATCTTTCCTCCTCCTGCTGCTTCTCCCAGCTGGTGCCTATGGCCAGTGGTGCCTGTGCTGCATCCCTCCAACGCCCGCATCCCTCTGTGACCCCGCAGGTCATCGGGTTGCGGGCAGACATGGCTGTGGCGGTCCCACCTTGGAGGAGAGCTGGATCCCTTCGTTTCACCCCTCCTTTGACATTCCCCTTGGCCGTGGATCAGCTGGCGGGACCTAGCAAGTCTTGCAGCAAAGATGAGCAAAAAAAATATCTCTTCATGCCTGTAAAAGGAAGAAGGAGAGCAGGGCAGAGACAGGCCGGCTGATACAGCTCCACTCTCTGCTGCGGAGGCGGGGAGCTTTTCGGACAGGATTTATTTTGTATAGTCTTCAATGCAAACTGGATCCCCCTCCCCTCCCGGCCCTGCCTGGCCTTAAATCATATCCTTTGTAATGACATTTTGTGCTTGTGTGGCGCCTTGCTTCTGAGCATCCCCAAGTGCTCTATAAATAATGGATGTCTCCGAGCCTGCCAGGAGGACTCAGTGCCACCCCCCCTCCGCCTGCCTCTGCCACCCAGGGAAGGTGATAAACCTTTCCCGTGGTCTCACCTGGATATCACCGGATTATCACAGCAGCCTCCCTCCCTGCATCCCTCCTGGCTATTTTCTCACTCCAGCCATCCCCATCGGTCACTGCTGGGTCACCTGGGATGAGGTGCTCAGGGATGAGCAGCGTCAGCACATAACCTTGCCTCCTCCTGGGGGCACCCTGGGGAAGCCCCTGCTGGGAGCTGGCACAGGCACCCCCACTGTGGCTGCAGGACTGGTGATGAAGCCACCCTCCATTTTCCCAGACCCCTTTTTATTTTTAGGTCAGGAATGGATTTGTCTGGCACACTGGGTCCTGGCGCTGGAGCAGGGCGGGTGTTAACCGCATGGAAGTCTTGCTTGCTAATGAGTCCAAATAATACAGCGTCTCGGATTCCCTCTTCCCTGTCCAAGCCCTTTGCTGTCATCAGGTCCTCCTTAGTCCTGTCCAGAGGTTTGTTCGCAGCTGCAGTGTCCCAGGAGATGCAGTGGTTTTCATCGGACACCGCTCTGGCCTGGCTCAGCAGCAGGAACAGTCTGCCTTTCCGGATCTGCGCCGGGCCTTCGGCTGCCTGGTTTCCTCTGCTGGACACCCCGGCCTGCGGGCAGGGAGGAGCCCGGCTGCCGTAGGGACCATTGGCCGGCTGCTGATGAAATACCTGCATTCAAGCATGATTTTCGGCTCTGCTGGCTGGATTGGGAGGCTGTCTCCAGCTGCCTACTGGATTTTTTGAAAATTGCTCCCCTGGGAAGAGGCCTTTTAACTCCTCTCACAGCTGGGAAGCCACAGCCCAAGACCTGAGCGGAGGCAGTGACGCCTTCTGTCTGGGAGATGGTGATGTTGCCAGCTCTGCTCCAGCCTCCTGGGTGACCCTTGCAGTCTACACAGCAGAGGCTGTGAAGGGTCTTCAACAGCGAGGGGAGGAACCTTCTTGCCTACGACCTGATCCGTACCAGCCCCGTGTTCTGGGGATGGGAGAAGGAAAGACTAATCCTGGCCATAGGTGATGCCTTCTTCCAGCTCCAGGTGGTCACCTCTGGGAGAGTCAGTGCACAAACTGCCATGGGCACATGGGTTGGCTCCAGGCACTGATGGTGCAGCTTCTTCCTGGGGTCCAGAGAATGGGGCTTGGGTATGCAAGGCCATGGGTCTCCAGGGAGCCCTGTGAGTACCAGGCTGCTCTGGGGTTTTTTTTTCCCTGTGCAGAAAGTAATTTTCCTCTTCCTAAAGCATCTTAAGGAAAAAGATTGAAATCTGAGAGAAGGTTTGTGGTGAAATGGGAAAAAGCAAGTGTTCGTGTCTGGTCTCATCTGGTCTTGTTTCTTCTCATCATCTCATCATCTCATAATTTATCCTATCCCACCCCATCCTGTCTCACCCATCCCATTCCACTCACCCCAATCCTACCCTATATCCCATCCCACTCCATCCCCATCTTCTCCGGGCATCCGTGCCAGCCGTTCCCAGGCAGACCTCCTCTTGCCAGTGGAGCAGGGCACTGCTGGTGGAGGCCACTTGGAGCATTTTCTTATCCAGGATGTATGTCAGTGAAAACAGAAACCCAATAAGCAAGATAAGGAGACGATTTATAATGGAGTTTGTGAACTTTAGGAAAGAGCTTTACAGCCAGATTTTGCAGACCACACAGGGAGAGGTTATACTCTCCAAAACCTTGGAGATTTTTTAAAAAATATTTTTATATTTGAAAAAAAAAAAAGAGTTTCCAAGAATTAAATAACACGAAAGTGTATGAAATATGATGTAGGGAATGTTCCCATTGCTCTCACATCTGAAGTTAATTTGAGAGACGCTCTGAATAGCTTTTTAAAGAGTGGATAAACATTGGCATCAAAAGTGTAAATAAAGTTACCAGACAAAGCGGCCGTTCAAAGGGAATCGTCTCTGGGATATTGGCTGGGCAGCTTTAACGGCTGCGTGCAGGAACATTTGAAGATAAAACAAGGGCCTGGCTGATTAGCACGGGGTGAGGTTCTCTGCTTCGCCTCCCTCTCGTGATGTCAAAGGCAGCGCGGCGCTGGCAGCCGCTCTCCAATCGTTTTCCACCCTGAGGTGGTGCTGGCAAGAGGTCCCATGCCCCGCACTTCCAAGCAGGAGCTGCTGAAGATCCAGCCTTTAATGTGATGGGCATGGTCCCTTGTGAGGTGAGGCTTTGTCAGAGGTGCCTGGCCCAGAGGATCTCCCTCTCTGCTCTGCCCTCGGGAGGCCCCATCTGGAGTCCTGTGTCCAGAGCTGGGGCCCCAATACAAGAAAGATGTGGGGCTGGTGGAGAGGGGTCAGAGGAGCCACGAGGATGATCAGAGGGCTGGAGCAGCTGCCCTACAAAGAGAGGCTGAGGGAGCTGGGCTGGGTCAGCCTGGAGAAGAGAAGGCTGTGGGGGGACCTCATTGCAGCCTGCCAGTCCCTGAAGGGAGCAGAGAAGCAGGAGGGGATTCAACTTTTTAAAAGGGCAGATAATGGCAGGACAAGGGGGATGGATTAAAACTAAAGGAAGGAAGGGTTAGATTAGATATTAGGGGGAAGTTTTTTACAGAGAGAGTGGTGAGGGGCTGGAACAGGCTGCCCAGAGAGGGGGTGGGTGCCCCATCCCTGGGGGTGTTCAAGGCCAGGTTGGATGGGGCCCTGGGCAACCTTGTGTAGCTCCAGGCCTGGAGGTTGGTGGCCCTGCCTGTGGCAGGGGGGTTGGAGCTCTATGATCCTTGGGGTCCCTTCCAACCCAGACCATGCTATGATTCTATGATTCTATGAGCTCTGAGAAACCCCTCATGCTACCAGACCTTACCCTGCATCCACCTCTCCACCCGGGGACCCATCCCCACAAATGTTCTGAGGGACAAGTGCTTGGCTGATCAGAAAGATTCTGAAATAAAACAGGACCTTCAGGGTTACCAGGTTTAAATTTACAGCTGGTTGGAGGAACACAGAAGGGTCAGTTCTCTTCTCCACCAGCATCAGGGCTGTCCAGTCCAGTCCCCCACGGTCTGTGGAGGGAAGGCAGAACAGTGAAAGGAGAACTGACAACTCCTTTTTGGCTTTCCAAGAGGAAGAAAAAATTATGCTTTTGAACTGATGTTTTGATTTACACCTTTTGGTATGAATTTGAAGAAGAACCTTGAGGAGTTGTTGCAGATCACCTATTTAATGGTTAACTATACTGCAGCAATTGTACAATATGCATACTTCATGGCTGGTGGGCTTCTCCTGATGCTGGCACAGCCCTGGTGACCCAAGAGTGCTGTGTCTTGACGAACCAAGCCTGGGAAGTGTGGTGGATCCACCACCCCCCTGCCAACGTGTCAGCTGGGATTTGGTTCTCACTCCAGTGGCTCACATAGTAACTGGGCACTGTCATCCTGGGAGAGGTATCAGCTCCTGAGGCTGAGAGGCAAGCATGCAGAGCATCATCACTGGTAGCTCTGCAAGTCCTTGTAGCCCTGGGACTTTCCCCACTGGCAGCAAGTCCTGGTGTCTCCTGCCTCGTCCTGGAGAACTTCTCTTCATTCCTCCTAATGCCACAGCACCAGAGCAAACCTGTGGCCAGCCCTGAAGCCTGGGCACCAGTGGAAACAGGCTGGTTTCAAGCATGACCTGTATCATGTAGGAGGCACAGCTTATTTTTTTAAATTTTTCACCTACTTGGGTGTTTTTAAGATGGATAAACCCAGGAGGACTCGTTCCCTCTGTCCTTTGCCTGGCTATAACAGGGGTTAACAACAGCCATAACTCTTCTGATCTTTTCTTGACTCCTCAGCAATAAAGACTCATGAGCAATAAAGAACAAACCTCGTGTCAGCAAGGCTGGGTAGCTGCTGGTCCTACACCCGTGGTGTTAACCACAAGCAGCTCCTCTCTCCACCCCAGGTGAGACCCAGCAGGATGGACAGGCTGTCTTCCCAGGCACCAGCTGTAAGGACTGGGCTCACACCAGAGACTGTGGCAAGAGGATGTTGCAGGTAACCGAGTAAAACTGAACCCTTCCTGTGCCAGGACTTGCTGCAAACAGCAGCCAAACCCTATGCAAGGGCTTGTGGGCTGAACAGCCAGTGGAGGGACTGCCAGCAACTTTGGGATGGTGAGGGACTTGGCCCAATGGGGTGACCCTTGCTGGGAGGATGCGCGGTGCGATCGCAGCAGGTTCGGGCGTGCGCAGACCGGCCCCCGCATCAGGAGACAGCGGCCTTCGTGCCACTTGTGTAAACTATTACAGCAAAGGGCAGAGGTTAAATGCAGCACATGTGTGGCATCAATTAACAGGATTTCAAGGTCTCTAGTGGAGTTTCTGCTCAAATCTCTTGTGGCAGGTTTGGTTTTCTTAACCCCTCGGATGCTGTGCGGTTGGCAGCCTTGGCTCTGACACGCTCTTGGGGAGGAAGGGCCTTTTGCTGGCTGAGGGGGCTCCCCAAGGGCTGTGCTGGGAGGGGCTTCTGCTGGTTTGGGCATGGGAGGACAGGGCTACCACACACCCCACACCAGAAGTCCATGGGGCAAGGGACAGAGGCTACGCTGCTCCCCACAGGAGGAGTTCCCGGAGGGGAGGTGGCTTGTTGGAAGGTGAGTGAAGGAGCACCCCCCATCCTGTTCCATCCCTCTCTGCTTCAGTCCCCCTCCATCCCTACCTCAGACCCTCCTGCATTTAGTCCTCAGCTAGACCCTGCTCTGCTGAGGCACCCCACTGTCCCACCATGTCCTGCTCTCGAGCAGGCAAAGGTCCCTGACAGGTTTGGGACCGGCTGGTGCCTTTGGTTCCTGCCTGTAAGATAGACATAGTCAGCCTCCTGCTGCCTGTGGGCACTGGGAGGAAATGGCTGCAGCAAGGGGCTCAGCAGCAATTCAAAACCAGGGCAACCTGGCTGGAGAAATTGTGATCACAAAGCTTCACCAGTCTGCAGCATCATGAGGTCCCCAGGCAGCTAGCTGTTCAGGGTTGCTCCTGGGTGATATACCCACCAACAGTACTTCTCCTCCCAGCTTTATCAACAGTACAGGGCATATGGGGAGATGGAGCAGGTTAAAGGATGGGGGTGTGTCTCAGACACCCTTGGTGCATCCTGCATCTCCTCCAGAAGAATCCATCAGAGCTGGATGCTACACTGCAGCTCTGCCAAATTGTCCTCCCCGAGTTCTGTGTGATGCAATGTTTCTCCTAAGGGCCAAAAGCTTCTGGAGTCATGGTGCTTGGGAGGGCTTCCACTTTGCATGGTTGGGGGGATGGGGGTGGAGTGGTGGCAAGGAAAAGGAAGGCTTGAGCTGCCACCACCATGGAGAAAACCTGAAAATGTGACGCTAGCACAGCATGAACATTAAGATACACAAAAAGAAACACTAAGATACACAAAAAGGAACTGAAATGCCCCAGACTGATTGCATGCCAGTTTTTGCCCATGGACAGGTGCTGCTGAAGAGATTTCTTCCTTTGGGTGTTCAGTTCCTGGGGTTCCCAGTGCTGGCTCAAGGTTGAGGACCAGCATGACAGGTGGGTCAGGGCTGGGGGGCTCGGTGAGGAACTCCATTTCAACACTGCAGGTGCAGACCCTGACACAGGGGACTGCCCAGGGTTGTGACCTGCCTGGGTGGAGGAGCAGGACACACACATGCCCTTCTGTGCCTGCATGCCTCTTAACATCATGTTCTCTGTGCACTCCTTGATTTTTTTGAAATGTATGTATTTTAATCCCCCAAGGTAAAAAACCCAACACCCAAAACTCTTCAAACACACAGAGACCCATGCATTTTGGCTAGCTTTTGATGAGAGATTTCAAAGTGTTTTCAGTCCTTCATCCTGTTTAGATGAACAAATCACATGCCTGAAAAAAAAGGAGATGCTCAGCTCCTCCAGCTCCCAGTGTCAGAGCTGCAGGGAGACTTCTGCAAGGAAGATGGATTTGGCCCGGACAACTCCACACAAATACCCCACGGTTTGTTAGCAAACCTGTAAAAATCTTGGTAATCCCCTTGATCTGAAACAAATGGGCTCTGCTGTCTGGTGCTGATTTTATTATCAGACACTGCTTAGTATCATCACATGGCTTGGACATGTGCCTAAGACTCAACATCGAGTCAATCATGTACTGGCAAGGATCTCCCCTTTGCTCCAGACACATGCTGGTGCTCTGCACGTGTGTGGTGCCCTGGATCCTGTGTTGACTTGAGAATGGAGCGGTGTGGTTCCCCTGGGACCTCCAGGACCTCAGCAGGACTGCTCTAAAGCCATCTCCAGACAGGATGGGAGAAGCTGGCGGAGTGAGAGCTGCCCAGAGGGTGACAGCTTGGGTTTTGTTAGGTTGCTCCCGGTCTCTGCTCCCGATGGGGTCATGAACTTTTCTTGGTGGCTGCATTTCCAGGGCCCGGAGCTTTTTGCAAACACAGGGCAGAGAAGCAGGAGTGTTTCTGCTATGCCACAGCACTCCTAACATGATTCAAAGGGTATCTGTCAGACTGAGCTCCTGCCCAACCATCCCTTGGAGGTCACAGAGTCTTACAGTGGTTTGGGTTGGAAGGGACCTTAAAGATCATCTAGTGGGACCCAAGGTGAGCCTTGAGCATCTGCAGCCTGATCTGCAGGCCATTGGGCGTCTTGATATTTTTGAGGCCAAATGAATTCCTGGCTGCCTGCAAGGTGGATGAGTTGACTATGGCCCGCCAGAGCAGCACCCCCTGCCCCGCTCCCCCCCCACCATGCTGCCCTCAGCAGCTGAACATAAAATCCGAGCCCCCTGGAGACCCAGCATCCACCACACAAGCCCCAACTGGTTTTGTTTTGATTATACATTTGTTTCCTCTCTCCTGGGAGTGTCTGACACAGCTTTTACCTCTCAGCGCGTCAACGCTTGACTCCCCCCGCCACCTTCCCCCCCTCCCCTTCTGTCGGCTCTGCTTGGATTAGCCCTGACCCCTGCTGAACTCCGCTGCCAGCAAAAGTGTCAACCCCTTTCACTTTCCAAAAGCTTTCCAGCCCCAAACACTGAGCAGGGAAGGAGTATCCTCCAACGGAAAACCTCCCACATCATTTTTTCCGACTCTGTGCTCTCGCTCCCTTTGCAGCCAGGGAGGGCAGGCTCTGGTTCCTGCTTTTGGCTGGGCTGGGACAGCCTGGGCAACCAGCAGCAGCAGAGCATCTCTGCCCTTCCCTGAGCCAGCGCAGGTGTAAGCAGGGCAAAAGGTATTTTTAAGGAGGATTTGCTTAGTGGAGGAAAAGTGGTGAGAGAGGATGGGGTAGGGCGTTCGCTGTGGGCACGGCCTAGCGCGGCCTAGCGGCATGGGGCCAAGGAAAGGTGCCTTCATCCAAGTATGGTAGGGTAAGTGGCTGTGTATCTGCATGGGATGGGTGGACCACAGCAAGACGGGAGGCAGAGGAAGAGCTGACTGCCACTGGGACCACAGAAGACAGGGAGAATGTCCTCCAACTCTTTCCACTGGCTTCTGGCAGAGGTGTGCTTCTCCACACTGAGCAGCGGCAGCTTAAACGTTCTGCAAGAGCTTCAAAATCCACAGAACACCAGCTCACCAGTAAATAAATAATTAAATGAAAGGACCATGTGAGGAAAGGGCACACGCTGATGCTCAGGTGTCCACACCTTGCAGAGCCAGGAGGCAGCACACCCACCCGTGAGCAGCCCCTGCATCCAGACAGACGCTGTGTGATGGATGCAAGGCTGCAGCCAGGGAGCAGGCAGGCCAACTCCAGCACCATCAATGAAATAAAGAAGGGGAATGCTGCGTGCTAAGATGTTGCAGATGTTTGGATGTTGGCAGGGATGTGGGAGGAGCTGCTGATAGACAACATGGTTCGCAACCGGCTGAAGGGGGGGAAGTGCTGAGGAAACCTTCACAAAAGCCCATTGGTGCTGGGCAGTGGGGTGCAGGTGTCTTGTGTGAGTGTAAGCCTGGGACTGTCTTTCCTCCCCAAGCTGAGGGATGCCATGGAAAAGTGTGTGTTTGTGTCTCAAAAATAAATCAGCTGCTGCTGGGTCTGATTGTCGCTGTGGAGGCCCAGGAGCAGGCAACTGGTCTCCGACAACTGACCCATGGAGACAATGGCTTGGAGAAGTGATGGCCAGGCTAGCTGATGCCAGGAGTGGTCATTGGCCTGTTTTGGTCTCACTGGGTCAGCAGGAGAGTTTGTGCTTCAGGGCTTTTTGTGCAAGAGCTGAAGTAGCAGTGCGTGCTGTGCCAAAATGAGGAGAAGCATCTCCTCTGTAGTGAAGAGGGCACCTTCAGAGGTCCATGTGGTTGGGCATTCCCCAGGAGTCACTTGCTTTCCTCCAATAACTGCAGAGATGCTAAGCAGGATATACCCAGGCTGAAGCCCACGTTTAGGGCTGTGCTGACCTCAGGATTTGATGATTTTATCTTATCCCTGGCACAGGGACAGGCAGGGACCTGGCCATGCTGCTGGAGCTTCCCTCTGCCCAGGACAATGAGGTCCAAGCCCTTTGTTCCTGTACCTGAGGGGTGTTGGAGAGATGGTTGCTGAGGGGTCTCTATGAACCTGGATCCCATGAACTTCAGCTCCAGTGTGTGAGCACAGGTAAGTCTTGCTCCTTCATGGGGCACCAGCTCTTCAGGACAGGCATAAGGTCCCTTGCTGGCTGGCAGATGGAGTCCCACCCCAGAGCAGATCTTTAGGACCTGCTTTGTGCAGGTCTTGGTGAAAGCCTGAGCTCCTGGAGTGCTCTTCACCTGCAGCCCTGGGCTTGCAGGAGCACCCCTCCATTTGGAGCCCTCCCCACGCCCCCTGTTCACCACAGCTCTTCAGTGACACTGGCCTGCTGCAGTTCTCTCGCTCTTTGTCAGCGGCACGTTTTGTAGCTCTGTGGTCACTGCGCTTTCTGACAGATTTTCCTTTTGAGAAATGCCTTCATTTCTTTGTTGAGGAGGGAGAGGGAAAGGTCATCCCTCACTAGCAACTCATTAGAGTGAAACAATGGAAAGAACAGCAAACGGGCTCTTGGACCGGCTTCTTTAGGCATGTGTGGTGCTGCCTTTTGTCAGCGCAGGAGAGGGGCGGCCATCCGGCCGGTGGCATTGTGGGGACGCCCTCCCACAAACCGGTTCAAGGCATTGCTGGAGGACCTCAGTGTGTGCTAGGGCTTTTGTTTGTTTGTTTTGTGTGTGTGTGTGTGTGTGCAAGATGCGTTCAGCCCCGCTGTCAGTAAAAAAGGCTATTTAATGAAAATTTTCTCCTTCCCCCCCTCCTGAGCTTCCCGGCTCTGACCAGTTCTGCTTCCTTCATGTGGGAGGCAGCTGCATTTGTCTCAATAATTGTGTTTCCCTGTTGCTATGTACCGCTGAAGACTTGGTGACACAATGAAGATGTGAAGTGTTCCTCTTTCCCAGGCCTGGCTCTGGAGGTTTGGTTTTGGGGGACGTTCTGGCCGCCCCTCTCTCCAGGATGCCCGTGTGGGGTTTGAAGTCCATCTGGCATTGGAAGGGAGAGACACTGCTTACATCCGATGGTCGCAGTGATGTGGAGAAGGAACCGCTGCTCCCTGCCTGCGGTACCTCTGAGGATCACTCGCTCAAGTCCATCACCTGTCCCAACAAGGACACCCGTGTCTATCTCTGTGAGAATGCACAGCACCAAAAGTTGAACATCCTGCTGGGCCTGTTGGCCTCCAGACCCCAACCAACCACTTAACACCCTGTTCCACACCCCACCCTACCCGTCTCTGGCTGGGCTGCTCTCAGGCAGCCATGGTGTCCCATCTAGGAGTGTGGAGAGCTGAACTGTAGGCAGAGGCTGCTGCGGGCAGCTGCACCCGTGCAGTGCATTGCCCCTACCTGCCCTCCCCTGCTCTGTCCTCCGTGGGGATCTGCCACTTACTGCAAGACCCATCAGCCTGTGGTGGGGGAAATGGGGCACAGTGAGAGCATCCTCCCTGTGGTGCTGGCCTTTGGGTGGTACAGAAGTTCTCCCAGTTTGAGGTGGGATATGTCAGCATACTGGGAAGAAGAGCGGAGCACAAGGGGGCTTAGGCATGTTGCCAGAGTGGGGCTGGGAGTGGGACAAGGAGCACTGCTGGCATGGGGCAGGAGGGACCCGTGAGGAATGGGAGCAGGAGAAGGACCTTGCAAGGTTCGGGGGGCACCTTGTTGGAACCCGCAAGGCAACGTCACCAACTCGGAGCAGTCTGGAAGTGAGGGAGAGGAGACACCTTTGAAAGCAGGAGGGTTCAGAAAGCATTTTAGTCACCCGTGGGCAGCCTGCGCCCGGGCAGTGAGCCTGGGGAGGAGCCCAGAGCCGGTACCGGGCTCCTCGCTCCATCCCGGGCGGCACTCGGGGCCACGACAGAGCAGCGAAGGCAGCGAACCGGCCGCGTATCCGGAGCCGGGAGCAGAGGCCGTGCCCCCGGGACCCGGCCCCGCAGCAGGAGGGAGCCGCGGGCCCGGCCCGGGCTGTGCTTCCCCGCAGCGCGGGGAGGTGGCAGCAGAGGCCCTGGGACGGTCCGGCCGGGGGTCGCGGGACCGGCCGCGGCTGCTGGGGCATTGCCGGGGCCCGGCCCGGGCGGGCATGCACGTTCCCCCGCTCAGGCTGCCGGTCCCGCGGTGATCCCAGGAGAGGAACCGTCAGGCTGAAGCCAACCCCATCTCTGGGTCATAAAATCAGGGAATGGTTTGAGTCGGGAGAGGCTGTTAATGATCATCTAACCCATCCTCCCTGGGCGCTTCCGCCAGGTGAGCCTGCTCAAAGCCCTGTCCAATCTGACCTTGAGCACTTCCAATGATGGGGCATTCGCAGGAGCAACCACATCATGCTCAGGAGACCCAGACCCGCTTTTAGCATTGGTTGAACTTCAGCATTTTTGTCCCCTGCTCCAGCCCAGGGCTGCCCCTCCGTGCCCACAGACAATCCAGGTTGATGGGAAACCCATGAGAACAGATCGTGAGACTTCAGGACTTGTCAAAGCTGTAGTTGAACCCTGATCCCAGCCTGGCCGGGTGCCCACAGCCCAGCCAGGCCTAATCTGGGACTGTACACTGCCCATGTTTAATGAGGTATTGTGTACGGATGTGTCTGACTGTGTGTATGCACATGTCATGGGCTCCGGGTGTCTCACTCAATGTTTGCATCTGTCTGTTAGCAAGTTTGGGCATCTGGGGCCATTCCCCTTGCCTGATTAAATATCTCCCCAGGAGCGTGTTTGTGTAGCCGTGGATCTTATCACATGTGTCTGTGTCTGCACACAGGGGTCTTCACAGCTCTGCAGGCGTACAGTATTTGCACAGCACTAGTGGGTCACACCGGGCTGTTGAAGATGCGTCTTCTACTGTTGCGATGTGCTGAGTGATGGGGGACGAGTGTGTGGCTGGCCTGAGGCCCAGGGATGGATGAAACAGTGCGGGTCAGGGTGGATTTCCCTATGGGTGGTGAGTGAGAGTGGGGATCAGCACTGTTCTGGAGCCATTCCCTCTCCTCAAGGCCAGGCGGACCCCAGCCCAGACACTGTTCTGCACCTTGCAGCCGTGGAGGAGGGGACAAAGCACCCCAAGGCTTAGATGCAGCATCAGAGATGAAGCCCCACGTGCAGCGAGGTGTCCCTGTGAGGGGCTGCTGGCACCTGCTGAGGCAGGGCAGTGCACAGAGCTACCTCCTGCATCCCAAATGGTTCAACAGAACCCCCTCACCCCCACAGCTCATGACAGATAAGGCAGCACCCGTGTGGCGGTGTCTGTTCCCACATCACTTTTCCTCCTGTGCATCCCAAACAGCATCCCTCTTGGTGGGGGCATTGTCCTGCCTCACCACACTCCCTTCCCCCAGGACCCCCAGATTCCCTGGGGCATGGAGCTGGTGGGCAGGGAGGGCTGGCAGCAGCGGGCAGCGGGAGGATCACAGCCTCCCGCACATGTGCTGGCCACCCTGTCATCACCTCCGTGAAGCAAAGCCGATGCTGGCTGGGGATGTGCCCCCCAGCTCTCTCCCTTTGTCATGAAAAGCCAAGTGTGCATGCTGGAAAAACCACCCCGTGGTGGAAACCATTCCCGCTGGAGCTGGGCACTCCCTCCTCTGCTCCCTGGCCGCAGGGGTGTTTGGCTGCAGATATTTACCGAGCAATTTGCATTCAATTACAGAAGCCGGAAAGACTGGGAGGATTTTCCTTCTGGTTTTCTCTCAACCGAAGCCAACTTGTCCAAATTACAACCTAGGAAGTATCTCATTAGTGGGAAGTGAGGTCTCCAAAACACAGAGGGCGCAGAAAACATTCTGCCAGTGGCACAGGGATGTGGGCTGGCTGGCGTGCGAGAGGGTGAGGACCTTATGTGGTCACCATCTCCAGTCTGTGACTATCTTTCCTGTGCATGGCCTATCCCGTGGCACCTGAGCGAGGAGGAGGTGGAATTTCAGAGGCTGCCAGCTCATCACATCACTTCCCTGTCCTGGCTTTGGTTCAGGGGTGTTCGATTTTGTTGGGATGAAGTGTAGGCTGGTTTTTCCATCAATTCCTTTCTCCACTACCTCTTCCTGCCCTTCCTTCCAGGGCACATGATGTGACCTGGGTGGGCCAGGAGAAGGTGAAGGTCTAGTGACAGATTCCTGGGGATGGCAGCTACAAGAGTTTAATTACCTTGCTGAAAGCAGGATAGTTAGCAGCACTGCTGGGCTGGTCTGTCTCAACCACGTTGTCCTGAGAGGTTGGTGTCTGGGGAACATCCCTCACCTGGCATCCTGGAGATCTGCTCCCTAGCGTGGCTGTCCTGGAGGGACTCATCCCAGAGGGACCTGTGTAGAGCCTGTGACATCCCAAAACTTGCTGAAGACTCTTCCTTGGGTGAGATACAAACTGGCACAAGGGTTGGGACATGGGGATGAGGCAGGAGCCGTCCAACACAGGGGCAGAGGGAGAAGGGACCTGGGGACCACCAGCTGTGACTACAGAGGGGTTTTCTGCCAAGGTTTGAGAACAGGAGAGATCAGGGAAGTGCAGTTGGCAGCTGTGTTTGGGCTTACATGGCTGCAAGGTGACTTTTATGCCAATAACCTAATGCCCTTCCAAAAATACTTTCCTGGATAGAGCTTGCAAACAAGCTGCTGAGCCAGCTTCTGCCGGCGCCCGAGATGCAGGCACGGCTCCGGCATCTCCCTACCGCCCGCTGCGCTCAGGGCATGCTGCTGAGCTGCTTCTTCCCATGCAGGAGCGAGGATCCATGTTTTCAGGGGGGATATTGGGGTGTGTGGGGGTGTGTGTGTGTGTGTGTGAGCCCAGCTGCCTTCCTGTCCCAGCAAAGCCCACGGGTGCCGGCGGGGAGCCGCGCCATCGCCCTGGCTCCCGGCCCACACGGGGAGGTGTCTGCGCTCCCCTGCCGACTGCACCATCTGCTCCCCGAGCTGCTGGCCAGGCTGGCTCTTCCGGCCGCTCTCCCTGCCCAGCATCTCCCTACACTCCTCAAGCACCCGGTGCCCAGGCAGGAGCATCTGTCTGGGCTCTGCTGCCGCAGTGGAGGTGACTGCCAAGCAGCCCTGGTCCCATCGCCACATCCTGCCGCCTCTGCCAGCATCTGGGTGACAGCATGTGCTTGGGAAGGTGGCTCTTGATGGCACAGCCACAAGAGCCACCTCCTTTCTTTCCTCCTCTTCTTGGCTGCTGCAAGGCTGTAGCTTCTATTTCAAGGTTGAATTTGATGAGCTCCAGCTTCCAGCTGGGTGATCTTGTAATGACTTTGTCTGTAAACGAGCACTGCTCCTGCATTCTGCAGTCATTGCCTGGGCAAGGGTTGGGCTGGACTCTGGCTGTCTTGAACAGGAGGTGAAGGAATGGATGGGGTGGAGAAAACTAAGCTGCCTGCATCATCTCAGCCACCCCATCCCTACATGCCACCGGCCCTGGAGGCAGGAGAGCTGCCAGGTTTCTCCAGCACGTGCTGCCCACAGAGCCAGCCAGCATCCCCCATGTCCCCAGGACTCCCCAGTGTCTTGCTTCTGGGCCATGAAGTGCCTGAGGCCCTCGACACTGCCTGGTTTTGATGTGGAGCTCTTGCTCCCCATGAGAACTTTCTTTGCCCTGTCCCACCACAGGCAGAGGATGGTGATGAGGAAGTTTCCAGTGGAGGAAGCTGCTCCTCTCCAGCAAGAGAGATGGTGGCCTGTCCCTGCAGACACGGGATGCAGCTCTGCCCACTGTGGGCTGCCCACTCCATCCCCGATGCATCTCCTGCCCCCCTGTGCAGATGAATTGGGTTCTCCCAAGGTGGCCCAAGGAGGCCACTCATCCTGCCTCACTGCCTGTGGTGGGGCTGATCACTCTCCCATCTGGGCCCTGCAAGACCCCAGCAAGCCCCATCCTATGCAGCCACCCTCAGTGGTGTACCGTGCTCGTACCCTGTCCTGGCTTTGCTGCCACAGCACCCTGGTGACCCCCTCCCTTCGCTCCCTTGGCCTTCAACAGGTTCTGCCTGGGGCTCCATCACCATGCCGCTGCTCCCTTCACCCAACCACCCGTGGGCTGCCATGGGGCTGTGGGGAGCCCTACCGGTGGTCCCTTGGGGGCTGGGCACAGCACAGGGGGCACAAACACTTCCCCCCCCAGACATCATAGGGCAGGGAAGGGAGCGGGAAGGGGGTCGGGAGACAGGGCAGCCCACAGCACGGCTGGGCCGCGCCGGCTCCCCTCCCCGGCCCCACCATCCCATTTATTACCCCTCCGCCATTCATCCGGCCAGACAGATGCCCCCAAATAAATACCCCCAGACAATAGGATGGGCGGGGCCAGCGAGGCTCCTCATGAATAAACATGAGGATCTTTGGACACAGCTTCCTCTCTTCGCAAAATGGGACCAATTGTGCGGCAGGCGTTTAAAATTCAGCCGTGGTCAGGCTGCCTCCCAGTGCCCCCCGAACTGCTGAGGTGCTTCATTTACTTCATAATTTCCCCTCCTCCCTTCTTGGTGACAGACCTGGCTCTTTTCAGGCCTTGTCCTCCCTCTTTCTTTCCTTCTTGCTCCTTTTCTCTCTCTATTTTTGGGGTGGGTTTTTTTTTTCATCTTTCTTCCTTTTCCTACTCCTTGTTTCTTTCTCTCTCCGGCTTTTGTGCCGGGGGCCGTGACGAATGGCTCAGAAAAGAGGGTGCTGTGAGAAACTGGAGCTGCTGCGGGGTGGCAGTGGGGTGACGCAGGATCCCCAGGGCCTTGCTGCTTGGGTGCTTGGAAAGTCAAATATCGGGTCCCCCTGCCTGTCCCCCTGCCTGTCCCCCTGCCTGTCCCCCTGCCTGCAGGCAGCCAGCCCTGCAACCCAGTGCCTGTCCCAGCACTCCCAGCTGGCCATAGGGAAAGGTCTGCCCCACTGTATTGCCCACTGCGGCGAACAGCAGCCCTGGGAGGGGATGTCAGAGCACCCGAAAATTGGGAGATGCAGATGGAATAAGGAGATGACCAGTCACACCAAGGCAGCGCCGGTTTCGGTGGCAGGGTCCTTGGCCATGGCTTGCTGGACCCCTATCCTGCCCCCACACTGGGACAGCCCTGGCAGTCTGGTCTTTAGATGCTGTATGAGTGGCTTGGAGGGATCTTGGATGACAGCATGCCAGGGAGTGGACGGAGGGGTGAAGGCAGAGCCAGAGCAGCAGCAGAGGGGTGGGGTGGGGTACGATGGGAGTCCCAGGTCATCCATGGCAGTGTGGGTCAGTGTCCTGGCAGGTGTGTTGGCACCCAGGTGTTTTACAGACCATGTGCTGAGACGATGATGCTCTGCACCCCTGGGAAAGCCAGAACACGCCTGTGCCATGCATGGGGTGGCTCCACAGGCCATAGCACCCCAGGCACCACTGTCTGCACTGCTTGGGGGTTGGCAGGCGCATGCATGGAAAGGCAGAGTCCCCAGTGCTCATCCTGTCCCCAGGGCTCTGCCTGGTGTGATGAGGAGCACCCATGTCGCTTGGGGAGCACCCATGTCCCTTGGGGAGCACCCATGTCCCTTGGGGAGCTGCAGAAAGGACCCGGGCAGCTCTGGCATTGCCCCTTTGCTGTGATAAAGCATGGCTGCCCCTTCCCACCTCTGTGGCCATCTGCCTGGAGGTCAGGCAAGGAGAAAGGGAGTTTCTACCCAGGGGCTTGAAGAAGGATGCTGCAAGTGAGAGGTGTCCCCTGCCAGCCTTAGGGACCGGTTGTCAGGAGGGTGAGGACTGTGCTGGCAGCAGCAGGTGCCTGCGGGGACATGGGGACATCACCAGCTGCAGTCTGCGGGGGGACAGAGCCTCCATCCAAACCCTTGTGCCTGGGAAGTTGGGGGGTGGCTCCCTCGACCCGCGGGAGACTGGAAGGGGTGTTACCTCAGGCTTGGGGGTGACGCTGGCGGGATGTGGGTGCTCGTGCGAAGAGCCACCGTGCATCACCCACCGCCAGCTCCCTCCCAGGGGCCGCTGCCCAGCTGTCCCGCTGCCCGCTGGCGGGCAGGGCGGGCAGGCAGCCCACGGGAGGAACGGGCCTGGCAGGCTCCAGCAGCGGGAGGGCTCCTGCATTACAATCCAGTACAATCTGTCCCCCTTCCCGCTGCCCAGCAGTAGGGGAGACGGTTACTGTTTAATCCCATTTGACAGCTCTTTCATCATCTGCCTGCCTCCCTCCAGCTTCCCCGTGGTTCCTCCAAGGCTCCTTTGTGGCCGTAATCAAAGCCTGGTGAGTGATGGCTGTTCGGGGGGGAGGGAGG
>VZTU01001852.1:48337-61348 GCA_013400835.1 Zapornia atra | reverse complement strand
AGCACCAGAACCCATACTGGGCTGAGCATCCCCAGTGCTCAGAGCTGGACCACACTGAGCATCCCAGTGCTGGACTGAACAGAGCATCTGCAACACTGGGAACTTGGCTGGACAGACCATCCCCAGTGCTGGGAGTACCCTGGGATGAGCATCCCTAGTGCCAGGAGGGTGGTTTCCCCATGGTTTGGCTGGGAGGTCCTGGCTGGGACCCCTGGGCTGGTGTCAAGGCAGAGGCCAGGCAGGAGGTCAAGGCCACTCCAAGGCAGTCTCCCTATGGGGCAGGGAAGCAGATCTCCTCCTGCAGTTCTCTTCTGTGCTCCCTCTGAGCATCTCTGTGTGGCTGGGGGATGCACATTGCCACACCAGTGATGGGGCCATAAAGGTCCACGGGGAGTGGAAGGAAATTCCCTCCTGCCTGCATTCACGCCTTGGGCAGGGACTCAGCACCACTGGTGTGTACATCACCACCAGCCTGGCCTCACCCATCCTAAACTCACTGCAATTTTGGGGTGGGTTTTAACAGGTGCTAAAGTTTTTGCTGAAATGCAAAGCTCCCAAAGAGCTGGGTCTCTCTCCAGACCCAGCAGTGCTCTGCACTGCAGGGATTCCTTGCTCAGCAGCAACGGAGCAGGGAAGTGGGGGAACTTCCCCTCACTGCAGACACACATCTGTGGCCAGAGGCAGCTTCCCCAGACACTCCCCCCCCCCCAGTGTCTGAGGGTCTCCCCAATTCCCTGGGGAGGGAACATGCATGTCCTTAGGTTATCACATGCATCGGGGCTGGGTGACAGCGCTTCCCAGGAACACATGTTCCCTCGTAAACCCAGGCTCTGCTTATCTCAAAGGGCACATCCGACAATTAGCTTATCTGCTGTGAAAGTGAGGAACAGCTTTGGTTATCTGGCTGGCTTCCGCAGGCTTGGGAGGGAAAAAAAAGAGAAAGAAAGGCAAAGATCCCCTGGAAGACAGAGACACATCCTCAGTGTCCTATAAATAAAGGGACTGCACTCCCAGCGTGCCGCAGACGGACTCCATGTGTGCTCCGGGTGGGGAGCCAGAGGTAACCCCTACTTTTAAGGATGCTCAGTGGTTCTGTCTGTAAACCCCTGCCTGCAGTTGCTGCCAGCTTTACCAAACAGTCCCAGGCTCTGTGACAGTGTTTTTGCAGGGNGGGGGGAGTTTCAGCTGGAGAGCTGAAATGGCTCTTTCCAAGAATGGGGATAAGGGAAAACAAAGTATTTGTCCTTATGTTGTTTTAAAATTCTGCCTTTGAAGCAATTTGGCAAGTAGGGAGGGAAGAGAGGCTGAGATCTGTCTTGTGTCCCTGGAATATGCTCAAATTTGACCAAGCTAGAACACTTTATTTGGGAAAAAATGCGGTTAGCACAAGCTCAGTGCAAACTTCTTCCATGGGAGCAGCTCCCTCCTGTCCCTGGGTGCAGGTTCTCAGCACCTCCCAGCTCCTGGGTGAAAGCAAAATGCCACCTGTGTCCCAGGGGTGCTGAGCCCCACCAGCAGTGTGGGGGTCAGAGGAGTCACAAGAAGGAGACTGCAGTCAGGACAACTACATCACCTACTACTGGTGCCAGGGCCATGCCATACTTGACTTGATTTGGGGTGATTTACAGCGTTTTTCTCCTGTCCCACATGAAGCACATGCATAGCCCAGCACACACTGTTAGCCAGCCCTCTGCAGCTTGTTTAAGTTGTCCTCTGTGCAACGTCCTTCAGCCCTAAGGATGTTTCTCCTCCTTGCCTGGCCCAGGACATGGTATCCCTCACTTGGAGAGAGGATTAGGAATTGGTTGAGTGAGATTGCTGCAGATCATTGTTTGAGGAGCCAATAAGCAAAAATAAAAGCTGGTGGAAAGCCCATCTTTCCTCCTTCCTGGAGACTCCTGGAAACTTTCTGGAGGACTTTCTGGAGCACGTTCCTCCTGGAGGCTTTCTGGAGGGTGGTTGGTGCCCCATGTTCTGCTCTGAGGAAGGCATGGGCAGCCTTTGGAGGGGAGCTTCAGTTGGCTCCCCTGCTCCTCCCCCTGACTCCTTCTACCCCCCAAATCCATATGAAGAAACAAGTATCTTGTTTGCAAGCTAAAAACTAGAAATGATTTATATGTTTATAAGCCCGTCTCTGGCTCCATTTATTTTGGCAAAGGAATTGTTTGCATCTTTGCAGAATTCCTTCACCCAAACCACTCATTAGATATGAATTTCAAAACAGCCAGAGGGAGAGGGTGACTCAGGGGAATCAGCAAATGGCTTCCCAAAGCCTTTTACGTCAAGGCCAGCAGCTCAATTCCACAGCTTGATGCCACTGGCCCAGAAGACATTGCCATCTAATGTTGGGTCAGTGACTGCAAGTCAACGGGTGCATTTAAGGACCTCAAGTCTTTGACTCCTAACTGGCAGGTGCCTTCAACATGAGAAACCTCAGCCAAAGGAGGAGCCAGAAAAGGCAAGACAAGAACAGGCCAGTCAGTGTGCTTTCACTGCACAAGATGTCATCAGCTAGAGGGGCTGACTGAGTAGGAGAGATGTTCCACCACAGCCCTTTCACCCCAGCATGGAGATCTGGGGGCTTCTTGAAAGGACATTTGAGGAGTGTCAGCCTTGAAGCCTGGAGATGGGCAGAGTCTGTGACAGCTGGCACCTCTGCTGTGGGTTTAAAGATCACTTGGATTCTCACCTGGAAGCTCTTAAGAAAGTTGTGCATGGAGATGATAGGAGCTTTCCCTTTCCTCTGGCAGACAAGAACCAACAAAGCAGCCATCAGGTGGGATGATGCCTTGTCCTGGCAGAGCTGCTTGACTTGGGCTGGCACTGACAATAGGAGTGAGCTGCTTTGGCTGAGGAGTTGTGTGCATGGAGGCCATTGCTCTTCTGGTGGTATGGTGTGGGCTCTGGTCACTTTTGGTGCCCTCAGAAATGTGTGGCTGGGATCAGCAAAGCGACAGGCGTGTCACTGAGGGGAGGTCTGTGAGGAGTGGGATCAGCCCAGACCCCCCTGGCAGGAGGAGATCCTTCTCCCCACCCTGAAGCAGGCAGCCCAGGCTCTCAGACGTGTCCCATCCTCTGCATTTCCATGAGTGTGGTGTCCCCACACTCCATGCCACCTGTTTTCCCTGGGGGCACAGCTGGAGGTGGGTCGGGCAGCATGCCCTGCAGCAGGAGCAGCAGCACTGCCAGTCCCACCCCACATGTGCCTGCCAGCCTGTGATGCCACCAAGCTGCTGGTCTCCATCCCCCTTCCACCCCAACCTGCCCTGCTCCCCCTCCTTGGCACGCTGGCTCGCTCTGAGCCACCCTTGGCTCCCTGTCCTGCCAGTAGAGATGAAAATAAACTGCAGTGAAGGGTCCTTTAACTTTCTCTACTCGAGTGAAAATACATGTGCTTTCCCTGCCACCCAGCCCTGTAAATTCCCCTCCCTGTGAAATATCTTCCAGATATAGTAAAGAGAGGGGTTTCAGCTATTTCTTTTAAACATCTTTAACTGCTGTATATATTTCCAGGGAGACGTAATAAGCGCTGCAGCTAATTTATCTGCATGTACTGTAAATATTTTCAGGAGATAGCAGAAAGGATTTCAAACACATGGCTGGGAGGACTGGCACACAGCGTATGCTGGGTGGGAAGGACACCTTTAACCCTTCCTGTGCTGCGTCCCTTCCTCTTGCTTCCTCTCTGTGTGTGTCCCTCTNCCTCCCCCCCCCCCCAAGCTTACAGCTCTCCATCCAGCCTGGTGTCCAGCCAGAAGATGCCTGGTTTGAACCATGATGTTTGCTCTTCACTTGACAGCAAGGTCCTTGCTGTGGGAGCACAGCTCTGCTGGGATCCCCCCTCCTGTGCTGCACTCAGACCCCTCTGTCCCTGCCAGCACAACTACCTGCTGCTACCAGCACAAGATGGACTTGGGGAAGATAAATGCCTGCTTGGTCACCTAAGAAAGTGTCTTGTAGCCCAGCAGCCTCTATGTTTCAGCTGAGGTTGCAGCCCCATGGAGGGAAACCAGGGTCCCCAGTTACTGCTGACCACTGGGACTGGGTGAGGAAGTGGAACAGAGTAAGGGCAGAGATGCTCACCACAGACTTGGTCCTCTGGGTCATGGTCCTCTGGGTCATAGTCCTTCGTGTCCCTGGGGGGGTGGTTGGCCCCTTGGGGTGCCCTGGCACCTGTCACGGGAGTCTTGCAGAAGAAGGAGCCTTGACTCCTTCCCTGCCATCCCATCCCCAGGGAGACACCCTGGGTGCTGGAGAGCTGGGGGGATCAGAGGGTGGCAGGGAGCAGGCGCACGTGTCTCTTCAGGGAGCAGCCACTGGCAGATGCAGAGGTGGAGGTCCCCATCCATGCTCCACCCAGGCAATGCAGGAGCAGGGAGCTGCTGGGACTCAGCCCACCATGCACCCATGGCCCCAGTCCTGGCACGGTGACTCCCTGCTATGCATCTCACTCACGACCTCATCCATAATGCCATGGCCCCCTGGGGACCATGACCCTGTTTTGGGGTCACGCACTACATGAAGTCTTGGAAGGATGGGTGAGATGGGAGCCCAAAAGCCACCTTCTCTCCCCCTGTGCCCTGACACCCCGTGGGGGGACGGGAGGAACCCTTCCAGGGGAAGGGCTGGGGAGGAAGCCGTGGGGTGCTGGGCTGGGGGGAGCAGAGGTCTTTCATCATGCAGCTGATGTCTGGTGTCAGCAGGGAACCACACAAACAGCACATTCAATTCAATGCCTGTTGTTAAGCAAACCCAGCTCCACAGCACGAACAGCCTGTCCTGAAAGCACGGGTGGCTGTAGCCAGGCCAGTCACCCCGCCGAGGGGTCTGCCTGACCGGGGGAGGAGGTTGTGCACCCTCCTCAGTGCCACCCTCACCTCTGCCACGAGCTCACTGTGAACCTGCCTCGGGTCCTGCCCCCCTCCTGCCCCATGGAGGGGGTCTGCTCAAGGTGGCGTTGCCCCTCGGATTGTCCTGCCATACTCCCACTCCTCCACTCCGGCAGCACCCTCCTCCCTTCCTGAGCAAACCTGGGGGTCTGGGGACCCTGGGCATGGCTGAGGCTCCCACAGCTCCATCAGTGAGGTGGTTCTGGCTTGCTACAGCCCCGGAGAAGGCAGCTCTGGGGGCTCTGTCAGCACATGGGAGCGGGGAGGATGCACAAAGGGCCTGTCAGGGAGGAAGGTGGGATTCCCCTGGCTGTTTGCACAAACTCTTGTGGTTTTGGGACTTGTCTCCATCATCTGAGTGCTGGGATCCAGGCTTTTAGTGCAGAGATGGCTCTGATCCAGACCAAAGCCTAGATGGGTTGCAGTCCCTTCAGCTTGCTGCAAAGCATCACCTAAGTCCTAGATAGGGCAGTTCCTCCCACCAACTATGGCTGGAGAATAGGCTGAGGTTTTCAGGGCTGGAAAGCTGCCCCACTGTCACCAGGAAGGCAGCCCTGGCAGAAGCAAGTCCTCTGTAGCAGCAGGTACAGATGCATTGGCTGCATCTTCCTTGTGATCTGCTCCCCAGCCTCCTTTTTTCATGATGTAATGTAACACAGAACAAGGACACAAGGTACCTATTGGCTTGGAGCCCACCCGAAAAGCCATAAAAAGGAGATAAAAGCCTTTAAATGCTAAGCCTGTCCAAAGAGACAATAAAAGGCAAATGTCTTCCCAGCTTTATGTCTATGCCTTTTTACTTGATTTATGGAGTTTTTGCTATATTCCTTCATGCTTTGTGACTTTTCAAGCTATTCAAGCTGTCGTAAAAGGCCAGTGGAAGCAAACTGCATCAGCTGGCAGCTCATCTGGTCTCCAAATCCATTCCTCAGCCCAGGCTGGTCCTTGCTGCAGAGTCCAGCTTGGAGTCCTGATGTCCCACAGGGGAGAGCAGCTGGGGGGGTGGGGGAGCCCTGGTGCCCTGGGGCAGCACCCTGTGCCACCAAAGAAGGTGCAGGGAAGGTTTTGTGGCCATGCCAGGGAAGAGGCGAGCACAGAGAAAGGGCCCAAGTGTTTCCATCCAGCCTCCGGGTGAGGGGCAGAGGGTTTGGGAGCTGGATCTGCAAAGAGGATCCAGATGGGAGGAACCACAGCTGCTCCCTGTGAGAGGAGCCTGCATGTCTTTGGGGATGTGGGGTGGAAGGTCGGCGGGGGGCAGCCCCGGGGTTGGGGAGGGGTGGGGGGGGGCTGTGGGAGGCAGCCATCCCCACACAGCAGATCTGGAGCTGATCAATCAGCCCTGGGACAGGATGCGTGCGTGTCGGCTGGGGCAGGGCTATGAAAGCAATTGCTCTCCAGAGAACAAAGCTTCCCTCCTCCCTTCCAGTCGGAAGCGAAGCTGTGAGCCTGAACGTCCTCAGCTGACTCTCCTGGTCCTCCTGCCCCCTCTGAGAGGGAGGAATGGATGGAGATGTGGGGATCAGTGCAGCTGAGCAGGGGACTCGTGCTTTGGCATCACCCAGTGCTGATGCCCCCAGGCCAAGCTCCACAGCTCTGCCAGATGTGCTGGTTGCTGGCTGTGGTGCTGGGCAGCTGAGCTGGTCTAAAGCTATGGACTCACAGTCACAATCATCCCTCTGAGGTTGGGAAGTGAAGACATCCCTGCATTCCTGCATCACTTTGGTCTTCCCAGACCAGCTCTTTTTGCAGCAGAAGCAGCAATAGGGCTTGCACCGCAGGAAAGGGGATGCTCTGAGCTGGCATGGATGCAGGGATGGGATGGTACTGGGACTAGATGGGCAGCAGCTCTGGGCTGGAGAAGGGCAGTGGTGGGACAGAGCCCCTCAGAGCTTTGCCCTGCAGCAGCCTGGGAGGGGCACGTGTGTCCCAGCAGGTCCCCCTCCACCACCACCAGCAATGACCACTGCAGATTCCCTCCCTGGTGCCACCCTGTGCTGCAGCAGCTCCAGCCACATTTCATTTCCTCCAGTGATGTGCACACACAGCAGCCCGTTTTTCTGTGCCCATCCTCAAAAACCTTCAGGCTACAGGTCCAACTTCTGCAGCTTCAACTGGTGACTTTGGATATCCCTTCCCTGACTCCAGCTCCACAGCTGGGCTCCCCGGGGACCCCCCTGTTTGCCAAGCCCTCCTTCCAGTCTCACAATTAATGCCAGTTTGCAACTCAGTGAGGGGGAAGATGTGGGGGTGCTGGGGAGGCAGGGGGAGGAGGGGGGGGAAAGCGATGTGGGGGAGCAGAATTGGTCCTGTCCTCAGAGGTCTCTAAAAATCTATATATTCTTGTCTGTAAAAAAATTAGCAATTTTAAACCACAGGAAAATGCTTCACATTCCTGAGCAATGCTGCCCTCTGTTTACTGCCCTTATTGTTCTCAATGAGCTGGAACCGTGGAAATGAGTATTCGGGCCGACCCCATCCCTCGCCCTGAGAAAGAGAGGAAGAAAGAAAGGGAAGAGGAAAAGAGACCCAAAACTGCCAAAGGAAAACAGAGTCATTCTCCCCATGACTGAGTGAAAGAATAACATGGGCCCATGGAAATAGAGCTGCCAGGGAGCAGCAATTGATTTAAAGCAGGATCTGGATGCCGTCACCGCTGTGGTGCGCGGGGCTCGCTCCCTTGGGGGTTGCTGCTGGGGTCCCCCAGCCATCTCTCCAGCACAGGGAGGAGAGTCAGGCACTTGGGGGTTGCTGACAAAGGGCAGGAAGATTTAAAGCTCAGGCTGGGGCTTCCTCTGCTTAGGTTATCTCAGGCTGGGGCATTGCTGCAGACCACACAGGCACATGCTGAAATAATTTTTACTGGTTCCGCAATATAACGGGCAGCACATGGGGCTGGGAGCCCGGCTGGGCTGGGCTGGGCTGGGCTGGGCTGGGCTGGGCTGGCAGGCTGCTCTGCACGCCGGGGGCCTGCGTGTGCTGGGCTGTGGGGGTGGGGGGCGTGTAGCAGGCTGCAGGGGGAGCATTCGTTGGGCTGCAGGGGGGCATGCATTGGGGGATGCACGCTGGGCTGCAGGAGGATGCGCACTGGGATGCAGGGGGATGCACACTGGGATGCAGGGGGATGCACACTGGGATGCGGGAGGATGCTCACTGGGATGCAGGGGGATGCACACTGGGATGCAGGGGGATGCACACTGGGATGCGGGAGGATGCTCACTGGGATGCAGGAGGGTGCAGGCTGGGATGCACAAGGAGGTGCATGGGGCTACAGGAGGATGCACACTGGGCTGCAGGATGTGTACTGGGCTGCAGGACGTGTACTGGGCTGCAGGACGTGTACTGGGCTGCAGGAGGATGCTCACTGGGCTGCAGGAGGATGTGCACTGGGCTGCAGGAGGATGCACATGGGTGCATCAGGGTGCAGGAGGACATGCACTACAGGGTAGAGTGCTGGGCAGGACATGCATTGGGCTTTGCAACCTTGTCCATCTGACTGAAGGCTTCCAAGCTGGTGGAGGTCAGGGATCAGGGACCCTGCCCAGAAGAGGACTCCAAGCCCCATTGCCTGGTTTTCTCTACCCAAGTCGTGAACCCATATCCTGAGGGATGGGAGGAGCAGAGAAACCAGCAAAGCTTTGGGCTCTGCAGCCAACAGCCCTGTGCCCCACAAAATCCCTGGGTGCAGGGATGCTGGGGAGAGGACATTTACGCTGAGACTCAGGTCCCTCAACACCCACCTGCACCCCAGCTTTGTGGATGGCTCCAGAGGCAGCGTTGGGTGTTGGGCTGCCCAGGGTGGGGGTGACCCAGCTGCCCTGCACCAGGGGTGAGGGCAGTTGCTGCTGGCAGGACAAAGTCCCTGTCCCTCCTGCGCTCCCTCAATTAATCATCACGTTGGGTAATTGCACGAGTGGCCCAGGGGGCAGCCTGCAAGGCCTTGCCTGCAGGTGTGGGGCGAGCCAGAGGCCCGGCGGGCCCTGGACGGGTGCAGAAAGCTTTTAACTGGAATAGAGTTACAGTCAGGCAGCCCAGCAATGCCAGGGATGTGAGGAATCCCCTACCTGCTTCAAAAGGACGCTTTCTTTATCAGCTAATTAAAAAAAAGGGCAGTGGTAGGGGGGGGACACCGGTGTGCACCTGTGCCTGCAAGCACCCAGCCAAGAAAGGGGGGAGCGAGGGACCGAGCTGGGAATGGGAGTGAGGAGGGAGGGAAGGGACTGCAGTGGGGTGGAAGAGCAAGGACTGGGACTGGTCAACACCTCCAGGACCTGGTGGCATCGCTGTCACCAGCTGCTTGTTCCAGGCAGCCTCTGCCCGATGCCCACTGCAGCCGTGCAGGGGAGAGGGTGTGCTCAGGTGTCTTCATCCCTGTGAGTGGCATCCCTCTGTCTGCCACATCACAGCATCATAGAATCATAGACTGGTCTGGGTTGGAAGGGACCCCAAGGGTCACAGAGCTCCAACCCCCCTGACACAGGCAGGGTCACCAACCACCAGGCCTGGAGCTACACAAGGTTGCCCAGGGCCCCATCCAACCTGGCCTTGAACACCCCCAGGGACGGGGCACCCACCCCCTCTCTGGACAGCCTGTTCCAGCCCCTCACCACTCTCTCTGTAAAAAACTTCCCCCTAAGATCTAATCTAAATGTCCTGAGGCAGAGACCCAGGCTAGAAAGCAGCTCCATGGTTGACTTGTTGGCAGGGTTTAATTTAATCCATGGGGACCCATCCTAGCTGGGTAGGTTGGTGTGAGCTCTATGCACCATCACAGCTCCCCAGCAGTGCCCTGGCCAAGTTTCACACTGCTTGGCTCTTGTTCTTCCTTTCCTCTTCCTCAGTTGTTATTGCTAAACAGGAAGAGTGTTTTAAAATTGGGGGTTTGGTCAAAAAATGGTTCCTGCAGTGAATTAACCTCAGCAGTGTGGAAGCAGGCAAAACTTCTATCAGTAAGGAGCAAATTATTCTTGGGGCTGGTGGGGGTGAGGTCCAGCTTGGGGATTTGTGCCTCAGAGCTGTTTTCTCATCTGGCTCCTCTGGTGTGCAGTGAAAGCAGGGCTGGGGATGCAGCATCTCCCACCCTTCCCACAGGGTACCCAAGAATGGAGCCTCTCTGACCTCTCCATCCCTCCGTTGGCTCTGGTTGAGATTGGCTGGTGGCTTTGAAAGTCCTAGAGCTGGACAGAGAGACATACCCACACACCCCATGGCTGCAGAAACTGCTTTGGAAACCAAGCCAAAAAAGTGGGGGGGGGGTGTTGGGAGAGAGAAGGAAAAAAAAGAAGGATGAAGCATAGTGGAAAGGAGCCATTGGTAAGCTGTCGAAACAGTTTGGACACAGAGCCCAGCACTGATTTAATGAGATCATTTCACACCTTTAATTAAATAGGTGTGACTCTGCGCAGGGAGGAGGCTGTGGGCACTGGGACACCCCGGGGAGGGGGGGGTTGCAGGACCAGGGAACCCCAGGGAAGGAGGAGCCGTGGCCATGCAGGCTGCTGGCTCCAGGAAAAGGGATGGAACCACCACTAAGTGCATGGAAAAAACCTCAGAGGTTTTGTTGGGTGTGCAGGGGACCATCCCATCCCACCTCTGCAGTGGCATGCTGCAGGGACAGACACCTCCCAGGTGGTTCCCAGATCCCAGGGGATGCTGGTGGCTCCTGGCTGAAGCCAGGATGGGATGTGTTCCTGCCTGCTGAGCCTCAGTTTCCCCAGGCATGAACTGCAGGTTGGGATCCCTGAAGAGTGCTGGGAGATGGCAGATGAAGGAGCAGAAATCCAGCTGGACAGGGGTATGGCTCTTCTTATAATCCTCTCCCCACTGCTGAAATGGGGCTTGGGATCCCCAGGGGTCACTAGAAGTTCTGCTGCCCCCACCTCATGAGAATGTCAGCAGTGGGGATGGTGGCATGCCACTGACACCAGCAGTGGGGATGGAGATGTTCTGCTGGTCACAGCACCCAGCATAGTGTCCAGAGGTACCCCGGGAGGGGCTCATCCCCATGGGTCAAATCCTGCACCATGGTCCCACCCCAACCTGTGCCTATCCTTTGCAGGGCCACAGGGTGGATGCTGAGGCAGCAGCACATACTGGGCTTGGGAAGGCTCCCAGAGCCCCCAGCAGCATCCCTCACCCCCGCATTCTCCCCGGATCTGAGGGTCTTTGGTGCAGCCCCCACTCCCCAGGCTGCTGCAGCTGGGTGCATCCGCTGCTCCTCCAGCCCTGCTGCTGGCCAGCCTGGCCCTGCCAGGATACAGGAAAGGCACAGTCCTCTGGGACAGGGGGTGGGAGGAGAAAGACAGAGCTAAACCTGGAGCTTCACACGCCTTGCTCCATAGCTCTTGGCTTAGTCTTGTCTCCCGTCCCCGCCTGGCAGCCGGGCTCCGTGTGGACCTGTGCCAGGGCAAAACAAATGCCCTTCGAGCCCCTGAAGGGGGGCAGTGGGGCAGGAGGGAGGAGGAGAAGGGGCTGGGGGTGTGCGGGAGTGAGGGAGCCCCTAAAGCCCCCGCCATGGGGAAGGAGATGACCCCTCCATCCCTGCAGCAGGTCCCGGGGCAGGGAGGAAGCACAACCCTAACCATGGGGGGAGCTAAAGGCACACCCTCCCCCCACCCCACTGCATGCTAAGGATGTGCACACAGGGCCCCCCCTCTCCTTCCATGCCCCTTTTGCAGGAGCGGGAACAGCAGGACGCGATGCTCAGCCTTGGCAGCAGAGCTGCGGCGGCATCACAGGGACAGATGGGGAGCTGCGGCGCGGGCAGGGCCGGAGCTGCGCGGCCGGGGGGAGCCGGCGCTGAGCCCCAGCAGGCGGGGACGGGGGTGGGGATGGGCCTTTGCAGGACTGAACCCCGTACCCCGCTCTGGTTCGCAGCGCTGTGCCATCCTGCTAGCTTCCAGCCCAGGTCCTCACGGCCAGGGGAGGGGTGAGCAGCTTCACAAAGCCCCTCCACCTCTTCCTCCCCGCTGTCTTCCTCCTGGAGGGGGATGCCCGGGCTGTGTAATGCAGCCTGGGTCGGTGCTGCATCCAGGCATGCTCCCTGTGATGCTCGGGTGTCCAAGAAAGAGCTTGCAAGGACTGTCCCCATGGCATGATGGGCCCGTGCCAGTGGGAGCTGCAGGCAGCTGGGCATCTGCCTGTACCACCTCCTGCCAGGCACGATCTGGGATGCGTTTCCAACCTGGAAGACAGGAGTTGTTTTAATACCCAAGTTTCTTGCTGAAACACTGCAGTTCCCAGTTTTCCAGCCCAACTTCTCTGGCCAGGGCCCTCTCCATGTCCCCGTCCCTTGACCCTCATACCCGCAGTGGGAGGAGAGCCAGTTCCCTGTCCCCTGCCAGCTCTCCCATGGGACAACATACTGCCACTGCCCTACGCCAGGAACGACAGGGTCCCACTGTGAGCCCCCACCTCGCATGGGCAAGCACATGCAAATCTGTCCCCAAAAAGCCTACATGCCAGCTTCATCCTAAAAACACCTGCTTGGATCCTGCAAACACGGCACATGGGTGAGCTGTCCCCTCAGGACCCCCATGACCCAGTCGGTGAGCAGGCTGGTGGCTAGGCTGGTGCTGCCCCCCTCCTCACACTGTCCCTTTCCACCCCTCAGCCTCAGGTGATGCATTTAAAAGGAACATTTCAGGGAGGGTGTGGACCCAGCAGCTGCTTGAGCGGGTTGAAGCCAGGAACACAATTCAGCTGGATTTTCCAGCATGTGCAATGGTTTGCTCAGCCACTCGCAGCTCCTCACTCTGCAGTGAGGGCCTGTGGCTTGGCACGGTGCAGCTTGGGGTGAAAACACCAGGTTTGGTTCAGACATTCCTCCTCAGAAACCTCTGTGTCGGTAGCACTATGGCACAGCCAGCTTCTGATGGCACAGCCAGCTTCTGAGGGCACAGCCAGCTTCTGAGGGCACAGCCAGCTTCTGATGGCACCAGCCGCTCTGCACAGCTCCTGCTCGGGTCCCATGCGAAGAGCTGTGGCCCTGCTCAGCACAGTGGGTCACCATCCCAGAATGCTGCACCCATCCCTGCTCCGCAGCTCTCAGTGCTGGCCCCCACCACCACCCTGCTCCTGGCCCCCACCACCACCCTGCTCCTGGCCCCCACCACCACCCTGCTCC
>VZTU01001852.1:16548-48251 GCA_013400835.1 Zapornia atra | reverse complement strand
GGGGGGAGGGATTTTCCCCTCCTAATTTCAATAAACTAAATGAAAGGGGTGGAAAATTGGTATTTCATGCAAAACTTGGCAAAGGTTAAACCACTTCCAGATGCTGTCTCAGAAGGTTTTGCTCCAACCTGATCTGTTGCAGATAAAGTCGTAGACGCCCCTGCCAGATATTGTGTTACATGCCAGCGGAGTTTCCAAACAGCACCGTGATCCAGGCAGCCTTTCGTACTGTGCTGCCCCATGAAGGGAGCAGAAAGGACCCAGAAACATCCCTGTGGCTGCAAACCCAGCCCAGCTCTGCACTGAGCATCCCTTGGGGAGGACAGGGCGGGGTGAGAGGGTGGCAGCCCCATGGCGGACCAGTTAGTTCCTCACGCCAACATGAGGAACCTACTGCTCCTGGCTGCCACTATGGCTGTACCCTCTTGCACCAGCCCTTCCCAGCAAAACCATCCCCAGCTTCTCCTTCTGCTCCTGCTCTGACCCACTCCCATCCCCATGGTCTCTGCTCACACCCCATCACCCCTGTCACACTCTGGAAAAGACCTGTCAGGGTGATGGGTGGTGGTGCAGAGGTTGCTTCCTCCATAACCATAGGAGATGAGAAGATCCTTTGGTTGCAGCTCTGAATGAGGTCCAGGTCTGTGCTCAGCAAAGCCCTGCAGCTCTCAACCCTGCTGACGGCTCATGCCTTCCCCAGTACCCCCAGGATGGGACTTGTCACTGCACATGGTTGATGTACAGGGTGGGGAAAGCAACCTTCCCTTGATTTTAAGGCTGAGGAAACTGAGGCAGGGCCAGGCCAAGACTAGAAGAGGAGCTGCTTGCATCCCTTGGGCTGTTGCTCTGCTCCACGCCTGGCCAGGCAGAGGAAACGGGGCTCCCACAGCTGAGCTGCAGCTTTGGCCAGGGCTGCCAGGAGTACCAGCTGCGAGCCTGGCACACCTGCCCGGACCGGGGCCATAGCTGCATTCCTGCCCCTGGAGCCCCCTTCCTGCCCCCCTGCCAGGCACTGCGCCCCCGCTGCCTTTCGGCCTCTGCTTGTTTTCTTAGCAGGCGGGTCCTGCACTCACCAAGCCCAACAATTTCCTGCCTGGGCGAGCACATTCCTCTACCCCATTGCAGGTCCCTCCTGTCGCCTTTCCACCTTGGTGATGGATGCTGCCACCCTCTGCTGCCTGCACCACATCCCCCCTCTCCTCTGCTGCCCCCCCTCCCCCGCCTCAGTTTCCCCAGCTGAGACCTCTTTCTGGGAAGCAGAGCAAAGCTGGGGGATGCAGGACCCTGAGGTCTGCATGATCCCCCCACAGGTTCTGGGTGTTAAAACAGGTGCTATCGGCCCCCAGTTGTGGTGTCAGGGGGCTGGTTGAGCACCCATGGCGAGGTGGTGATCTGGAGTGGAAGCTGGGGGGACCCAGTCCAGCCTAAGCCTGGGCATTGGCTCAGAAACACTGCTGGCAGTGCCAATGGCACTGGGGATGTCCCTAGGCTCTTTGGTGAGAGGCAGTCCTGGGGTCCCTCTGCACCCCGGTAGGGTGAGGTTGTGGGCAGGGTGGGCAGAGTAAGGTGATGCTGGACACCTCCCTGCCCCTGCTTGGAGTACTGGAATAATGGCACTGAGGTGTAGGAGAGGTGATCAGGCTCAAATGGGTGGACCTCAGCCTCTGCAGGGCATCCAGCACAGAGAAGGATCTGGCCCAGCACGGCAGGTGCCAAGCAGCATTGCTCCTTTTACTGGGGTGCCAGTGCTCCTTTTACTGGGGTGCCAGTGCTCCTTTTACTGGGGTGCCAGTGCTCCTCCCGAGCAGCCTATTGGGATTTTCCTTTGATTAACTCCCAGTTCTGCTTTTCCACATCGTGTCTTATAATTTATAAACTGATGGTGAGAAGAATGAATTCTTCACTCCCAAGCACCCCTGGGTGGCTCTGCTGGGCGTACCAAGAAGGCAGCAGGGACAGTGCTGCCAGGATGGTGGGACAGTGGTGGGACAGTGACCTGGGATGCCCAGGGACAGCCAGGAAGGTTGCAGAACCTCCAGGCACTGAGCCCAACACTGGTGGAGCTGCCGGGGGGGCCGGGAAGCGGCGGGCAGAGCCCATCAGGCCCACCTTAGACACCCCTTGCCCTGGCCAGCCAGGGCACCGCAGAGCAGGGGCCAGCTGCAGAGGCTCGCAGCCAGCGTGACGTGACGGGCCACGGGCCCCGAGCCAGAGGGACCCCCATTTCTGGGGCCGGCGCTGTTGGCAGAGGGAGCCGGGAGGCGGGTGGGCAGGGGCAGTGAGCCCAGCCTGGGCAAGCCTGCCGGATGTGCCCTTCCCACCCGGGCTGCCCGCGCTGCCAGCGCTCCTACCCACCCGTGGCCTGGAAAGAAAGGAAAAACCCCGTCCCGCCCGTCAGGAAACCTCAAATCAGGGCCAATGTTTTGGAAAGGCCTTTTTTTTTTCCCCTTTGTTTTTCCTCCTCTCTCCTTTAACACATCTGCCAATATAATCTGACCTTTCCCAAATAAACACAGCCCGCGCGCTCCGGCTTTGATCCCGCGCTCCAAATTCTCTATTTACTTAATTGGCCCATCCAAGGTCTGAGCTAGGCCGCGGGCCCGCAGCTGCCGCCGCCGCATTCCTGGGGGCTTATCGCTGCCCGCTCACCTGGTTGTCATTACCACTGCCGCCCCCGGCCCCACAGCCCTGCTGCGGCCACCTGAGCCCCACCGCCTCCACCACCCCTGCCCGGGCTGCCTGTGCGCTGGAACCCCGCTCTCACTGGCTACCCTGTCCTGTTGCCATGGGGTGGGGGGCACAGGACTGGGATCTCCTCTCTTGGAGGATCTAGCTCGTCCGGGTGCCTGCACTTGGCACCCTGCTCCACCCTGCCTCTGTCTCTAGAGAGCGACTTGGTCCAAGGTAGAGGGACCCTGACACTAAGAGGGCCCCACTAACCCCATCCCTGTGGAGGGGTGAGGGTCAGGGGCTTCCCCAGGCAGTGTGGGGAGGGATGGCCCTCCAGATGGGGGACCAGGGTTTGATTTGCTGCTCAGAGACATTTCTGTCTCTGTAGGGATCATACCCTGGTAACCCTCCCCAGATGCTCCTGGCTGTGGTTCCTCGGCTTCTTCAGGGAATAACCAAAGGGCGTGAGTGGGCTGAGCTTTGGGACCCTGCAGCTAGTGGGAGGTGGAGAGAGCAGCACCCAAAAGGACCCCTCTCCAAGCAGGTTTTACCTGGGAATGGCTACTTCTGGCAAGTGTCTCATGGGATGGTCCCAGCCATGACATCCCTGTGACACCACACAATGCCTGCTGAGGTTTGGAGGTGGAAGGGGCTGTCCTTTCCTTCTCTGTCTTTCATTTCCCACTTACTGGGGAGGGAGGTCTCTGCTTAACCTGGTCCAGCTCAGTGATGTGGGAAGACATTGGTAGTGTACCTGCAATAACTTCTGATGTGTGAGAGGCCCTGGATGAGCCCTGGGAAGCTTGTCCTGGTATCTGGACAGCGCTGTGGCGTGAGGATAGACTTCAGCTCCTGAAAAACCCATACAGCTGGCCATAAACTCTGGATTCCTGGCACCCACCATAGTGAGATGTGGGAGATGAAAGAGACCTACAATGCAAAGCTGAAGAGTAGCAAGTTAGAGGAGGCCATGGCTCAGCCCTGGAATAATGGCACTGAGGTGTAGGAGAGGTGATCAGGCTCAAATGGGTGGACCTCAGCCTCTGCAGGGCATCCAGCACAGAGAAGGATCTGGCCCAGCACGGCAGGTGCCAAGCAGCATTGCTCCTTTTACTGGGGTGCCAGTGCTCCTCCCGAGCAGCCTATTGGGATTTTCCTTTGATTAACTCCCAGTTCTGCTTTTCCACATCGTGTCTTATAATTTATAAACTGATGGTGGGAAGAATGAATTCTTCACTCCCAAGCACCCTTGGGTGGCTCTGCTGGGCGTACCAGCTCAGTGACGGATGGGCACCATGGGGCAGAGGGCAATGGGCCGCATCCAGGGCACCACAGAGGGGCACCCCCCAAGAGCAGAGGGTTGTGCAGTGCTGGTTGAGGCAGCTGACAGATGTGCCATGTCCAGCCTGTGAGGGGTGACATGTCCAGTGCCTGCTGCTCGCTCAGCGGGGTGCCGCAGCACGCAGAGGCTCTGGCTCAGGATGGATGTCACCCCCTTCCACTGATGTCCTCTCTCCGCTTGCCTGGAGAGCTCTGAAGCTGGTATAAATCCTCATAGTCCCTTTACACTGATGATGATGATTCAGTATGACTGGTCTGTCCCAGAGATGCTTTCCCTGGGGCAGTGGCCCCCAAGACCACCAGCGTGCCTGTGCCCTTCCTGCCTTGCTGGCAGCTACATGGGCTGAGTTCACCCAGGGTTTGAGAAAGGTCTTTTCTTTGCCTTGCTGGGAAAGCCTTGCTGCCAGACATCTTAGATGACTTCACCACCCAGACTGTCCTGCTGCAGCCCTACTCCTGGATCTTTGAAACCACTTGCAGATGCCTCCTCAGGGGCCTGGCTCTGCCTCATCCATCACTGGGAGCACCACCACAAACTTTCCCAGCCTCTTCATATCCTTCTGCTTGATGAACCCGTTGCTTCCAAGTGACAAGAGCAGCCTGGTGATTCCTCCTGGTGACAGTCAGCAAGGTCCTGGACAAACCATCCCTTTCTCTTCATGCCATCCTGGGGGAATGCTGTGGGCAGCACAACCAAGCAGGGCAAGGAGGTGGTGAAGAGGGGAAAGGAAGATTGTGTTGGATGGGATTTCAACATCTGACATGTTGATGTTTCCCAAGTAGAAGCCAGTCACTCAACATCTGGCTGAGAATATTGCATCTTGCTTAAGAGCAACTCCAGATGTTCCCAAGACCTTTTTTTCATTATTTTATTTCTTTCTTTCATTCTTTTCTTCCCCCCCCCCCCTCCCTCCCAGCCACTCTTGACTCACTAAATCAAGAGAGACAGGCTTTTAACTCTCTGGAAAGAAATAAACGGCTCAATGGTGAGATGAAACGAATTCTCTGTAACTGTGTGAGCAGATGTGTGTTGGGGGAGGGAAAGAGGGGAGCAAGGTAAGGGAGACCAAGAGAACAAGAGGGGCATGTGTACATGGCCATCTCTTTAGCACGAAGTGCCCCAGTTGGATGCACAGCATGAAGGCTGGAGGGATGTTCAGTGTCCACTAAACGTGCAGGACTGGCAAGGGCAGGACTTGTGACTGGAGAAAAAAAGGGGGGATGGACTGGTTCCTGTTTCACCAAGTTGACTGGTGATCTCCTCTCCAGAGTAATTGGGTCCAGTTCTTACCTCCTGGAAGTGGCTCAGAGCCGAGGATGTCAAAAGAAGGATGAGTCTGGTATGTTGATGATGCTCATCCGAAGGGGTGATTTATCATCCCTGACGGGAACGGGGAACGAGCAGCCAAACAGCTAGAGACCTGGGAAAGGAAAAGTTTGGAGGGAGGAGGGGAGAGGTCAAAGGTGAGAGAGATGAGTAAGAGAAAGATGGAGGAGGGTGGTGAGAATGTGAAAGGAAGCTCCAGAGATACAGAAACATGGTTTCTCTGTCACATCTCGACTCCTGCTGAAGATGTGTGCTGGCCAGCCCTGCAGCACTGGTGCCCACTGGGTGCCATATAGAGAAAGGCCTCATGTACCTGTGATATCTGAGAGCTGCTCCATTCTCAGTTGCTTCAGAGAGCCACTAGCACAGTGCCTGTCTCCCATTATGCACGCTATCTGCTCCTGAGCCATCACCTCCAGCTCCATGCATTTGCCAGAGCTGCTTTGCCTGGGTGTGAGAGCTCCCAGCCTCTGACACTCTCACCCCTTCCCTGTGGGATTTTGTGGACTCCTTAGATAAAGCCACTGGGCTTAAACCATCTGCTTTCTCCTCTTACACTGGTAAAGGTGCCCTGACAGGGTAGTGGAAGAAAAGCTCATTTTGTTGCTTCCCTCCTCCCCTTAGAATTAATGAGCCAAAATACTGGATGCCTACTGCAGTCCACCTGGAGAAGCAACCTGATGGCATCCTGTGGATGACTACTAACAAGCCTGGGCGAGCTTGTCTCAGACAAGTGTACCATTAAGAGGTACTTAAGGTGGCAAAACGCTGCTCTACATCATTTAACCCACACCAGAAACCTGCTGCTGGCCCCAGAGCAGCTGAGGAGCCAAGCACCTCCACCTGCACTTCCAACACGACACTCAGTGCATGGTGCCGACCTGCTTGTGCCAACACCTCTGCGGGACACCCCATGGGAGTTAGCCAAATGCCAAAAATCCAGCAGTAGGTGAGGCTGATGCTTTGGCCTGGGGAAGGCCAAGTTCTCAAGTGTGGGAAGTGGTTCCAGATGCCTGCCTATTGATCCTCCCTTGTGGCAATGATGGAAAGGCTCCTGGCTTTCAAAGAGCTGATGCTCAACATCTTCTGATAGCTGGGTCTCCAAGGGGTCTGAGGGCTGGAAGTACATGCACACACACACACACACACACACACACAACCTTGCTGAGGAGTTTTCACTGTGCTGTACACACTTGATCCTCATGAGAATCTCTCAGAGACCTTCTATCTGGCAGTGAGGGCCCTTCAGAAAATAACAGAGGAGGTTTCTTGAGGTCTAGAGAAACCACAGGTACTGTCCAGCTAACGGATGGGTGCTAACACAATCTGGCAGAGAAGTTCAGCTCATTCATAAGCAGGAATTAAGCTTGGAGCTGTATAGCAGGAAAACATCTCCTGGGATGGCACCTCAGGGTCTGACACCGGCATGGTGTGTGCAGGGGCTGCCAAGGAGAAATAGCCTGGTTTCCACCCCAGCAGCTACACATGCTGGTGTGGGGGCTATTTCTCCTTGGCATTTCCACACACCAGCCCCCATGTCTCATCATCACTGATGGTCGAGAGCCAGGGCTAGTCAGAAAATTCCCAACCTGCTTTTCCCCTCTGAAAAAGTGCTTTGCCTGAACTGAGCCAGCTACCAGGCCCCTCCTCAGCACCCAGCCCCTGGGGTGCTGGATCCCCATGTCCAGACAGCCCCTGGGGAGTCTCTGCTCTGGCTGCAGGTGGGCTTACAGGATCACGGTCCCAGCTCAGCCACAGGCCGACTATGGCTCTGTCAGCTCCAGCCTGAGCTGTGGCTATGAGAGCTTCTCGGCTTCCTGCCCTGGAGCCGGGATCTTGGCTCTTGGTTCCTGGCTCTGGAGAGCAAGGCCGAGAGGCCATCCTGGCTCTCAGGAGGACCTGCGCTTCAAAATTTTCCAAACAAATCACTTGGCTTATTTCTAACTGACATTTTTTGGAGGGCTTTTCTTTCTGCTGGAAGAGAATGACTTGATTTATTCATTTTTCAAAAATTCCTAATCCGAACCCCCTGGATGCTGGGAGGAGTGTGGGGAGAGGGCCAGTGAGTTTGGCCAGACCAGGTCCACTGGTCCTGCCTGAAGCTGGCAGGCACTGGGGAGGTCTGTCTCCTGGCACCTCCTCACTGCCCCAGCCTTGCAGATTCTCTCTCCAGCACCCCTCTGAGTGTCCACAGCTACCCCAGAGCCCCCACAGCACCCTCACACTCGTGGGCCAGGGACCAGGGTGTTGTCAGTCCTGTGCTCACAGAACCACCACTGACCTGAGACCAAAATTCAGTTTTTATGCCTCGGTGTCTTTTGCCTTTCCCTTTTTTGACTTTCCCTTTGGCTGTGGGAGCCTGGGGAAGTTTCCAGGCCGTGGAGGAACACCTTTCTCTCAGACAGGGCATGTAACCGTCTCCCTGCCCTAACTGTGGGGCCATACCACCTTCCCATGCTGGGGCACAGACCCCGATCTGTGCTGGCGGGTCCTCCTGGCCCAGGCGGGTGCCATGGGAAGGGCACGGGGCGAGGCAGGGAGGGGGTGCAGCAGGCAGGGACTGGCTCGGCTGCAGCCCCCTGGGGCCCCCCACCTCCCTGGAGATCCCCTACAGCAGCCAGCACTGCGGGGGGTCTAAGCAGCATTGTGGAGGGGGTGAGAAATCAGAACCTTGGTGGGATGTACTGGGCTGCTGGAGCTGAAAAATTCCCAGCGCTGCTGCACCCGCCTGCCCACCCCGTCCTGGGGAGAGGTGGCAGAGGGGTTCTTGCACTGGTGATGGGCATGGCTTGGAGACAGCCCTGTTGTTGGTGGCCTCTGAGCATTCCTGGCTTTCCCATTGCTCCCTACTCCCCTCGATTCTGGCTTCAAGGGGCTGCAGGGAGGCGGGCGAACATATGACAACCTTCACCAGAGCGTATCTTTTTGGGGAACCTGTAGGAGACACCTCTTCCAGGGTCTGCCCTCTGCCTGGAACACCTCCTGCTTGCACCCTTGAGAGAAGTACCTGGAGCATCGATTGTTATTCCCAGCACCAGGGAGCAGTGCTGGGGCTCACCCCCTTCCGCACCAGGGAACAGAGGCTGTGGGCAGCAGGTCCTCACCCTCACCCTACAAGGAAGATCATCCAGCGGGCGAGAGGCAGTGGCACCATGCTACCCAGGGGCAGGAGCCACCCAGACAGGGGGACACTCTGAGACACCTGCATCCCTGGGAACAGGCACTGTTTGCAGAGGGACTGGGCAGATCTCCTCTCAGGAGAGGCTGCAAAATTCAGATGGAAAAAAATATATACTTTTCCAACCGTTATATTTCACGAAAGGAGCTGTTCATCCACTTAAAATATAGGTGACAAGTACAAAAGGCATTTGGCATTATAAAGCAGGCCAAATCTTCAGGAGATCGAAGATATATGGTATGCAACCAAGCCCCAGCTTCAATCTGCCCCTATACTGTAAATTCCAATTACATCATGCCGCCTTGTTTAAATACCGTGAAACCTGGCTCATGCCCTAAGTATGTTTTATATATTGCCACATCCATTTGAAATAGATGGGCAATGTGTTTTACGGCACATGTGCAAATATCTCTGTATTTTTCCATCTGGGGGTTTATGGGATCTTGCAGAAAATTAATAACGGGGCTCGGAGGAAATGTTCGACTCGGAGGCAGTAGCAGAGATTTATGGCCATCCTGCTGGATGCCAGGGGAAAGTCTGAAAGTGCCCTGAGCAGATGAAGGCCCCACGAATTCACCAGGTGCTCCCTGAGAGCTAATTCTGCGTAATGGATGAGACTGGGAATTTCCCCACTCAAGCCAGCAGGTCGGCAGAAAGGGAGCACTCTTGAAGGCCAGGAGCTGAGACCTGGAGCAAAGGATGGAGATGGAGGCAGGGACCAGCACCTCTGGGGCTGCTGCTGCATGGCACAGCAGGAGGAAGGACTGAGCTTTGCCAGTGATGGTGACAGCACTGCCCAGCCACCCTGCCTTGCTCCCACCTCCAGGCACTGTCTGCCTTTGCTGGAAAAGGGACAGTGTGAAGGTCCATATGGGTGGGCTGGCCAAAGCCACCCTGATTTCTGGCTCAAGACGTGAGCCAGACCCTGCTGAGCTCTGCTGTGCTTCCTGATGGACAAGCCCTCACAGCGTGGAGAGCACCAAGGGTTCCCAGAGCACTGACCCCAGCAGCACCCGACCCTGTCCTGGCCAGGCCCCAGGGCTGCAGGGAGCACGGCATGGGTGGCCAGCGGCACTGGGAAGGGACACTTGAGAGCCACCACATACCAATAGATTCAAATGGCCATGAAGTCGGGTTAGTGACCCATTGCACAGTTGTGGAGCTGCAAGCACTGGAGAAGCTTTGCTCCTGCTGTCATCTGTCCAGCTGGGCAAAGGCAGGGGACAGGCAGGATGGAGCACCCGGCTTTACGCTGTTGCTGAGAGGTCTCTATGGGGATGCTGGTGCCAGGGAGAGACCAGACCCAGGCACCTCCAGAACCCTCAGATGTGCTGAGTTGGGTCTGCTCTACCCCACCTCCATTGTCTCTCTCCTCACACCACAACCAGGGCCTTGGCCCCTGCTGAAACAACCCTGGGTCAGCCAGTGGCTGTGTGCACCCCAGCTTGCCGCTGCCAGCTCTCTGACAGGCAACCCCTTCTCCGAACTCACCCAGCACCAGACGTCTTCTGGAAGTGTCACCTCTCCCTGCTCCTCCCAGTAAACAAAGGCTGATGATTTCCCATTGCGTGGGTGCGCTGAGGGGGTGTTTATTTTGACAGTGGAGAGGCCCGTTCTCCAGGCTTTCGGGATAGTGAGTCTTGTTCAAGATGAAAACATCAGTGGTTTATTTGAGTCTCGCAGTGGCTGTGTAAATAGAGGACTCACTTCAATGGATGCCGGCTGGCAGCTCAGTAGTGAGGGCCTGATCCTGCTCTGTGCAGAGGCCCCCAGCCTGTCACTGACTCAGTGGAAGTGTGGCAATCCCCAAAACAAGCAATCCCACACAGGTCCTGTGTCTTGTGGCCTGGGGACATGAATGGCAGAGGATGAGACAGGGGGATGAGGTTATGGCTGCAGCTGAACAGTGAAAACCCAGAGTCAGGCACAGCGATGCTGAGCCCAGGTCACAGGGGGACCAGGTATGGCTCTGCTGTGGCAGCAGCATCCCTGAGTAGGGCATTCATTTTGTGCCACTGGCAAATACGGTGTAGGATCACAGCATGGGCGCAGGTCACGGGGTGCAGCAAGATTACCCCCATTCCCAGGGCACTGACAAGGACTCCTCTTCTCTTTTGCTTCATCCTCTCCATCACCGCTGAGGTGGGAAAACCCCTGAAGGAGGGAGCTGACGGCTCTCTCCAGATGGTGCCCGCTGACCCCAGCCATTCCCCAGCTTTGTCTCTTCCTTGGGAAAACACGGCGCAGGCCAGACCATCCATTAATGGTTTCCTCATGTTCCCCCTGCACGGCCGACGTGGGAAGCTGCCTCCCTGCTCCCCAGGCTCCTCAGAACTGAGCCCCTGCTGTCCCATGGCCCCGTCCCCGCACAGGTGCTGGGTATCCTGTGCACACAGGGAGCATGTGTTTAGCCAGTGAATTGTGCCCTAATAAAGATGAACGGGGAGATAGATAGATTGGATGAAAGATTAAATGAACAAATGAATGAATGTCACGGTGATTAACTCTGATGTAATAAATGCCCCCAGGGCTTGTAAAAATACACTTGGCATTTTGAAGAATAGCACATTTCTCACTGTTTCACAGGGATGAGAGTGGCTAGAGCAGCACGCTTGGCTGACATGGTCCTGAGTGGGAAAAGCATATCCTGTCCTGGTCCTATAGCCCCTCTTGTCAGGAGCTTGGGTGGTCATGGGTGGGTGGAAGAACACAGGGAAGAGCTGGGATGGCAGGAGGATGTGAAATGTACAGGACAAGGTTTGCTTAGGAAGCAAAATCCGGGAGGTTAACAAGGCTTGTGAGGGTTGTAAAGCGCTGAGTGAAATGCCATGCGAGGGTGAGGGGTGGCTGACAGTGCTGTGGCATGAAGGGCATGGCAGCACCTCTGCTCTGCTGGGAGCTGGTGACATCCAGTCTCACCACAGGAGGACTAAGGGACAAAAATCACCTGAAATCTTTTCCTCGTGTTCAGGAAGGCAGATGAGAGACGGATGTTTTGGGCTCATGGTGGAGCACAGAGACATTGTCCTCAGCAGCAGGTCCTAGCTGTAGGACTCTGGCCACTGTCATGGACACTTGCCTTCCTTGCATGTCCTGGATGCAGGAAGTGTGACTGAGTGGTCACCACACCCAAGGGATGGCAGCAGGCCACCACTCCCTAGTACACCCTGTCCACAGGGGACAAAGCATGATTTTCCCATGTTAGCAACCACAGAAGCATGGAAAGGACGAGCTGGCAGGGCCAACGTCACTCCTCTTCGAAAGCAGACCCATGTGGATCTGCATCACAGGATAGAGAGAGGTTCTTCTGTGTACCAAAGAGCATCAAAGTAGAGCAAGGAGAGCAAGGAAACATCAGGCCATGACAAGGGGTCAAGCAAGTAGGTCTGTCCTATCTAAGCCTTGCCCCTACTTCGAGACACGTGTCCTCAGCAGGCGTCATGTTCCCAGAGCCCAGCACTGAGCGGTGCCTCGTTGGCCAAGCAAAATGCTCTTTGCTCGACTGTGTTGCTCCAAAGGGGGTTGTTTTCCTGTGGGCTTCAGGTCTATTTTTATTTATATGGACTTTGGTTACCATGAGAAAAATGATGGGAAATAATCTGTGTATGCATCCATCTGTCCATCCTCCCGTCTGTCTGTCCACTAAGGCTGGGGCTTAGCTCTAAGCTTCTGTGGTCTCTCATGAGTGAAGCTGGCTGGACAGCACGGAAACCCATCATCAAGTTTGCTGTAGTATTCTCACATCTTGTTACTTCCCTTTGCCAAATTCTGGGTTTCCATGAAAAATGTCCATCCGTGGTTTGAAATGAGAAAAATTTCAACCAGCTGCATGATTCAGTCCCAAAGCTGGGGGGGGGGCGGGGGGGATGTGCAAACTTGGCCTCTCTTTCTGCTGCCTTTGGATCTCAAAAACATTTTGCCCCAGATGAATACTAGGAAAAAGGTCTGTTAAGAAAAAAAAAAAACCCAACCCAAACCCAGAGCACAACCCACAGAACACTGATGCAAAATGGGCCTTTTGGCCCTTCCCACGTGTGGACGAGCAGCCGGGCCTGGTAGGGCCTTTCTCGGCGCAGGCCTGAGCACAGCCTCCTGCTCATGGGGTGGGTGAGAGCTGTGCTCTAGGAATGGGAGCGTACTGGAGCATGCTGAAGTCTTTTCAGTTCCTTTGCTGAATTAGTAATTTTTTCCCTGAAGAGCTGTTTTGGAACGTAAGCCCTCACCATGGCAAAGCTGCAGCATCTCTTGCCCTCACAAAGCTTGCAGCTTGCTGGCTGTGGCCACCAGGACTGTGTGACTTCTCCTGCTGCCACCCAAAACCCCTGCCCTGTGTCACCCCCAGGCCCTGTCAGCGCCCCGGGGTGACAAGCACTCCTCACCACCAAGGGGGTGGCCGGGGCTGGGTGAATGCAGGGGGATGTGGTGGTGCCCCAGCACAGCTTCAGCCTGCCAGAGCTTGCACCAGCCAACCTCCTGTTGTATCAACGCGGGTGGGAAGGCAACTCCTTGCTTGACTGCTAATTATCCCTTTTTTTCCCCCCACTTAAATTAGCTTTGAAAGCAGTTAAGCCCACTGGAAATTTGGCTTGATTGCTCTTTCTTTTAACTGTGGCTTTGTTTAAATGTTATGATTATGAACAGCAATGAAATAATTACATAAGCCATTAATGACTGTATAAAACCAGTACCTAAACAAAACAAACAGAAAGGAATATCATTAATGTTTGTTTTTTTCAGTTCCTGCTCTTGGAGAGCTGTGATGGGAAGGTGGAAGATTTTTTTCCAGCTATTTAACTGGGTAACTCCAGATGTTTGAGCTGCTGGAGAAGTGGAGGTGGGTGGGGGCTTGGGGAGAGCCCCCCCTTGCCTGAGCCCAGAATACAAGGAAGCCAGCTGGAGGCTGGTGACCCAGTCTTGGTGAGGTGGAAGAGCTCTCTGGGGTCTGCTGTCTCCATTGTGCCCAGTCAGGTGGACAACCACAGAGCCAAGCCCAGGGACCACGATGGGTCATGAGCCATCAGTCCCTTGTGCACCAGGGATTGCTCAGAGCCAGCCCCATGGCATGCCCCAACCCCACTCATGTTCAGATACACAGCTGTGGGGAAGTTGCTGAAGCACTCATGAAACCTTGCAGGTCAGCACCACCCTGACCCACAGAGCTGAGGCTGATAGGATAGAGAAACCCCTTGGCACAGCCCCCCCAGCTTCCCAGCCCCATGTGCGAACTGCATGTGCACACAAAGAAGATGCAGAATTAGGCAGCTGGTACTTATTAGACTTGTGTTATTAAAAATAAAATAATAATAAACCACCCAAACGTACATATCATACATGTTACACTATGGTTCATGCCAGTCACTGGCTTTTCTTTTTACACATTTCACAGACACCACCAGGTCGCAGGGCCGGGTCCCTCCGCACGGCCACCCGTGGGATGGTATTTACACAACACACACCTCAGCAGCCAGGCCTGGGGCACCCCAAGAAGCATAGCAGAGCCCACCCCCCAAATCTGCACGGGTGACTCGCAAAGGGTCCCACCAGCATCCTGGATCTGCCCCGTCCAGTCGTATCTTTAAATTATAAAGCAAAGAGAATAAGAAGATAAAAATGCACGTGGACGTGTGTGAGGATTGAAATATGTGTCTGGGAGCAGCTTTGTGTCTAAATCCCCTGGGCAGCATTGCTTCTCCCCAAAACCCCACCACCACAGCAGGCATTAGGCATGGCTTTTCAAGGCTGTACCTCTGGCTGCAGGCTGTACCTCTGGCTGCAGACTGTACCTGGCTGTGGCTAAATGAGGGTGCAAGTGTGACAGTGGTGGCCCTGGCTTTGCAGCCCCACCCCCCCCAACACTGTGCCTGCGGTAGCATCTGTGCTGTGCCCAGCCCTGAGACAGATTTGGACCTCCATGCAACACCATGGTGTCTCCACCCCCACGCTCAGCACCCTGGCACGAGCTGTGGGGTACACAGCCCCAGTGTCCCAGGGACAGCCCAATCCACGTGCAGGGGTTTCCAGTTGGCCGTGCCAGGTAGAGGAAGAAGAAAGATGAGTTCTTGCTTTGGAGTTTGGGGTGACACAAGCAGGGGATCAGGAAAATGTCTTCCAGGCAGCAGCCTCAGTGAAGGTGCAGTGTAGCCTGCTCCAGACCTTTGTCCAGGATTTTTGGACATCACCCAGCCAAAGAGGGAGTGCTCCTCTTCTCAGAAACACCACATGGGGGATGTGGTCATCCTTCCTGGTTTCTCTGATCTGCCCCAGGAGGACATCCATATGTGGTGGGACACTAGCTGGGACGATGAATGGAGAACTTGAACCACCGAAATCCTCAAGCAGTTTCTGGTGCCCCACTTCAAGGGAGGAGAAATCAGGTGTCAAAGGAAACACTGGGGCCTCCTGCCCCAGCAGTCTGGGCAGACCACTTTTTGGGGAGCACAGATATGTCATGCCTTTCCTGAAGGCTCTACTTGTTTGGAGAAAGCATCTTCCTTCTGTAGCACTGGCCTGATGAGCATCCATGCCCTTGGAGCAGTGATGCCACCTTGCTCTTCTGTGGGCTGCGGCTGCTGAGAAGAGGCCAGCAAGGTCAACAAGGCCCTGCACCCCTGAGCAGCCCCTGGGGTCATGGGCATGACTCTTGACCATGCTGTCCACAAGCAAAGTGTATTCCACCATTGGCTCTTGTGTGATGCCTGTTGGGTGCATGGGGATGGAGAGAGACTAGGGCAAGGGCTCAAGCTCTGCTCCCTGGGTGCATGCAGACCTTGGAGGAAGAGAAGGGCTGGGTGGCCTATGTACCTCAAGGGCCATCACACTGGCAGAGGCCTATAGCCTATGACAATCAGAACAAGAGGAACCAGGGATGGGAGAGTCCCCTCCACTCAGTTGGAGGAGAGAAGGGGGTGTCTATGTCAGGAGTCTGGCATAGGACCAACTCATCCAAGCCCAAGTGGTTCCATATACAATGGTGTCCCTCGGCTTCTGGCATCCCCCCATCTTTGCCTGTGCCCTGTATAGACACCCAGCATCCATGGGACCGGAAAGGGGGACCACTCCATACCCCCCACATCTCTGAACAATCACTTCCAGCAACTCCAGCAGTTTCACCAATGCACCAATCTCCCTGCATGTCCACATAGACATCCCCCAGTGCCTAGACTCTTACTCCCCAAACTCTCCCATCCTGAAGCCTGAAAGTGCTCCACCAGTCTTTTCAGCCAGCACCATCCTGGGATGCTGGAGGCCAGAAGCACCAGACTACCCACAGGATGGGGAGTCCACACAAGTTGCCATGGGCTCAAAAGGGCAAAGCATCATCCTAAGGCACTGGAAGATGGCAATGTCGGCTACAATACCTTGCTGAGCAATTCAGTAAGCAAGGTAAGGCTTGTAGGGAAAGGAATATCTGTTGTCAGATCACCTAGTATTTCTACTTGCATTTATTGTACCAAGACTGCTACAACCTCAACATGGGCAGATACTGATGTCTGTTTGAACTGGAGACTAATACACAGTGAAGAAGAAATAAAGGACTAGAGGTGGGTCAACAAAAGCTCTTCTCTCTTCCTGCCACCTCAGCCTTAGTGTGTCTCCTCAGACAAGTCTGGCCACAGCAAAAGCAGGAGAGCATGCAGTCGGGCCAGCTCTGAAGGATGCACAGTGAGACTTGGTGTCAGATCAACAGAAACTGGTGGAGTTATGTTGGTTGGTACCAGCTGAAAATACAAGGACAGACCCAGATGGATGGATGGATGGATGATACACAATGGCTCCAGTCATTCTGGCTACTCCACCTCAGGTCCTGCTGTCAGGGCAGACTATAGTCTTGGTGGACATGAGAGGGGAAAAAGGGAGTCTTCAGGTCTTTCCCACTGGGTTGCCTGGACTATGCACCAGGATTGGTAATAGCCTGGGGTTTCCTCTCTGCCTGGTAGTGGCCACTGTCTCATTGACAGGGCCTGACTCCACCCCACAGCACTGTAGCATTGCATGGGTCTGGCCCCAGGCAGCAGCACTGGTCTATGTAAACCTGAGGTCACCAGAGAATCAGGCCTTGCAAAAGTTCATTTTCTTCTTCCTGGTGAAGTTCCTGGGGCTGGTCTCTCTGCAGCGTTGGGTGGTTTTCACTCAGGCTGCCCATACACACATGGGATGAAGGACAGAAGACTCTGACCTCCTGTTCCTACTAGGCAAGAAGGGCAGAGAGAGCTCAGACAGCAGCACATTCTCAGAGAGCTGGATGCTGGAGAGGGGAGAGCTGTCAACTCAGATCTCAACACCAGGCAGAAGAAGACTTTGTTAAAGGGAAGAGAAAAGCCTGGGAAGCGAGTGCTATGAACAGCATGGCACAGCAGGGCACCAATCCCCTTCAAGCTCCTTCAGGTGACAGCCCCCCCCACCTTGGGGTCTGGCTCTGCTTTGCTCCTCGTTAAAGGTTTGTCATGACCACATTGCTCCTAATCCACACGCAGAGACCCAGAGCCACACGCACACTGCGGTGCGCACCCCCCCCAGGGAAACCATGGCCAAAATATACACTATAGACAGCAGAGTCCGTTCACACTATATATATGTACAGAGTCTCTGGGCACAGCCTGGCAGCACACATCTGGGCTGGGGCTGAGCACGGGGTGGGGTGGGGTGGGAGCCCCTCAGGGCTTCATACACTTCCCCTTCTTCTCCCGCCGCTGCAGTTTCCGCAGGCGGCGCGTCCAGGCGTCCCGCCACTGGATGACCAGGCTGTTCTTGTCAGCCATCAGTCCTGGCCGGTCGGTGGAGTTCTCGCTGATCCCCATCACCAGGTACTTCTTGCTGATCTGGATCTTGGGGCACTTGCAGGACAGGTCTTTCAGGTGGATCCACAGGAAGTTGTCACCGCGCTTCACTCGCTCGTCACGGCACTTGTAGACGGAGAGGATGTTGATGGTGAACTTGGCCCAGTTGGCCACCGTCTCCATTTCCAGGATGTTCACCTGGACCACTGAGGGAAAAGAGAGGGAAGCAGGGTGATGGGGGATGCTCTGCCTTGCTTCCCAAAGGAAGCTTTGGCAACGGGAACTGCCCATCCCCAGGAGCCCCACCTGCTTCAGTCATCGCACCCATGAGGTGATAGTGCTGTTGGGGGACCTCATTGCATCCTGCCAGTCCCTGAAGGGAGCTTATAAGCAGGAGGGGATTCAACTTTTTAAAAGAGCAGATAATGGCAGGACAAGGGGGAATGGATTAAAACTAAAGGAAGGAAGGTTTAGATTAGATCTTAGGGGGAAGTTTTTTACAGAAGGAGTGGTGAGGGGTTGGAACAGGCTGCCCAGAGAAGTAGTGGATGCCCCGGCCCTGGAAGTGTTCAAAGCCAGGTTGGATGGGGCCCTGGGCAACCTTGTGTAGCTCCAGGCCTGGAGGTTGGTGTCCCTGCCTGTGGCAGGGGGTTGGAGCTCTATGATCCTTGGGGTCCCTTCCAACCCAGACCATTCTATGATTCTATGATTCTATGAGGGCTGTTTTTGGGAGTCCTCCCTGTACTGGGTGCTCCCCATGCCCATGGACATCAAGATGGTCCAATGCCACAGCTGGCCTCTCAGCTGTCTCTGTGGCAAAGCATGGCCCAGGGATGGAGGTGGTCCTTACCGTAGTCCTTCTTGCAGTACTTCTTCATGTTAATCTTGTAGTTGCCCTTGGCTGGCTTGCAGTAGGAGTCACAGTCTGCAGAGGAAGAACAGAGGGTTGAGCACCAAGGGGCTTGAAGCACATGGGGTCCCATCCTACCACAAGCAAACAGGATGGAGGGGACAGCAGCAAGACTCAGCCTGGCAGAGGGCAGTGGTTACTCCTATCTCAGCACCAGCCAGAAGGCTCAGGAGCCAGGGCCTGGGTTGCTGCTGGGAATGGGGGTCTGGTGAGTCCAGCTGCCCCCTTGGAAGGTCAGAGGGGCTGGGGGCTCAAATCCCAGCACAAACATTGACACCACATCAGCTGGGAAGAGAAACTGAGGGGCTTTGAGCCCATGAAGCAGACTGTGTCACTGCCTGTGCTGGTGGTGATGGTGTTCTGCAGGATAAACCAGCCCGGGGGTGGTGGAGGGAGTCTGAGCACTGTCCTCCAGGATGCAGGAGGGGACAGATGGGAGATGGGATTGCAGGTGAGGCAATGGTGGCCACCATGGAGAGCAGGGAGAGGTCATGGCCCAGGAGGGTCAACCAAAACAGCTCTGGCCCTGCCAACGTGGGTGACATGGGGAAGAGAGGACTCAGCACCAACCCCACCATTGGTCCTGCAAGGAGAGGACTCAGAGGAAGGTCTGACCCCAGGCCAAGGGGATTGTCATCCTCAGGGGCCAGGGTGATGGGAAGCATCTTCATGGGGTAGCCCCTCCAGACACCCACTCCTTACTAGCGTCCCAAAAGTGGGGGACTCAGGCCAGTGGGAGCAGGTGGGTGGGGGATGTGGCTCTGCCCCACCAGGCCACTCCTGCTGCCCAAGCAGTCCCTGCTCAGGCTGCTGCAGCGTGCCTGGGAAGGCCACCAGGCTGCCCTCCAGCCCATGCAGCATCCCTCCCTGCTGTCCCCCAGCTCTCAGGAGAGGCTCATGTCCTCAAGGAGGCTTTTTTCTGTGCATTTCTAAAGACCCCAGATTTGCATCTCAAGCAGAGGGAGGGCAGGGAATGCCTCTTTCCTTCTCCCCAGAGGCTTTGATCCCAACAATTGCCCGAAGCAGCCTGGTTCTCCTCCTTTCTTTCCCCCTGCCATCTTCCTTTGAACATCTCAATTTGTCTTTTTGCAAATGGCATGTTTTTTCTAAGCCCATCTTTCTTCTTTTCTCTCTCTCTCTTGCAGGTTCTCTCTCCAGCTTGGCCCCACATCCCAGGAAAGAGCCAGCAGTCCCTGAAGTTCTCTTTGTTCATGGGTTGCCACAGTGATTGCTGGGGATGGAGGCGAGGGTCTGGGGGAAGACAGGGGGAATAACAGCACCCTGTGCCAAGGGGAGGAGGAGAAAAGAGGAAAGAAAGAAGCCCAGGAGCACAAACTCGCCCTGGGCTCTGCTGCTCTCCTTTCTGCCCAGCTCCTTTTTATCAAGGACTTTGTGCTGCCTGTTCCAAATTTGTCATCGATAGAAGCAGCCCAGCGTGAAGCTAATGCTTGGCATAAGGGCTGAACCTTAATTCTCATCTCCCCCCCCTTCCCTGCACCCCATCCCCCCTCCATACTGGTATCCTGACCCTCTGCCTGGGCTGGCAGAGCTGCCCTGGCCTCACTGCATCTCCTGGGACAGCAGTGGTGGCTGTGGAGGGGACCCAGGAATGCTGGCCAGCCGTGGCTCTGCTTGCCCTGCCAGCCCAGCTGGGCAGCATGCTCTCTGCCCACTCCATCAGGAGAAGCTGGATGGCCATCAGAGAAGGTGCTTCAGGTGCACCTCTTCCCTGGCAGCATCCCCCAGCTTCTCAGCTGCCTGTTAAACTTCCCAGGTGTGGTGCTACACGTGCTGCAGGGCAGTAGACAGATCAAGTTGAGCCTTAACCTGCAGCCACCCTCCTGCTCACCCTTCCTGTCATGTCTGGGCAGCTGGACTGGGCAGCCGAGCTCTGTGGAGGGGCTGGGGGGTGGCAGAGACCTGCCACAGTGTGAGGCTGTGAAAGTGCACCCAGGAACCCCAAGACACAGCTGCATCCCCTGCCATGTGCTGGGGGCCCATCCCAGACACTGACACATCCCTGGAACAGGCTGCAGCCCCACCCTGGACCATGCTAGGTCCCGTTTGCATCCCAGGGGAGCTCTCAGCCCACCTCACCCCACCACAGCCATGGCTCAGCAGTCCCAGCTTCCCACCTCAGAGCCACCTCTCACCAGAGCCACCACAAAGCCTTCCTGGGCTGAAGGGGAGACCTGCATCAGTGGCAGGCTCAGCAGATGGTGGCAAAGATGGGACCCATCCACGGGCAGCGAGGGGGACAGCCCAGAGAAGGGCTGCCTGCTGATGCCAGTGCTGCAGGTGGCAGCACCACAGGCACGAGTCGTGCCCCTGCCAGCGCTGGGGAGCTGGCACAGGGATGGACAGACAGAACAGGGTGAGCACCAGGCAACGCCACACACATGTGGGATGAGGTGCTTGGTGGGCCACTGGCCCAGCACGGGCAAGCCCAGTCTCTGTGGGGGGAGCGGGTGTGAGAGGTGGTGAGTTTGCACATCTGGTTTACTTCTCCTCATCTTGAAAAAAAAAAACCAACCAAAAAAAAAGAAGGAATATTTTGTTTTAAGAGAGATGTAACTTAATTAGGTGTTATGGCTGCAAATCTTTTACTGCTGACTTTGAATTCCTTTAAAGCCCTGCTTTGTGCTCCATGAGTTTTGTTAATTCTGCTAACAGGGAACAAGGATGATTTTTTTTTTCCCCTCCACTAAGTGGAAAATATTTTAAGATAATAATAATGAACATTACAAGAAGTGGACCCAGGATGGTTTGCTGCTAAGCCAGTTGACTGCTTGGGCAGAGAGGTCAAAGCTGGACCTCCAGAGGGTCAGAAAGGCAGGAGAAAGGTGGGAAGAGTGATGCAGAAGGTGGCAATATCAGTGAAAAGCCCAGACACACTGGTGGACAGGACCCCATGATGGGGAGGTGGGGGAAGCGCAGCACCTGAGCACGGCAGCCCTGAACAATATCCCCCTGTTCCCACATCCTGGCACCTGCTGCCAGAGGCAGGGAGGGAGGTGGGGACATGGAGGGGGGGAGAAGGGGCTCGGTCGCTGCCTGGGGTGGGAGGACCATGGGGTGCTGAGGGCCCTGCTTGTGAAAGAACCCCAAGGCTTGTGGGGGAGAGGGGTGCAGGCAGCAGGGCAGGCAGCAGGCAGGGTGCACCGCTGTAGCCAGCCTTGCCCACAGCACCAGCACTATGGAAGCAGGGTGTCCCAGGTTGCCTGCCCCATCTCTGCCCCCTCCCCGTCCCCCGCTGCCCCAGTGAAGGGAGCAGCAGGACCCCAACCTGGTCCCCTGCTCCCCTGGCTCAGGCTCCAGGCAGAGGCAAGCTACTTTGCATGAAAGATATTCGAGCTAGAAGCCAGAAATCTTAAAACAACAAACCCCCAGATAAAACTAGAGGCAGTTTGAGGCAGAGCTGCTCTGCTAAAACAAAGTAAACACCCGGGACTCCAGCGAGTGCCATTCATTTTTATGCAGCTGAATCTCTCAGCCATCGCTCTGAGACTGCTCCTATTTGTAAAGTGCTGGAGGGGAGTCACCTTGATTAACTCTGCTCCATGTGTCACTTGCTGTTTGCAGTAAATCCGTCCAAATCCCCCTTTCCCTCCCCCATTTCTCTCCTTTTCCCAAAGCCTGGTGTTCCCAGCTCGCTCCCTAGAAACAAGGCAGGGCAGGCAGGAGCAGAGGTGGTGGTGGTGGTCCACCCTCTCCTGTGCAGCCTCCCCAGCAGTGTAACCATCACAGCTAAACTCTTACAGTCATCCCATCGTGCCAGGGAGATAGATGAGGCAGCAGGAGGGTGGCTGATGGAAGAGGGGTGGGCAGGCAGGAGAGGCAAAGCAGCTGCTTTACCTTGCCAGGCTGCACCCTGCAGTGCCAGGAAGGGCTGAGCTCGGTGGCACGGGGTCCAGAGGCCCACACATCACTGAAGTGGTGTTATTGGCATCTGCTGTGTCAGGGCAGGGGCTGAGGGCACTTTGGTGGGGCCCTGGAAGCCGTGGCTGGGCTAGCAGAGGGACCCCAACCATCAGTGCAGGCAGCATCTGTGCAGCCCCAGCCCCAGCCGAGCCTCTGCGAGAGTGTGAGCAAACCTGCATCATGTGTGGGGATGGGAGTCTGGCTGGCCCAGCCTGGGGAGCCAGGGCAGCTCTTGAAAAGCTCTAAGGACAACAGCAGAAATGCCTCCACTGGCCATTGCTTGCTGCTGGAGCTGCCCCCTCTCCCGCTGGGTGACAGCAGCAGTGACAATGATCTTCCCAAGGTCTCATCACCCCCTGGTCCCATCACCCTGCAGAGCTGGGATGAGCAGCTCAGACCCAGACCCTTCACTCCTCTGGACCTGGATGGGGTGATGCCCACGTCACCCATGTCCCAGGGGAGATCTGGCAGCCTGGGCTCTGGCGTGGGGGGGTCCTGAGCTTGCCAGCAGCCTGCCAGACCTCCGCCACCCTGGCACCTCTCAGAGAGCCAAGGCCCTGTGGAGGTAAAGGCCACCAAGGAGAAACCTCCTGCGCTGGCACAGATAAGGGAAAATTAAAAACACCAGCCCCCAAGCACCCACTGAGCCAGAGATACCAGAAGTCACACCCCTGCTGTAACCTGCTGAAGGACAGTGAGGTCCTGGCAGGCTGCATCCCTGCTGTCCTCCTTGGATGGGATTGAGAAACCCCTTCCCCAAGACCATTAAGCTTGGTCAGTCCCTTTCCAGAAATAGACAGGATTTGATATCTCAGCCACTTTTTTTTTTGCCAAAAACCTTTGCCAAACTTTTTTGCCATTTATCTTTTTTCCAAAGGGTTTGGCAAGCCTTGGCCCTTCTCCCTGGTGTGCTGGGGAGAGGGTAGGTGGGATGGGATGTCTCTGGGCAGGGCTGGGGCTGTGGGCTTGGCCCGGGACACGGAGAACTTACCTGCAGGAGCCTCTGTGCTGGTGACCAGGGAGGTGGGGTTGATGGCAGGGATCTCTGGAAGAGGAAGGGAGAGATGCCTTAAGGATACCAGTCCTTAGATCTGGGGTGACCCCTGGGAAAAAGTCCTCTGCAAGTGGGGTGCAGAGGGGATTTCATGGGTCACCTGACTAAGAAAAATGATGGGATGAGTCTGTCCAGAATATCATAGGCCATTAGACCTGGAGATGCCCAGACTGAGCTCAGTAAACCAGGACAGGCTGAGCACTGCAACCCCCTAGAGCCATAAGACACAGCTTAGAGGACACATGCTCCAGGGAAGGACAGACAAATGGATGCTTGGCTAGTCTGTGCGTGCTCTACACAGCACAGCACAGGGATAAGCATGGGCAAAGAGGACACTTTTTCAAGACTCCTGGTGATAAAACCTAAGAGAAATGCTGTCCTAACCCCAAATCTGGGGTAAACAGAGGGAGAGGAGGCAGCCCCTCAGTTCACCCCCACTGCCACAGCTCCAGCAGCACCAAAGGATGCTGCAGGGCGTGGAGCTGTTCCTCTGCTGCTTGTGTCAAAAGCTAAACCACCCAGGAGCTGGCCTTGTCTCGGGCCAGACCGGGCTCAGGGTGTAGTGGGAGGAGGCATCTTGCTGCAGTGGAGATGTGTCTGCAGCAGAGCTGTTTCAGCTGGCTAGAAGCACTAACTCAAGGGGTCTTTCAGAGCCTCTTGTGCTGGGGGAGAGGGGGACAAAGCACAGGTGCCCCCAGCAGGTGACCCAGCTGGCCTACCTCAGCCATCTCTTGGAGATCAGTCATGAGGATAGGCAGCCTCCCGCCCACTGCAAACCAACCCAAGGAGAGCATCCCCTCGGCGTTGGCAAGGGTCCCCAGGAGCAGGTGAGGGGGCAGAGGCACTCACTGATGCAGGGGGCCACCGGTGAGCGGCTTTGCTGGTAGCCCTTGGCGCAGCGGTTGCAGGTGAGGCCTGTCACGCCGTCCTTGCACGGGCACTGCCCCGTGGTCTGGTTGCAGGTCTTGCCAGCCGCGCCGACGGGGTGGCAGTCGCAGGCTGGGTGGGAGGAGAGAGAGGTTTACATGAGAGGTGATGCAAATGCAAATCCCAGGCTGGACCCAACGTGCTGCCCCTGGGGAGGAAAGGAGAAGGTGGTGCATCCTTCCAGTGAACCAGTGCAAAAAACAGATGTAGGGTCTGCCCAGCCAACACCAACAGGCCCAGACCGTGGCCCCAGGGGTGCTGCAAGCAGCATAGGCAGGAGGCTGAGCAGTCGAAGGGCTTGGCCTATGGAGGGCAGGGCCTCTGCTGATGGTGATGTGCTCAGCGATGGGCCCCTGGAGACTCCACCACTCAGAGTAACAGAATCACAGAGCTGTAGGGGTTGGAAGGGACCTTAAGAGATCATCGGGTCCAACCCCCCTGCCAAAGCAGGGTCCCTAGGACAGGTCACACAGGTCGGTGTCCAGACGGGGCTGGAATCTCTCCAGAGAAGGAGACTCCACACCCCCTGGGCAGCCTGTCCCAGGGCTCCCTCACCCTCACGGTGAAGAAGTTCTCCTGCATATTGGTGTAGAACTTCCTGTGCTCCAACTTGAGGCCATTGCCCCTTGTTCTGTCCCCACAGACCATGGAAAAGAGGCTGGCCATTTCCCCCCTGTGTCTCACACTTGAGATATTTATAAACATTAATAAGATCCCCTCTTAGCCTTCTTTCCTGAAGGCTGAACAGCCCCAGTTCTTTCAGCCTTTCCTCACAGGGGAGATGCTTCAGGCCCTTAATCATCTTCATAGCCTCTGCTGGACTCTCTCCAGGAGATCCCTCTCTTTTTTATACCCGGGAGCCCAGAACTGGACACAACACTCCAGGTGGTACCTCACACAGGTAGCTGGCGGCTGGATTTTGCAGTCTAGACACCAGTAGAACAGTTTCTTCCTGCCCACTTTGCAGGCAGCTGCTCTGGGGAGAACCCAGCATGCGTGCAGGCAGGAGGGCAGGTTTCCACGGGCAGCCAGACTTGTCCTGTGCAAGTAAGGGAGCAGGGCTCACATGCGGCCATGCAAACCCTTGTTCATGGACAGGGTGGGACTGAGGGCACTGCAGGGACAGAATATGGACAGATGTATGCCCAGGTCTACTCTTCCCCCATCTCAAACCAGGGCAATGCTCCTGTTGCAGTAGTAAAAGGCATTTTCTCCATTTGATTCTGTACGTGTGAGCTTTCCAGTCCCTGGAGCTGAACCAACACTGAGCTTTTACACAAACTTTGGCCTTGCTTTAGTTTTAGGACAGCCTGAAGTGGATCTCCTTGATGCTTCCCAAACTCATGAGCCTCAATGCCCATCCTGCCTCCTGGAGATCCCAGCCAAAGACTGTCCCCATGGCTTTCTGTCACAGAGAAAAGCCACACCTGAGATCGGAGAAAGTTGTGTCTCCATCCTCAGGACAGACCCAAAGTGACTCTCTGGATGAGGGACCCACCAGGCATTGCCTGTGAGGAGGGCTGTGGGAAGGAGATGCTCACTCAGGAAAGGACCTTCCCATCTGCCTGCACAGGGATGGACTGGCTATGAGCTGGATGAGGTTATCTCAGCCTCCATCAGTGTAAGAGTTGAACGTGATTCCAAAGCAAAACAAAAACATCCCCCCCTGCCTGCCCCTGCAGCCCCCCGATGTTATCATTGCCCTAATTTTCACCAGATGGAACTAGTGGGAGCACCACGGCACTGCTCCTAGGGCCTCCTCCTGCATGGCCAGAAACCAGAGCGAGCAGCCTCTAATGGGGACCAGATGCTTCATTCTTATCAGATCTTGGCTGGGACTGGAAGCGGACGTCTCTCTGACAAGGATATTTTGGGGGCTCAGCTGTGATAACAAATGGCAGCGAGCGAGGGAGTCTTGGCATGACGTGGGGCTGTCAGAAACACGGGGTCTTTCTCCAGCCACAACAGGCTTGTCTCCTGCCAGGGCGCCGGCTCTCCCCAGCGAGCCAGGCTTTCCCAGCTCTCCTGCAAACACCTGCTGTCAGGTCATCAGGGACCCCCAAAGGTCTTGAGATCGTGGGATGGTCCAGGCCTGGACTGCAAAGAGCAAAGCCAGCGGTGACAGTCTGGTCCTTGGCCAGCCTTGGATGACCCAGGGGAACAGCACCGCTGCTGCACCCAGAGGAGAACATTGGGCTCACTGCCCTCGCTTCAGCCACTCTGCTCCGGACCATTTCAGCTGCTTCCAGTGCATCTTGATGGTGTCCCTGTGCCTGCTCTTCAGGGCTCTTCTGCAGGGGCTGGGGTGGATCCTGTGGCACTTGGAGGAAGCAGGGCCCTTTGATGAGCTGGGAGGTGTGCTTTCTGGACACCACCCATGGCTTTGTCTTTTCTGCTAGCAAAGGCCTGGGTTTCTTGTTGGTGGGGCAGGGCGTGATGATCCTCATCACCACCCATGCTGGAAAGAGTAGCTGGGGCCACCAGCATTACCTGGATGCTGCCTCACCACTGGTGGTGGGAGTGCTCCCAGGGCCACAGCACCCACCTCCAGCCACCCGTGTCTGACCCACCCTGGGGCAGCTGGGCACAAACCCTGCCACACACCCGCTCAACAGGTCACAGGGGGAGATCTCAGGGGTCCCTGCAGCCATCGCTCCTGCTCCATGTGCACCGCGACAGACAATCCATGCCCTGAACAAATTTATTGCCAAAGGCACGCTTCCAGCAAAGATTTATACAAGTGCTTAGCTTCACACGGTGTGGATAATCTCTTGGGCCCCGGTGGTGTAAAGTTTAAGGATAGGCATAAATCGCAGCACAGCCAGGATCCAATTCATCTAAGGAGATGTCTCTTCATGCAGTGGAAGCAGGCTTTCAGTGACTCTGGATGTTTTACCCAGATCAGCAATTAAGGCAGCTTTGCTCATCCCATGTCCAGAACAGATCGGTGTCTCTGGGAGATGAGCTTCATCTCTGCCAGACCAATCTCTGGCCCCTTGCCCGACCATGGTGGGATTTCCCACAGAAATCTGGGAAGAGCATCCCAGGCAGCACCCACTGCTTGCCCCGGATGGATCTACACCACAGCACAGCCGCATCCCATCGATCCAGCTGTAGCATCTCCATCCCTCCTCATCCTGATGTGACCCTCAGAGGGGGGGGCTGGCTTGAGGACGCCAGCCCAGCATGGGGGGATGCGAGTGCCGGGGGCACAGGCAGCTCCACGCCCGCTGCCCACACACACAGCCCCGCTGCTCACAGCCCTGACGGTTGCCAGGATCTGGCCCGCAGTGCTTGAATGGTGGATTAAGTCACTAGCTTGGAGCTTAACTCATCAAGCTGTGCTTGCCAGAAAGCATGTCTTGCACCTAATATTGAGGGTACTTTTGCGTCTTAAGGCTTAGCTGCTACTGCTTCACCAGTTTTCATTGGAGAAAGCCCGCGGTTTACAGCTTTGTTTAAATTATGGGGATTAATGCGCAGCCATTCTTTATTTGACTTTTCAATTACCACCATTGAATTAATCCTGTAGGTTGTCCTGCCTTTTCCATCCTCCCAGCTTTTCCATCTCGCGGCGCCCAGCGCTGACGCCGGCTGCTGGCGGGGCCGGAGGGGAGAGCTGGAGGGGAGAGCTGGAGGGGAGAGCTGGCCTCCCCGCTTGCCGGCCAGTGGCCGAGGGCTCCTCAGGGCTGGCAGCAGGAGGACATGGGCTTGCGTAACCTTCAGCCAATGTTTCTGTGCCTGTCTCCCAGGCGTCACATCCCAGCAGAAAGGAGCCGTGGCTTGCATAGTTCTGGAGTAGCGTGAGTTTTGTTTAGATAAAACCTAACAGTTCCTGGCCTCTGGGCTAGTGTTTCTCCTCCTGAACATAAGCTGAGCTTCGTTCCTAGCGCTTGCAATACCTGCCTTTGTTGGGGTGCTCAGCTCCTGCCCTGGATCAGCACTGTGGTAGGTGCAAAAACCTTCATTCAAAGCCGCAGCCCTCAGTCCCCAGCAGCGTGCTCCACGCCTGCTTTTAACATCTGCTGTCACCAGCCTTGATTTTCCTTTTCTTCCATTTTTTTCTTTTAGGAGTGTAGATACTTGAGCTGTAGGTGCAGGACACATCTTTGGAAAAACCAAGCCCAAACTATCTTGCCACGTCTCTGCCACGGCAACGGGCAGGCAGGCTCCTAGGTAGTGGTCCTGCTCAAAGGAGCTCCCAATCCCAATGGATCCACCACAGTACAAGTACAGAAGGGGGTGGAAATGTTCTCTGCTTTGCCAAAGGAGGAGCAGCCAAAGGAGCAGAAGCATCAGGGATTTTATTATTAACTCGGTTCCCTGAGGCAGAGCCAGGAACTGGCTCCCAAGACCCAGGGTATAGCCTTTACTGCCAAATCCTCCTCAACATATGCACCGTAGCAGGGGACAGCCCTCGTGCACATGTTCATCTGGCTGGGCTGAACCTTTGCAGCATTTTCATCCATGAGCAAACCCTGCCAGGCCTCCGGAAGCGGCACCCCCTGGACCAGGCTGGCAGAGACCTGCCCGTGGCTTGGTACGGGGACAGGCAGGGGAGGGAGGTTTGTCTGTGAGGTGGGACCTGCTGCAGCATCCCTCTCCTCCACAGCCCAGGCATCGCTCGCTGGCGTTCCCCTCGCACAGCGACATCAACCCTCTCCCCGTGGTCTCCCCGGGGTGCTATGTCAACCCGTCCCCTCCAGAGGAAGGAGCCTTGAATCTGAGACACTTTCCATCCCCGTGGGGCAGGACTTGCCCTGGCAGGCTGCAGGCTGCTGCCTGCGTTAGGCAGGTGCTGGTAGAGGGGGGCAGCCAGGGCTGCTCTGCTTCCTTCATCCTCAGCCCTGCAAACGGAGGGACCTGAGCCATGGCCTGGGTGGGAAACGCTGTGCCTGCAGTGCCCCTGGTCCCACAAACCCGTACCCAGCTCCAGCCCACATGTCAAGCTGGGCTGTATTCAGTTACCTCCTGCCCACATCCAGCACCTAGCCAAATCCTGCTTGCTTGATTTATTATCATTATTTTGGTAAGTGATCTCTTCCCTTAGAAGGGAAGCAGAAACTGAGACCTCAATGCTCAGCACAGAGGTGGCACTGGGGACCCCAGGTCACATGGAGAGATGGATACCTGCAAGGCTTCCCCTTCACTGGGGGAATCAGACAATTGTCTGTCTGGAATCAGACAATTTTGGCAGGAAATGTAGAAGTTGCTGGTGAACCAAAGGGGAGCAGAAGCCTCTTGTTCAAGGAGGGATGGGGAGTTTGGGTGATGCTCGCAGAGGACGCAAAGCGAGGTGGAGGTGGCACAGCCACTCCAGCACCTCATGAGCCCCAGCACCAGTTGGGGTGAGCCAAGGCTGCCTGCTTTGGGACCTGGCTGCCACTGGGCACAAGCCCCATCAATGGGGAAACCCTTGCTGCTGCTGGGGGGCTGCCGTACCCAGAGCCATAGCTGTGACACGGCTTAACCCAGGTGATGGGGCTGGGAAGCAGCATGCAGTCCCCTGGGGACACAGGCTGCTGAGGTGGGACCTGCCAAATCAGCTGCTTGAGTTATTAAAAATGATTAGCTTGCCGTTTGCTAACGAGTTGGCCGCAGGCAGGGCTGCCCCTGCCAATGCCCACTCAGCTGCGCTCCCACTGCTGCTGTTGTGTCGGTCAGCACGGGAAGTTTCTCCTGTTGCTCCATCCTCTCAATAACTCCTGTGGGAACAGGGATGAGGAGAGGCAGAGGCGGCTCACACAGCTCGGGCAACAAGGGATTTTACATCCTGGACCCAAACAAACCATCCTACAAATACCACTGATGCACCCGAGAGGGGAACACCAAAACCAAATCCTCCAGTTCATGTCTCTGGCCACAATATCAATGGTCCAAAACAAGCTCCAGCAGCTCCTGTGGGTCCTGTGTAAACACACGAGCATCATGTCCTTGCAGCAGCGAAGGTGCCCGGTGCCCGTGCATCTGTGCAATGCATGGCAGAGTGATGCTGCGCTCCTTTTCCAGGAGGTACTTGCAACCTAAGCTGGAAAAAAGGGAATCAAGGATGGATTCCCAGCCTCAGAGCAGCTGTGGCCAACCTCCTGCTCACCTCAGCATTTCAGCCCGGATCCCACCAGTCCTTGGGGACAGGCGAGGTGTTTTATCATCTCAACTGCTTTAATAAAACTATTGTTTTGAAGCTTCATAGAGAAAAAGGGTTCCAAAGAGGGGCCTGAGCAGGGAGAGGTTAGAGAAACCAGACCGGCTTGGCCAGGAGCTTGAGCAGGGAGAGGAGAGGTGCAGGTCCCATGACACAGGCTGAGGACTTTGGGATGCCAAGCTGTGGTTTGATGGTTTGGAGCCAGTGCAGCTCCTGGACAGCTCAGAGAGCAGCCACCCTGCAGCAGGCACCAGGAGCCATGCTGCTCAGCATCCTCCCCATCCCTTGTGGAGATGCTGGGCTTGAAGCGATGTCCCTGCCTGGCACACTTGGGGTGGCAGAGGTGACCAGGGTGACAGAGGCTGAAGGTGACCTGGAGGGAGCAGCCGGGCTCTGAGCAGAGCAGAAGGACGTCCCAAGGATGGGAGGGAAGAGCAAGGAGACCAAGAGAGATTCTCTCACCCGTGCTGCCCCCACAGAGACCCCCAGCATACCTTTGCAGGCCTTGCGGTCTGTGATGGCCTTGCTGAGGTCCCGGTAGAAGCCCTCCTTGCAGTAGTGGCAGTGCCGCCCCGCGGTGTTGTGCCGGCAGTTGAGGCAGACCCCGCCGCTCTTCCTGCCGGACAGCTTGTACAGCTCCATGTTGAAGCGGCAGCGCCGGGCGTGCAGGTTGCAGTTGCAGGCTGCAAGGGAAAGGGAGGCAATGAGGGCTGGAGACGCAACCTCAGAATCCCCCTGGGTGGGCTGGAGCTGCCCCAACGTGCAGTCCAGATGTGCAGCATCTGTCGCCCTGTGGGGCCACTGCCGGGAGGTCAGGGCAGAGGAGAAAGGGTGCGTGTAGGGACAGGGCACTGCTTGGCTGAAGGCAGACAAGGGTGGGATGGAGGGATGCAGCGGGGGGTCCAGCAGCACCCACTGGGCACCTGCTGCCCACCACATCCCTTCCCCAGCAGCCAGCTCCGGTGACAACCTGTCCAGCCCTTCAGCAGGACCACGCCAGGGTCCTGTGACCTTGTGCAGGGGCACAGCAGCGTTGCTCCTGCCAGCCTCAGCCACGGAGCCCCCCCATTCCCTATACTTCAGACTCTACCCTGCGCGCACACACACACACACACACAGAGGGAAGCTCCCCTTATGACCCATGTGTGCACATACACACGTGTGCACACACAAATGTGCACAAGCACGTACACACAAGCCCATGTGCACACGTACGCACACGCATGCACATGCATCCCCACAAGCATGCACAGCCATGGCCACACACCACTACATGTGTGCACATGCCAAGGAGCACGCACATGTGCAAACATGCACGGGCACAGGTGCGAGCACGCACACTCATGCTCCTACCTACGTACACATGGCCGAGCACGCTCACACGTGTGTGCACACATGTGCACGCTCCTGCAAACACCACCACCAGCCCCCCTCACTATTTTTTCTTTAGCCT
>VZTU01001852.1:498-16495 GCA_013400835.1 Zapornia atra | reverse complement strand
CTCCACGTGTGTGAGATAAAAAGGCCAAGCCATGCCCGCTCCTGCTCAACGCTCTCGCAAAAAGATAATGGGAACAAGATTTCCTTTGGCAAAACACGGCGCCCGCCTCCCCCACCCCTGGCCCCCTCCCCGCGCCGCTAAATTGAGGTTGGGTGAGAGTTTTTCCAGGCGTACTGTGAAATTCATTAACGTGTCAGCCCAGATTTAACTGCTTAGGCCTGGCTTGGCCGTCGTGTGAAGTTGCCTCCCCCCCCCACACACACACCAGCCGGCAGCGCCGGTGGGAGCTTCAGCCTGCGCAGATCAAACGCTCCCTCAGCCGCCACCTCCTCTGGCCTCCAAGATGCTGGGGGAAGAAACCCGAAGCAAACCCCTGAAAAAGAGCCTTTTTGGAGGCTTAAAGGAGTGGAGTGAAAGGTTGGTGCCGGGCTCGGTGCTGCCGGCACCGTGCGCTCAACCCTTGGCTCCCCGGAGCGCCCTCGTGTTATGAGATTAGTGTAAAATCACATGGCCGGCATCAAAACAGTGCTCTGGCACAGCAGAAGGTGCCTCTGGGGGCTTGTGCCTTTTGAGCTCTTTTTTTTTTTTCCCCCAGTGCCAGTGAAAAACAGGGACTTCCAAGGCAAATTCTGGCATGGAGCTAGGTTCCGGGATGCGGCGTCTGGAGGGAGAGCAGCACATGATGCCCACGGTTGCAGGCAGCCTCAGATGCTGCTGTGCCAGGGATGCCAACGTTCAGCCAGGCTTTGCTGGGGACAGGAGAGGTGTGGTGAAGTACCCCAACATGCAGGCTGCTCTTGCACTCACCAGATAATGGGACAAGTTGGGGTGGTTTGTGCTGCTGAGGAGAGGCAGCCGCACGTAACTGAGGCAAAGGAGCGATTTTTTGTGGGGTAAAGGGGATTCTTTATCTCCTCGTATCACTGAAAGGCTCTTTGGGCCACCCCAAAAGGCAGCTTTGCTGTCCTACTGGGAATGGCATCATCCCCCAGCATCATCAGCGGAAGGGGAGGGTAAGGCAGCCAAGAGGGGAGGTGATGGGCAGTGGAGGAGAAAGGTCAGGTAAATGATTCGCCACCCTCAGTGCAGGTCCCTCTCTGCCTTCTGATTAATTGGTGAGAGAGTAACTGGCCAGGGCCTTTTTGCAGCATCACGGACGCCGCTGCAGGCCCTCCTGGCTGGCACGTCTCCATCATCCCTGGGGCCACCTTCCCCTGGGAATGTGCTGCAGATCCTCCCAAGAGCCAGCTTTTGGGGAGAAACCTCCTCTTGCTGCCCAGCATCACCCCCCCTGCCCACAGGCAGCCACGATGCCCGCTCTGGGTTGTCACTCCCCGTGTGGGTCGGGCATCAGCAAACGGCCGCGGGCTTAGCAGGAGCCAAGCTGGGATTTGGGTGCAATGCCGGCCAGCCAGAACGGGGACCTGGCTGGGCTTGGCCATGCTGGGGTGGGCAGCTTTCCCCTCCTCGGGGACGGGGTCACACCAGCACACGTGACTGTCCCCTCACCCCGCCGGCGCAGCCACCCAGAGCTAATCGGGGCAGACGGGTCCCCCCTCTTACCCAGCTAAATGCTCGCACTGTTCCTCAGCGCCGACTTGGTCGCAAGCTCTGTCTGTCTCCTGTTAATCACTAATTAGAGGCTTGAATGTTCCCTGCTGTTTGGGGTATTAATAAGAATTTAATTGCACAGTTTGGGGCTAATTACGTGGTAGCTCGCTTCCGCCCTTGTACAGTATGCCCAATTAAACAATCATATGATCAATTAAACAATCACAAGATCTAATAATTTGCAATAATAGACTAATTAAACGTCGACACCTTGCAATGGAGCAACCTTCTGTTCCCCTTTTGATGGTGTTTGAACCCCTGCCCAGACCCTGGCCACCCCACAACCTCATCTCCTCTGGGCTGCTGCGGATGGAGGAGCTCGGGGCAAGAGCATGAGGGGGTTTGGGGCAGGGGTGCCAGCATGGGATGGGCAGCGCCGCACCCCGGGCACACATGTGGCAGGTGATGGAGCCTGTGGGGCAGGAGGGGGGCTCGCCACCCCTACGAGTTCCCTGGGAATAATTAGCGAAGGCAGCCGGCTCAGCGAAACCCTAGACCAGCCGCTGCTGCCAACCCACAGCAGACTGGAGCTACGCCCCTGCTTTGGCTGGAGGAGAGCCGGGCGGGACGGCGGGGGCAGGATGGGGCTGCACCTCCACCCCGGCGATGGGAACTCAGACCAGAAAAGCCACTTCCCTCCCAGCCACACAGCACCTCCATCCCAGGGAGGGTGCTCAGAGAGAGAGGCTGGGGCTCGTACCTCTACTGCCAAGAAGCAGGAGGAGAAGCAGAAGCAGAAAGCCCTCCCGAAGGGGCTGTGAGCTAAGAACAGGGCTGTGAGGAACAAAGCTGAGCCACTCCAGACCCATCCTAGGAGGAGCAGGGCTCAGGATGGTCAGATAAGTGTTGAGCCCCTCCACTGCAGCAGCTACGTCCCCCCCTACACCCCAAATCTGCTGGGATGCTGCAGCCCATGAGCCAGCGCCCAGGCAGGGAGGTGCTGCCTGCTTGCCCACCTCTGAAAGCCATCACCTGCCCCAAACCACAACACCCCCCCGCCCCAGCTCTCCCTGGGGAAGGACCCTGGCAGGTCGTGCTGGGAACATGCTGGTTTCCAGCACATCCAGTGGGGAGATGACAAGGAGCATCCTGCTGGGGGGGCTGCAGAAAGGGAAGGGGGTGCAGTTGTGGTGGCCAACAAGCCACTGGAAGCCAAGCTCTTGCCTCAGAGGGTGAAACAGCCCAGCCTGGCTCGCCAGGCAACTCCTGAGAGTCGCTGCATGGGAAGCACTGCGGTGGACAAAGAAAGCAAGCACACCCAGGAAGGGGAAGAGAACATGGGGAAAGCACAAGGAACCCTCTAAATCCCCTCACCCCTCCAGGGAATGGCATTTTCAGGCAGCATCATCCTGGGTTCATCCCTGCAGCCCCCAAAACTCGAGCAGCAGCCAGCGAGGTCTTCCCAGGAGAGCGCAGCCCGTTCCCTGCCGAGCCCCCCAGATCAAAGCAAGCCCCGTGCATTATCCCGGGGCTCCAGGGAGCGCTCCCGCCGCGGCGGCCACAAAGGGAACAAGAGCTCCCGCATTACCAGCGAGTGCATCAATTACTTCCAGTGGCTGCCTCGTGCTAATCCGCTTCCCCCCTTCCTCGGGCCGGGTGTTTCGGGGACAACCTGCCAAGGGGGTGAACTGGGCGGCCCCGAGCATCTCCGATTGTGCAGGCAAGGACAGGCAGCAGCCGTCGGCAGGAGGAGGTGCGAGTGTGCAAGAATAGAGCTGAGGCATCACATGGGGGCGGGGGGGGCTCGGGATTTTGGTGATCATGCTCCTGCCAGCCACTCTGCCAGGATTATGCTTCACTGAGCCTGACCCAGGCTAAAAGGTGAGGGCACACATGGATAGGGATGTGCCTGTCTCTCTCCCACCCTTCTCCTTCCCTTGTTTTGGGCAGGGCACACCAGAGGGTATGCACAGCATCCCACTATCGGCAGGGCAAGTTCCCTGCGGGACATGCAGCCTTTTGGGATATTGGGAGAGCCCTCCCATGCCCGTGGGCTGATGGCATAGCTCTCTAACCACCAGGCATGGGGCCATGCACCCTGCGGCACGGAGCTGGCACCGTGCCCTCCTGCCAAGCCAACAGCATGGCAACCCCCCTGTCATTGTCCCACGGCCTGCTTGCCAGAGCCACGCTGACCCCCCCACGCTGACACCACAGCTCAGCGACCTCCCTGTGAATGCCACGGCCACCCTGCAGCAGCCGTGGCACACCCTGTGCCAGCAGTCAGACCTCAGGTGTCCCTTGGCCGTTTCACCTCTGCTCTTCCCCACCTCCAGCGCCGAGGATGAGTGTCCCAGCACCTGACATGATGCAGGACACCAGTGTGTCCCCATGCCTGTGTGCTAGAGGACAAACCCCTGTGCTGGGGGCTGGGGAGCACAGAGCTGAGAGACATGACACCCCAACGTGATCTGAGGCTGTACCAGCCCCATGGCTACAACCGGATCCACTTTAGGGGTGCTGCAGCGCCCTGACCCTGCCCCTCAGCCGGCGCTGGGCTGCCGAGCTCCTGCATCCATCCACCCTCCTCCTCCTCACCCCTCCCTGGCCAGGCAGAATTCTCCACACCACGAGCCAGCGCTGCTGATGCCTGGCTGCAGGACCCGAGTCCGAAACCCCGCAGCCCCCGGGGTTGAGCAAAGGGAACTTCCCGGGCGGCCTCTCCTTTTAATTGGTGCTAATTGCTGCGTCTGTTCGTGCTGGCTGGGGAGATGTCATTGTTGAAAGGCACAGAGGGGAAGGCTCGGGGAGCTAATCCAGCTTTCAGCCGCTAAGCCCTTCGGAGGCGGGTGATGGAGAAGCTCTTTCAGGTTCCTTCAGAGAGGGCACAAAGCCGGGAGAGGGGAAAGGGAGAAAGAAGGGAAGCGAATCAACAGGAACAACTACTTTCACACGCAGCTCCGTGAAGGGTCTTTGTGCACGGGGCTTGTTGGAGAGGGGTGGGGGGGGCTTGAAGGGACCGCGCCGTGCCCCCACCTCCTCTTCTCTCCCTTGTTTATCTTTTCAGCCCCATCTGCCAAAAGGGTGATGCAGCTGGGGGCAGGGATGCTCAGCAGCACAGCCCCGCAGAGCGGGACCCTCACTGTGCATGGACAAGATGGACAGACAACAGACGGACAGGAGATCTCTGGATGCTCCCCTAAAATCAGCCTGCTCTGGTTTAACCCCTTCTGTGCTGGCAGAGCCACCTCCACTGCCATCACGCTGCTTTACCAGAGGATTTGGTGGCAAGGAGGATGGAGCACGGGGTGCCGCAAGGGAGGCAGCCATTGGGGTTGAGGTCCTCCTTTTGTCCCAGGGGGTTTCTGTGGGCTCACCCACCAGCCAAAGCCCTCCCCTGCCTGACCTGCCAGCAGTTGGAGGCAGCAGCCACGGGCAGGGTGTTGGAGTCCAGGGTTTGGGTTTTTTCCAAGCTTTGCTCCAAAACTCATCTTTCTGAGACAAGTGGGAAAAGGCAAGGGCTGACACATTCCCACAGGGTGTGAGGTGGTTTGAAGCACCAGCTCTGGCACTTGCTTTGAATCCACTGCCTTTTTAGCCATTCTTAGAAGAAATCTGCTGCCACATATATATATATATATATATATTTAAGCAAACAGCTGGGATCTCAACAAGACATCAATCACAAACACTAACAAGTCCCTCTGACCTCTGGCACATCCACCGAGCCTTTCAGGCGCTGATTAATGGTACGGCTTTCCCTTGTCTCCATCCTCCCACCACCCCCTGGGACCTGGGCTCCAGTCCAGGAGGAGCAAGAAGCTCTTCCTCCCTCTCCCAGGCCTTCTCAGGGCTCTCGCATCCCTCAACCCCAATCCAAATCAGGACAAAAGGCAAAAAACCTCCACCAAAACCCCACAAAGATCCACGAGCAGGTCAGCCAAGCAACGCCAGTTCAGTGGTTTGGAAATGGTTTGTGTGGATGACAATAATTTTAACTCATGGAAACCTTTGCTAGGACAGACAGGCCAAAACCACCACACCAAGCACCACGCCAGGTCAAATGCGAATGATAAACTGTCGAATTGGGCTATCCCAAGCATTTCCTTAATCTCTGCCAGGTTTTGCTGCCTGCTCCTTGCCTCAAAGCAACATCTCGCAGGGGATCGCCATGAATCCTCCTCCCAGCTCAGGGCTGGCTGGTTTGCTCCCAGCCAGGCATCCTGAACTAAGGTTTGCTGGCCAGATGGAAGGCATTGGTGGTTGTTCAGAGGGTTTCGGTGTGTTGGCTCATGGCCAAACCACCGTGTCTCTGGAGGGACACCCACAGCAGAGACAGGGCAGATGCTAGAGCCTTTCCCAGCATCTCCAGCGAGGAGGACGCTCCCCAGCATCTCCAGACAAACACACCCCATCACTTTGGCTCGGCACCCATCCTTTCCTTCCCTAGTGGCCCATTTTAGGGTTTCAGCCCCATAAAAAAACCGAATAAATAAATAAACAGGGGATGACAATCACTCACCCAGACACTCGTTGGCCTCCCGGGCGCTGGCCCGCTGCCAGGGGCGGTCGTAGTGGAAGGGCTTGCAGCGGTCACACTCGGGACCTTCCGTGTTGTGCTTGCAGTCACACACCAGCTTCTGCTCCTTGTCCTTGACGCAGCGTGCCGCGTGCCCGTTGCATTTGCAGCGCCCACCCACCTGCAGCTCCCCCACTGCGTAGTAATAGGGGGCCGAGCCGGTGCCCCCCTCCTCCTCACCGGCATCCCGGCTGCCCAGGTCACGGAAGAGGTGCGGGCGGCTGAAGACCACGCGGATGTCGGTGGCCGTCACCCAGTCCTGGAGCACGGGGCTGCTGTCAAAGTCCTGGGCGGAGGGTCGCCCATCAAGGGTGCTGAAGGCGATGAGCCCGCCGGTGAGGGGGTAGAGGTCGGTGAGGCCGTCGGTGCAGAGGGCCTCCTGCTCGTTCTGCTTGGTGACGGTGGCTTTGCTGGGCTTGCCATAGATCTTGCGGCACTGGGAGGAGTAGTACTGGTAGGGCACCCAGGTCTTGCCGTAGTCCATGGACTTGAGGATGGCTGTGGACTCGGGCCGGGGCGAGCAGAACTGGAGGCTGACGTAGACTACCTCAAACTTCTTGCCGAGGGAGAGGGTGAGGGTGACGTTCTGGGGCGAGTGGTGGAGGGTCTCCGAGCGCCAGCAGGTCATGTTGGAGGCAGTGTTAAGGTCGGTCAGGTAGGTGGGCGGGTGGGCTCGGCGGGGGTCCGAGGCATTGCAGTGCCGTGTCGGGGGCTTCCCACACGTGCTGGAGGCTTGAACCTCCTTTCCAAAGGCAGCGTTGACGAATTCAGGGATGCAGCGGCGAGGAGCGCCGCTCTCGTCGTAGCAAGGGTCTGGGGGGGTCTGCTGGGCTACGAAGGGGTTCACGGTCTGGGAGAGGCCCAGCATGGCGGTGGTGAGGAGCAGGCGCAGGAGCTGCAGGACATCCATCCTCCCGTGGCGAGGGAAGGGGCTCCTCCCTGGGGTGAGAGCGAAGAGAGTGAATGGCGCTGGCACCGTGGCCACGCACCGTGCCTGGGGGGAAGCTGGTGAGGGATGGGAACACCCCTGTGTCTGGCCCTTGACCCGTGCACACATCCCCACCCCACACCTCCTGATGCAGCACCCCGGGAGCAGGGCAGGGAGGCGACTGCTTTGCACTGCCTTGCACACAGCGATCCCTCACTGCTCGTCAGCAGGGACAAAATAGGGCAGGCAATGGCAGGCGCAGACAAGCTTGGGAAGGAGGAGGTTGACATTGGGGTCCAGCCCTTCTGTGGCCCCTTACAAACTGTTTCAGAAGTGACAGGAACATTCACCCTGCCAACCACCATCACCCACAGCTCCAAGACCCCTGTCACCACACAGCTGCTGAGGAGAGGTGCTCCTCTGAGCTGCAAACCTCAAGCTGTCCAACCGCAGCCAAAACCAGCTCCCACCAGCCCAGGAGAAAGCAGCAGCAACAAAAACATCTCACGGGGACAATTTGCAACAGGTAGGAGGTTGCCAGGGCTCAACCGAGGTTGGCACCACTTTTCCTGCCATGCCACAGTCCCAGCAGCATGCTGCTGGCCATGGCCATGGCAATTTCTCCAAGCTGGGGGCTGGATCCCCTCCAAATCCCAGCACCACACCACCCAAGTATTCCCACTGGCAAAAGGAAATTATTCTGGCCTCACCACCACCAAAAACACCTCTGGGTCTGCTGTTAATGGAGGGAAAATCAAGGACCAAGTTCAGGGCTTGGCTGGGCTCTTCTCCTGGCAGGCACAGCACAGAGCCAGGGGACGATGGGTGGCTTCCAGGGGACATAGCCCCTCTCCAGCACCTCTGGCTTGGAGGGTGGTAGATGGACCACAGGTCACGTTCCCTCCCACTGGCTCTGGCTGCAGCAGGAGCCTCCCACGAGATGCAGATCAGCCAGTGGTCACAGTCCACACACCCACTGGAGAAGGGCCCTGGGTGCTGCAGCTGGCAGGAGACCCCTGAGCTGCCCATCTGGGCACAGGGCACCAGCCCTGCTGTCCTGCGTGCTGAGCGGCGCCCACCCCAGCCACCAAGGTGGGTTCTCCTGCCTCTACCAACCTCATGCCACGGCCAGGACAGGTGGAGGGGACCCCCAATTATCCCCCTTCCCTCTAGGAAATCCTTACAGGATGACTTGGGGTTTGTGCTTCGCTCTCAAGAACGAAGCCCAGTCCACAGCATGACCCAGCGCGGCAGACGCTCTGCTCCCCATCTACAGCCCCCAACCCTGCTCCTGCCCATCCAGCTGCCCCTCCAGCCAAAGGAGGCTGGGACAGCCCCTTTCGAGTGATCTGCAATGTTTTGTTTGGGTTTTTTCCCCTTTTGGAAAAAAAAAAAAAAAGAAAAGGAAAAAGAGCAGTGGCTGTGGAAGAAAGCTGCCTCTGGGCTGCCAAACCACTAATGGGGAAAGCTCCTCCCCTCCCAGCCACACTCAGCAGGGCAGCCAGAGCCTGTGCCCACCGTGGGGGAAGCAGGGACAGGAGTCTCAGCCCATTCCCGGACATCTCCCCCAGGACAAATCCTGGCCTTGTCATATCCGGGTTGTTTCCTCACCGCTTAATCCTCTGCTGATGGAAAAGATGTTCACTGCTGAAAACCTGGCAGCTCCCTTGGTGGTCTCTGCATCACCCCAGCACCACACCCCTGACTATCCAGCACCGCTGCAGAGGCTTTTGGGGACCAGCCAGCCCGTGGCTCTGTGGCTGGGCAGCTGGCTGGCAGCAAGACAGGAAGAGATGCTGCCCCTGGAGAGCCCGGGGTACTGGGACCCCCCTACTTGAGGAAGTATACAGGCAAAGGCTGCAGGAGAAGAGAGGGGAGCAGCAGGGATGCAGCAGTCCCTGCAGCGCAGGAAGGGCCGTGCTGCAAGCACTAGAGCATCCCCTGCACAGGCAGCCCACAGAGCTGTGTCCAGGGCTCTGTCCCCATGGCAGGCAGCTGCCTCCAGGGCATGAGGTGCAGCTACAGCCACTGCAAGCTCTCCAGCCTGTCTGGGAGCTGTTGAGCCAAGACAGCACCCAGCTAATCACCCAGTGCAATCCTGATGGGAGCATCCCCAGCACCTGCCCAGTGAGCCTGGGATCCTACCAGCACACAGGCAGAGCCTTGCTCTGGCACTCACACCCAGCATGGTGGGCTGCAAAATGCTGATGGATCCCCCTGCAATGCCTGACAATGCCCACACATAACTGTGGACACCCAGATGCTTCAGTCCTGCGATGCTGCCAGCTCCCCCATCATTCCTGTCCTACGATACATCTCACAGAGGGGAACCCAGTTGGTGCAGCCACCACCATCTCCCATCCCACCAGCCTCAGGGCAGCACATAGCATGGGGACAACCCCATGGGAAGATATTTGCTCTGGGAGGAGAGGGGAGAAACCCTTGGGGATCCCTCAGCCGCTGCATCCATGCACCCCAGGGTGATTGAGGGCATATTGAGCCAGGCACCCACTACAGCCTGCCATGGAGTGCCAGCAAGGGGACAGGAGCAGGGCCACAACCAACCACGTCACCTGCAAAGGCCTTTTAATTCCCTGTTTGGTAAGACAAGTCACTGGGAAGCCCCTGTTCAGGCTGGAGAGGTGGCACCAGAGGTGTCAGTACAACAGGCAGGGCTGGGGCAGCAGAACAAGGACACGGGGGTACCGCTGCTAATGGGGCACACAGAGGGCACGGGCATCTCCTGCCTATCCTCCCCACCCTGGTGGGAATGTCCATCCCTCCCATCAGCCATACCAAGGCGTGAGCCGAGCAAGTTAGTGCCCAGCTTGCAGGGCTCTGCTCCTGCCAGGGAGTGGCCAGGGGGGAGCCCATGCTCGCCCAGCAGCGCATCGGCGCTGTGGAGGCAGGGCATGAATGGAAATCATTATCATCCCTGAGACCACACACAGGCACGCACGCTCCGCGCTCGGCTCACCCCATTATCCTGCTGAAAGGGAGCCGGGGCCGGTGGTCTCCCTGGGCCTCACCTCCGTATCGGAGAGGAGGGCAAGCTGCAATCTGCTCCCTTTTATGCATATTCAGCACGACCCCGGGACTGCCGGCAAGCTGCCAGAGAGGCCCAGGGGTGGGTAATTTCTTTTCCCTGCCCCCATCTGCCCTCCCCACTTCCCACTTCCCATCTTTGCTGCCCCCAGTTCAGATCAAATGGAGACACTGCTGACTAAGCAGGGAGCCATGGGACAAGCCCCTCAGCACCAAATCTAGCCCAGCACCAGCCAGGACCCAGCAGTAGGAGGGACACAGGGTGCATCTCCCAGGGACAGCATCCCAGAGGTGTCCCCAGCGAGGCTCTGGGACGGCAGCCAGCTCCCGGCCACCAGCGGCACCCATGGGGCTGAGGCGATGCGGCAGCGGGGCTCAGCCTTCCCGAGGAAGCAGCCGCCCTCCCAGCTCCTCCCCAGAAGCGGCTGCATTTTTGAGGTGGGCGATTTCCTCACTCCTCCACTCAGGGAATGCTAACAGCCCTGCGGTTTGGAAAGCAGTCACACCGCCGTAGCGCTTCAGAAGTGCTCTAAAAAAAAAAAAGCTACCACATCCAATGCCTCCACACCCCTTCTCCCTACAGCAACACGCTTCCCAAGGCGACCAAGCTGCATTTCCCCACCTCACGGGAGGCTTGTCAGGGCGATGCTCCAGCCCACCATGGGTTCCCCTTCCCGGGAGGCAATGCTGCTGAGAGAGATGCCAGGTGCAGGTACGTGCCCGGAGCTCTGGGTGTTCCAGTGCCACACCATCAGGTGGGTGCTTAGTCCCCAGAATTGAATGCACGAGGCAGGTGCAGCAGGTGAGCTGAGGCAAAGCAAGCAGACTTCCTGAAATAGGGATGCTGCTGCCTACAGCGGGCCCAGGGTCACCACCCAGCAGACTGGGGCAGCGGCAGCTTTGCCGGAGTAATTACAGGATTAAGTGGAACAACACAGGGCTGGGAGGGAAGGGGGATATTAGCCAGATTTGATCCCAGGACCTTTGCGGCACAGGAGCAGCCTTCTCTGATTAAAGCGGAGGGGAAAGGCGTGAGCAGCCCGAGCAGCGCTTCACCGCAGCCCTGCCACGGCAAAACATGGGCTTAGAGGGCAGGCGATGGCTAAAGCTGAGCAGCCAGCACTGCTGGGCTGGGGAAGGGGAAAGTCCCAATGGAAGAAAAGGAAACAGTGCTTCCCCTCCCACCTGGGACCTGCACTGCTCCCCTGGGTCTTCTCCAGTGCCGCTGGCACAGTGCAGCGGGCTGGGTTTCTCCCCCAGGCCAGGGCAGCACAGCGGGATGGGATGCTCCAATTGCCTGAGGAAAGCACGTGGCCTTACCTGAAACTGGCTGGGATGGGGCTGCCTGGTCTCCACAAGGTCCCACATCGCCCTGCGCACAGGGATGTGTGTGCCAGCACAGGGCAAGGATGGAGCCACCCACCCACATGGGGCACCAGAAAGCTCATCTGTGAGCAGTGGCTCCCCAGAAAAACGCACCAGCAGCTCAGGTGCCTTCTTAGTAGAGGACCCACTGCTTGGGGACAGGAGGGGACCCAAAGGACAAGAGGAGTGCGGGTACCCAGAGAAGCTGTAACTGAGCACAAATGCCCAGAGCACATCCCTTAACCAGAGACAGATGTACCTGCTCCCAGATCTTGCACATTCCCACCTTAAGAGTCCTTCTTAAGGAAAGCATCCCCATTCCCCTGCCACATGTGCTGCAGGAGCGACCCACTGCAGATCAGCCCCAGGCACAGGACCCCTTCCAGGGAGTTGCTGGGGTCCCTGGGACCCTGTCACCTTCCTCCCTTCCACTGGCACCACTCCCTCACCCACCACACCAATGCCAGCTGGGAGATGCTTCATTCCCCCACCCAACAAGCAGAACGCATCAGGACCAAACTGCGCTCCGGCCACGGATAAACCATTCCATGTGTTGCTGGGACAAAAAAAAAAACCCACACACAAAAAAGAAAGAAAATAAAAAAGAAAAAACACTGCTGAGAAGTATTTAAAATGAAAGGAAAACCCCCACACAGCCAAGGCACTGGGACCAAGCTTGACTTCCCAGCTGGGGGGAGTGTGTGCGGCGGGGAGAGGCCGGAGGGACCGGCAGCGGACGGTGCCCGGCTGCTAATGGAGTGAGCGGTGCCCACTTGGGATGTAGCTAATGGCACTGGGGAGGTGCTTCGCTGTTCTTGACGAGCTCCCTCCCCTCTTCTTCTGCTATTTAACCATCAGAAGCCTCCAAGAGCTACGGACCCGCATCCGCGGAGCCAACTGCTCCGTGCAGCCCCTTGGGCTTTCCCTCCCCGCTCCCCAGAGCACGTGCCGCTCACATGGGCAATTACAAGGCAGCGTCTTCCTGGTGATAGATATTGCAATGCACTCTGGCAGGCCAGAGCCAGCATTACACAAGCCATACGATACCCCTGAGGTGCCAGGAGACGCATACAAATTACACTGCATGCAGGAAAGGATGGGCCAGATTCTGACCTCAGCCCTTTTGGCATCAGCCAGAAGTAACTCCATTCACATCAGGCCAAACCCAGACGTAAGCGACTCCATTCAAATCTACACTGGCATACCTGTGGTCAGGATCTGGCCTGGCTTGAATTAGTCTCAGCCTGACGTTACAAAAGGCAGGAATGGAGCCCAGATTTCCTAGGTTATCGAAAACAACCAAAAAATAAAAGAGGAAAAAAAAAACAAACAAAGAGAGAGAGAGAGAGAGAGAGAGAGAGAAATCCACCACAAAGCAAACAGGCCCTGGGCTACTCAGCCATGTGCAGGGAGCTGTCAAAGGCTGGATGCTCGGATGCATCCCTGCTCACCTGTTTTGGTAACCTGTAAGCTGCGCTGCCCAGGAGAAGGAGAGACTGGTGTCCAGCATGGGCATCCTGCTGGGTCCTGTGCCACTGCTGCTCACCAGCAGCCCTGGTTAGAGGTGGTCCCGCTCCCAGGAGACCAAAGCACAGTACCAACCACGTGCTGTGGAGCCGAATACGTTCTGCTGCAACACTCTGCAGCATCTCCCAGCCAGCAAAAGCTGGATACCCCACTCCTTGTGCTCTCAGCGGCACTTGAGGACGTACCTGGAGCCTTTGGCTGTGTAGGAGCAGAAACCATGCCTGCCCCAAGCCTATGCTATTTATTAACTTCTACTACTGCTCGACTTGTTGTTTTTACCACCAGTCAGCCCCTCTGCGTGCTCCCAGGAGCATCCCTTGGGGAGCAGAGGTTTTCCTCCCGCTGCTCCTGGCGGATGCACGGGACTCGCGCGGCCCCGGCCCAGAAGCCCTGGTCGCTTCAACCCCCTTTGCACTCCATATGGGAATAAAGCGATCTGGTTTCCATAACGTCCCTTGTTGCCTTTTCACAACATGCCGGGCACAGATGTTGAAAATAGTCTGGATGAATATTTAAAATGGTATTTAGAGATGACAACATTTGGCTGGCTTTGAAAGATCTCTCACATCGGGTAGAGGATGGCTCACGACAACGGGGCCGGAAACACGCTGCACTTTGACATCTCATTTTTTTTCCCCCCCCTCCCCCCCCTTCCCCTGGCTATTGGTAGGATATTTCATGCCCCTGGTGTCACACAGCCTGTTATTGCTGGAGTGCCAGCCAAGCCTGCAGCGTTTGGAAGAGGCCGTCACGTACGTTGTTAAACATCACGGGGCAAAGCGGAGTATGGAAAATGTGCCGCGTTTCCATAGCGAGCGCAAGTGTCCTGCGCAGGCTCAGGGAGGGGCTCATGGGGGCACAAAGTAATTGCTTCCTTATGGAGCAGGGCCTGACTTACAGGGTGGGGGAACAGGAGGCAGAGGTGCTGCCGACACCCTCGGCATGGCAGGCTGGCTCCCCTGGCTGAAGGAAGACGAAGCCATCTCAGCACGTGCCCCAAGTACTGTGCTGACGCTCACCTCCTACAGGGATGGGGAACCCTGCTCAGACCCGCACCTCTGTCAGCTGCCACACAAAGTGAGACCTCTGTTCGCCTGTCCCAGGCTGAAGACCTCAAGTTCTGGTGCCCAGAGAGAAGCAGCAGCGTCCCTCAGCCTCGGCTCCCAGCAGCTTGCAGTTCTGGTGAGCTCCTTGCTTCAGGCCGCAGTGTGCTCAGCTGCATCCCTGGCACTGGCTTCTTTCTTCCCGGAGCTCCTGCCCAACCCAGCGTTACGCCTGTCCTCTTCCCCGCAGGGACTCGAATTGCCTTCCTCCTGCCATGCACAGGCAGAGGAAGAAGGGATGTTGGGACCCCCGCAGCCCACCCCGCGCTTGGACTGCAAGACCTCCTGTCCCCTCACCAGCCCGCTCCAACCAGGTGGTCAGAAAAGCACAGCAGCTCCCTCTGTTTTAAAAATGGGATATTGCAGGGGGCGGATGGGGGTAAGAAAAAAGAAAGAGAAAAGAGAAAAAAAAAACCCCAAAAGGTGCCTTCCTTCCATCCAGACACCTTGGAGGGTGTCTTCAAAGTGCAGCTCCAGTTGCATCCCAGCTGCGCTGGTTACAGGGAGCTCCAGCCTCTCCTGGCTTTGAGAGAGGCAGCAGCGAACTCGGCCGGGAAGATGGACCTGTGTGGTTTCCAGCTGCCCAGGGCTTGCACATCCGTGTCTATGCTCAGCGTCATCTCAGCTCCAACACAAACGGCACGGGTGGAGGTGAGGATGCTCAGCCTGGCTTATGTCCCATACATTCATGGGGCAAGCTCTCGCCCAAAAGAGGAAGAGCCATGCACAAAGCGCTGCCTGGCCAAGCAGCCAGCCAGCGGGACTGCTGCACTACCCCAGGAGCTCCTGCCCACGGGGCCTTCCTCACCCACCCTGCTTGGCAGCAGCTGAGCAAGGCAGCAGACTGCTGAGCGCCACGTCCCCCATCACAACAGTTATTCCTTATCCCAAGAAAGGTATTTCCATCCACCCACTCTCCGGCGGGCTGGAGACGCTGGGGGAGGGATGGCGTTTTGAAGAAACAAGGGTTTAGCAGCTCCAAGACAGAAAAGCAAAGCCACCCGGCTCCCCTTCTCCCTGTGCCACCGCCCGCCTGCACGTGCCCTGGCCAGAGCCCCCCTGCACGGCTCGGGGCAGGCTGCTGGAGGGGTGCTGAGGGGTCTCACGCAGCCCGGCTCCGGGGCTGCATCGCAGCTGAGCGCACCACGCAGGAGCTCTCCCCAGAGGGAACTCGCCCTCCAAGCTGCCCCGCAGATGGGTCCCTCTGAGGTGGCTGCGCTAGGAAGGGGCCAGTGATGGCCCTGAGCTTGGGTGGGTGGCAAGGGCGAAGCCACCCTGCCAAGGAACCTTCCCAGCAGGTGAAGGCCTCAGTCAGGAGCTGCGGGCAGCGCAGAGCACGTGGGTGCCCCGCGCCTGGTCAGCCGGAGCTGGCACCGGTGCAGGCAGCGGCCTGGCAGGGCTCCCACCGCCGCCCGCACCCACGCCGGGGCTCAGCACCCCGGGAGGCTCCTCTGCACCCGCCGCAGGGACGCGCCGGGGGGGATCTGCCACCCCCCGAGGCTTCGTACAGTGCCGAGCACCTCAGCGCCCCGTGTCCCCCCGCCTCTCACCGGCTCTGCCGGGGCGGTGGCAGCGAGCCNTTGCGGGGGGAGGGAGAGGGAGGAATAAAAGGCAACGAGGAAGGGAGCGGTGGGGAGGGGAGCTGCTCGGCCGGGGCCGCCAGCGCCGGGAAGTTGGAGGAGCAGCTTACCGCGGCCGCGCAGGTAGCGGGGTCGGTCTGGGCAGCAGGTCCGGGGTCGAGGCGGAGAGAGGAACCAGGATCGCCGAAGCAACGGTGCGGGCAGCGGTGCGGGCGGCGGGGCGCGGGGGCAGCTTCCCCTTCCCTTGGCTGGTCGCAACCCAGGGGGCAAATAAAAGAAGAAAAAAAAAAAAAGGAAAAAAAAAGGAAAAAAAAGGAAA